>JAGFZM010000083.1:129005-146505 GCA_017657215.1 Limnothrissa miodon | reverse complement strand
TGTGCAATGAATTAGGAAGGAATTGTTTTACATGTTTAATTTTTACCAGTTTCGAAGTAATGTTTAGGCGGGCTATTCTGGCAAGTATTGTTTTTAGCTTTGCATAAAATTGCGAAGGATATTGTGGAATTAGGTTATATCCATAAATTAATAAAGAAGAAACATTTGTTATGTTAGAGTTAGGAAAATAGCAACAAAAACGCAAACAAATAACATTATCTTACAATTAAAATAGGCTACAGAAAATACATAAAATAACAAACAATAAAACCCCTAGAGTCCATGTAATTTGAACTTGAACTTAAAAACATTACGGCAAACCTTTTTTTCTTGCACCGATACTTGGGCGGGTGGGGTAGCACTTTTTATCAAATGCGGAGTAGGCTTGATAATATGTTATATGTAATAATAAAATCTCTTCAAAAGAAGGCCACAACATTTCTGCATATAGGCTACAGTTGAAACAACCCACGATAGCTCTGCATAATGAGTTTAGTGACATATATGGGCGCCTCTTACAAATAGCAGCTGCACGGAAGTCCAAGGTCAAGGTAAAATGCGCAGCCAAGCAGGGTCATAATCACAGTCTAGACAGACAAGAATTAACTTCTCACTCGCCTGCATACAATTCTTCAGAAATAAAAGGACAAGAGACAGGCAAGAAATAAGCTGTAGGGGAAAGAGGCAGCAAACAATTCCGAGACAACATGGTTTCAAACGGAAAATCTATCAGCACATTTTCCGTAGAGAAAAATCAGGAGAGCAGTCATAGCTATTGGCTGCTTCTCCTCTGATAAATTCACTCGTTCCCTCAGCTGAAATATTGTATTTCTTAACGGTTCTATCCAATATTGCTTTTATTTTAAGTTTAATTCACGCGGCTAGATTTTACGTTAGAGTTGGCAACTGTCACAGGCCGCTCCAAGAGTAACTTTAGCCTGCGGTGAGGGTCGTTAATCCACATGCTTTTGTTTCTCAACGACTTCGGAACCATTTTTAAACTCCTCTCGTATCGATCTCATTACTTGTTCAAATATCGCATTTAATGTTTTGATCTGGATGCAAATACAGCATGACTGTGAGAGTGAGTTAGAAAGAAAGAGGCTCTACTTTTTGTATGCAACACAGGCATGCACTGATTTGCCGATGGTATGCAAACAGGCCAATACTGACAATAGGCTACTATGAAATGCTTTGCGGGCAAACCGATGACAGCATCTGTTTGCAATCACATAGCGTTTCAAAGTTTAGGAATAACTCAAAAACATTTTTGCATTTCATCTTCCTTAACACAGAACTTCTAATAAATTAGTCCGATTATTGAGCTGATTCTGATCAGAAAATAAGATGATAGTTTGAATCTGTTCACCATTCTACAAAAAGCTAATTCGCCGTGGCCTGATTTCTTTGGAAAAAGTAGGCTATTAGGATATTTCATTTTCATGTGCAAGGCCACAATAACTTGATCTAAAGTATAACTGTTCTAATTATTATAGCCTACATTATGTCTGAATTGGGTATAGGTTATTGTATTGGATTTTAATTGCGCTTTTGACTACATGGTAGTAAGCTATAGGCCTACTTGAATTTTCATTTTATTATTACAGTGGATTTTTCAAATAAACATATGGTTACACTAAGTCCGATTAGAGTCCGAGGTTTTGTATTATGCACAGTTCGTTGTAACCAGTAACACACTGTGCATGTTTTACTTTGGAATGTGCTTTATTGTTGAAAATAACCACGACAATTTTCTACAAATTCGTTGACACTAGATAGGCCTATATAACGTTAGGTATAGGTCCGAAAAATGTTTAGAGCACACTGCGTGCCTATTTCCCATGACTGAAATGTGTTGCCGTCATGCGTCTTTTCTATGCTATAAAAACTTTTAACCCTCACAGTTTGGATATGGCTAGTTTGTTTGTTAGTTTAATTAATTTATTTATTTGTTTGTTATTTGCTAATTGGAGTCAGTCTTTATAATAAATAAATAATATCATGGGGATTAAGAGTAAACAATGACTGTCTGCCTTAACTGTTAAACTTGCTATTGTTTGCTATAAATAAAGCTCTAGCATTAGAGAGGTTGGATAGTAATTGGAAATTTAAAAAGACTGAACTACGTTTATCATTGAGGACATGCATCACACAACTAAAAAAGGCACATACGTATAAAGCTCTCAAAGAAAGTGTATGAAATGAATTAATTATAAAGGTAAATAAGTCTAAAAAGTATGCCTGGATTGCCAACACGTTTTAGTCGAGGTACACTGTGTAAGAAATAACACAAGAGGAAAGCAGTTCCAATTCGATCGATCCGACGTATTGCGCGTCACCTTATCCCTGGCAAATCCAGAGCATGGCATTCTGGCGAGGCCATAGATTCAGTTCCGTGAATGATAAAAACTACTGCCATCAAGTCATCAAAAATACATCTCAAATGAATGCCTTTATGACTTTTCAAGTGATCATAGATGCACAATCGGATGTCTACACGCAGTAATAGTTACAAACCTTTCATTCGATTATTTTTAATCATCTCCTTTAAGGGATTAAAAGAAGCTGGTCGAAGCAGAGATGTTTTACATTTTGCCTCAGTATACCAGTGATTACGAATCGGGTTTTAGAATAATTATCTGAAATTCTATGTTTTAGCTGCAACTGGTACCTGGAGCAGACTTTGAATTTACTAGGAGGAGGACTAATCTAAAAATTCCATGCGCCAGACGAAAAGCACATTCATGTGTCAATACGCACAACAGGGAGACCGAGGACGACAGAGGGACGAGTTATCTATATTCATTTTGATTCATCTATTCTACACGGTTACAATAAGCCTACCAGGAATTCTCAGCTGATTGCACACTCTGTGCTGTATGTATGCCAACGTGCCGCATGCAATTTATAAGAATTTGTCAGAATGAACACGCACAGGGCTTCAATGAGTAAGTAAACTAAACATCTATTTGGCCTTTACGACTGACTCAGGTGAGGATATATACCATTATTATACGACCATTTTTAATTGTATTCTACTTACACAGATTAGCTTTTTTGCCACGTCTATACTTGATCAAAAATATAGATTATGAACAGAAATATCCATTTCGCCTCCGAAGCCGATTAATACATTCCATTCTGGTGTAGGCTACAAATTCTTCGGATATATATTTTCGGAGTGATAAATTGAATAGCTCGTAGAACTATGCATAGGCCTAAATTAATTGCACTTCTGATGACGGCCTGCGTAATAAGCACCACATGTGTGTCCTTTTGCGGAGACGTTCTAAAACCAGACAAATATCTCCCCCACTTCCAGACGCCTCTTGTCGGAAGTCCAAGTTCAAGTTAAAAGAGTCGACCACTCTCTGTTCAGACATGCTAATGAGCAAAGCGCTGATATGAAATGGGAATGGTTTTCCTCCATTTTCAAGTCTATATAATGTTACTTAACTATAACTTAGACTATTTACTTCACAAATAAGCTATTGCCGTACATTCCAAAGAATAGCAAGAATAGCAAACCCTCCTGTTTTCTGTAAAATTTGACCGAAATCACATATTCCTCTGAATGTAGGCTATTTAATCCAATTGGACTAACCTAACCAGTTTTTAAAATGTAAGGACTAGAAAGCACGAATATTTCTGCTAAAAAGTGGGACAAGTCAATTGGTTGTCAGAGAAAAGTAAAACATTGCCTGAGTAGCTTACATGTATAGGCCTACGTAGTACTAATTTCTCTGAGAAAAAAAAATAGGTCTCACAACTGATTTCAGGTAATGTGTTTGTGTTCACAGACACAAACATCAACACATTTCTTCCTCTTGCTCTCACTGAAGTATGCGTTTCGTTCAGCGAGCCTACGCATAGGCTACACTTAGTACAATAAAGTTTTAAATGTGTAGGCCTAATATAAAAAGTGAGCCTACATTCATACTGATGTCTATCACAACATTTGGTGACAATCATTAACACTCAGCTCTGCACCGAAGAGTTGTAACCATGAATAAAACCCAACATGAGGCATTCCATTTCTAGGCTATATATCAGCAAATTAGAAATCTACCTTAGTGTAGCCTATAGGCCTAGACTAGATATTGGATTAACATGTAGCAGAAACCTTCAGAAGCCGTCCGGTCCTTTACTAAAAGCGTAATGTCTTGAAAGTAGCTACCTGATTTGTTGTGTTATGACACAAAACAATACAACATTGCAATATTTAACCAAAATCAAGACTTAAAAGAGCAGTTCTGTTATTTTGATCACGTTTGAAGAGGCCAAAATGCATTTCAGTGACAGAATTCTGTTTAGCATATATATCAGCATAAACAGCAGGACCGGGTCCGTGTAACGCTTTGCAGTGCTTTGTTCTATTTGCAGAATTCACTTGAAGAAAACGGAAAACGGAAAAATAGCCTATACCTAGCAGACTGCCTGGAGGCGATCAGATCCTCAGTCCCACCTGTAACCTGACTTGGGCTCTTATTGAACTTGGCGAATTGTTACAGCCTATGTCATGAGGTTGTCACATAGAATAGGCTATTGTTGAAACGTCTCCGCACAATCATTTCAGGATTGTAATGGTCAGAGACATTAATGAAATAAATGAATTTGATGTAAATTATATTTTGGTTATAGGATGGTTTGGATGGAGACGTTACCCCCACCCACTCTGAATGAACAAAAGCTACACAAACATGCTTTTACACATGATTAATTCTCACAAAGCTGCCAGCTTTGTCAGCTATTAATGCAAAGATGCAGACGTCTGTGCATTCACAGAGGCGTTTGAAAGGTTATCAAGGATGTCTTCACAACCAAAGGCATAAGCCGGACTAATCTTCTGGTCTTAAGTATACACGGTATAGGTCAACCCCCGCCGCTCATGGTTTGGTCCTACTCTAAGTGCAAAAATAGAAAATTAAAATAATGAGTCATTGTTTGACTTCGAACTTCTGAACACAACACCACCAGTGTGCTCAATACAAAATATAAATCTAGCAGCAGATATCAATTTGCTAACATATCCGATAGGCCTAAATGAATAATTGACGTTTTAAGCCGCGATTTTTCATTAGCCTATTTTCCTGTGAAATAGGCTATACAAATACAACAAAGCACTGCAAAGCGTTACACAGACCGAACCGTAGCCTACTGGCAGCATAACAACTAGGCCTAAAAGATGCTTCTACGGCAACATCAAAATGGAAACCACTCTTACAGTAAAGATCCCTGTATCCCTTTAAACATATCGAAGATGATATTTAATATTTTTTCTCCATTAGAATGTAGGATTGTAATCCATTACAGTCAAGTCCGCTATGCATGTGTCGGTTCACAATGGCAAACTTGCAAAGCACCTCTAACGGAGGACTTAAAAAAAACATGTAATCAATTGTTCAAAAGTGCATTGACAGGCCATCTTCGTCATAGCCTACTTCTCTGGTATCTTAATATAGACTGTCTATCCTATGTTAGATTTTTTTTTTCAAAACTACTAATGTAGCCATCTATCGCCCAAAAGAGACATAAGCCCTATACAGCAAAGACATTCGAGGTTTATACCACTGGTATATTTACCAATTAAATCACTTGAATGAAATGTTCTGCATTATTTCTGCATGCTGGACGATTTGTAAGCGTATAAACACACGTAGCCTATCCCTCATCTAACTTTTTTTCTCACATCTTTCTTCATTTACGATAAAAATTTTAGAATTTACATATGAATCTACATAATTTATCGTGCACAGTTCAGCTAGTTCAAGTTACTAACAGTTGAAATTAGGAAAATTCACTTATTCCTCCCCTTCTAATTAGCTTCCTCTGAAAAAGGATATGTGGTCATGGTCAAGGTCTGTGACATACACACACAGTCACACATACAGAGAGAGAGAGAGAGAGGGAGAGAGATTTCCTTTTTTTGCTTCAGTAGCCTACGCTACAATCCCAAGACACTTAACACATTCTAAAATTATAATTGAATGAAATCCTTCAATTTAGGATTTTAGTATTTTTAGTCAAGTATTTTAGAGCCAGTGGCACCAGCAGTTGACAAAAAAACAACTTTAAGGTTAAATTGGCGCCACCCCCATATGTAGTGTATGAAATTTGTATCAATGACACAAGGCAAAAAACAACAACAACAACAACAACAACAACAAAAAAGATCGCAAATGCAGCCAACTCGAAATGCCCACGTTTCGTTTAGACATCACACGTCTCAAATTCTATGGATGTTTAGGGTTTAGATGTAGGGCTCGTTTATAATATATTAACAATATAAATAATGCTACAGCTAAATTGGGTCACTAGATTATTGTACAATAAACTATGCGCTGTAAAACAAAATAGCCTACACACTTTCAACTAACAAAAGTTAGTGTCCAGGCTGCCTATTTTCAGTTGACCAAATTTGAGATAGTTGATAGATGAGTTGTGGTGACTACTCAACTGAAAATAGTCACCCAACTAATTATCTCAAATGTAATCAACTGAAAATAGTTTTGCATCCCGGACACTAACTTTTGTTAGTTGAAAGTCTGTAGCCTAGTGTTATTTATTTAGAGTGTGGTGTAGCCTACAAAACCGTCATATTAAAACAAAAACGTGCATGTGCAACCTAAGTCACAAAGCTGAAAATGAAGTGTTGCCTGATGTTCAATCTAATAGACCGACAAAACCGACATACTGGCGTAGGCTATACTTAAGTCATATCTCAGACCCAAAAGTAGGCTAAAGTGTTACAACATGAGGTTAGTTCAAGTTCATTGACTAGTCTTGGCTATAGTCATGACGATGTATTGGTCATGAATGACATATTGCCATAAGAAATGGAAAAACCTGAAGCCTACTTAAAGACCAAACCATTGGCACCATTATATAAATACATGTGACATATTTTAAAAACAGCTACAACTCCGTCTTATGTGTCAGTGTTAATGATCTGTCAATGTACCTACATGACCAACAACAATGTTTAACAACATGACAAGAACACTAGGCCTATAATGAAAGACGGATCACACATTACGATGGATTTTTTTTGCTATAAAGTATTTTGACTCACAATAAGTATATATAAAATTCTAAATCTAAAGGTTTAAGTTGAAGTATTCATAATGTAACAATTCTAACCTGTTCAAAAATTCAAGTCTGTATTTATACTGCAACAGATTCATCCCATTTGCCTCTTGAACCAAGCAACCACTGGAGCTTTAGCTACATTTATCTGTGTGTGTGTGTGTTTCCGAAAACTATATTTATGGTGTCATACTGTCTGCCCACAACAACTGAGAAACCAAGTCCTTTGTTCAATGTCAACCTTTAGGCTATACCTGAAGGTCAGGCTATACTTAATGTTGCCCGTATTTTTGTCTGTTTTACGACACAGCCTTCTCCAAGAAGAGAAAATCACTGCACCTGCACGCAATTATAAGACACGTTTGGACAATAGCCTACATAATGCTACTAATAATCTCGAAATTCGCAAAGTAATGTGTGCCAACAATTTCGACTTAAGTTTGTCTAAACAACATCTAACATCTAGACTAACATGTTTTCCAACAGGGTTTCACATGTTGACCAACTCTCGAAGACGACAAACTTCAGAAAAGGTCCTACCAGAGAAGAATATAAAAACGGTTTCTCGTGCACATTAAGATTATTCGATTAGTCTGCTTATTTAGTGTATTAAACCATAATGTAATGGTAAGGTGTTGCAATCGTTGGCCTGGTATCTGATTTGATTAGTAAACAGAGTACTCTCAATAGGCTACAATATGGTACAATATTAGGCCTACGGACATTTTTTTTTCTATAACGCAAAAGCCGACATATACTCTGTGGGTAGCCTAATGTTAAAGTTTTTGTTTTGTTCTTAGGTGTCAGTGTAAATCTGATCTACATGACGTGAAGCATTTTTACAGATTTAAATTGTCTTGTTGTCGTCCATCTCTCGCACAGACCAAGACACATACGGAGGACAGTAGACTAGGCCTATCAACTCATAGGGATGTTTAGTGGTGGCATATTCACAAAACCACTCATCGCCTCTCGGATTTTCGAGACTTATGTGAATAGAAATGAGTGTCTTGACGAGGAATATCCTAAATAACCCAATGGATGAACTTATCTTTTCACAACCCCAAAAGTAGTTTTAGGTCAGAATTGTCAGGTCCAGTTCATTTTTATTGGTTTAATTGGTGTGTTTAAAGGACCATTCTAACGTAGATAAAAGTTGTTTTTCTCCATAATTTAATTCCATAAAATGAAGTAAATACAAACCAAATGTAATCTAAAATTGCAGCTCTTTATAGGCTATGAAAAACCACATTTTGAAACTTTCCATTCCAAGTAGGATTTTATGGATAGTTTAACACACGTGATTCAAGTCAGTTGATTGAAAATACAGCATCTCAGTGCTTTAAACTTTGATTAATTCATTGTTTAATTGAATAATTAACCGAATGCGAGGTTGTAAAATAATTTGCATGAGTAAGATATTAAATGCCTGAAGGAAGTTTACAGGACTGTTGATGGCATTTTATTTGTAGTCTCAAAAAAACAGAGGTCAGACCTTCTGAGCATTATATCCACCAATAATGATAGCCCATCTGAAATTACATTCATCTTTGTTCAGATATTAAGAATTATGTAGATCTATTCTGCAGATAAACATTTTAGGTCAAATTACTGTTGCTCTAGTTGTATCTAGTTTTCATACTCATCTTGCCAAAAATTTGTTCAGCACTAAAACACAATCATACAGTTTTCTTCAAGGTATTTCAACTACTGATTAGGTCTAATGTTAGCTGACTAGAGCCAGTATTAATGTTCATCATTATAGGCAATTAAATCTATTGATTAATTAAATATTAAATAATTTTGTGTATAAAAATAAAAATAAAATTCCACGTTTCGCAGTGCCATATCCAAGAGGTATTTGCCATCGGGAACAAGTTGACTATTGCAATAAGCTAATTCACAACAAATCATTGTTTATTGTAAAACATTACTCAATTAAGTACAAATAGGCATACTCCCCCAAAACCATCCCAAGTACCTTGTAGTGTTTTGGTAAAACCTGTGTTTGTGACTGTAGCGGGAAAAGCTTATTTATAGATTCAGTTACAGTATAAATGCCACCTGTGGTTGATTTGACTTGACTGACTTCTAATTTTGAAAAGCCACACATTTTAGAAAAATAGGAAAGAGTATAAAAGATGGAACAAATTGTTTGCTCCCTTCAGGTTTTTATCTACAATATGGACATGTTAACACAGTTAGCTGGCTAGTCAACATTAGAAGAGCAATCTGTTAAGTTAAGTCTCTTTTATTGTCAATTCTCTACATATACAGGACATACAGAGGAATCGAAATTACGTTTCTAGCTATCCCACAATGATGCGCACGGTCAGGAGAGCCATAGGCCGCTGCGTCTACACGCGCCGCCTGCTATGGCATTCACCCACAGTCACACACCAGTGGAGGGGATTACCATGCAAGGCTCCAGCCAACATGAGGACACCGCCCCCCACCCCCCATATCCTCACCCAACACTACATCAACAGCTAGTCCCCCCCTCCACATAACAGTACACTACCTCCCACTAATTCATAGCTCCTTCCCCACATTCACACAACACATCGTCCTCCCCAACAGTGTAGTACTAGTTGCCCCCACCACTACTACTCACCAACTTAGCAGAACTTTGCTCCCTCACTTGCAGGCTCACAACATAATGTTATGTCACCCGCCTAACATACATAATGCCACATGACACTACCACCCCCACTCCCCCCCCCCCCACCCATCATGATAGACGAATCACTAACTATACTTTGATCATGTGATTCATTGCAACTGATTCCCGCGAAGCAGGTAGGTATTTATTTCACGTGGTGGTCTGAAGTTTGATTAAAATACGACCTAATTCCACTGATGACTTTGTGTCATGAAATTGTGTGAGGGCTTGTTAAGTATAATGATTACCCTTTCTTGAATCCATTACTTAAAAAAAATCAATGATAAGTCAGTGATTTCAACCGTTATCAACCCATTTGTACTGTGTATGGTAATGGGTTTGTATCATGCCATCTGAAAATTGCCCTCAGCATAGGCTAATAGATAGAGCACATCTTAGGCATTGAAAGACCTACATTTTATCATCAGTATCCTACTATTTAAACCTAGACCTCTCAAAAACTGTGCCAATGACCATTGTCCACTAATCTTGTTTATTTACTATTATTCTAGAATATATATACTTAATATATGTTGTAGGCTACTTTTTGGCAGATATTGGAAACGCAACCAAAGGCACTTTTAAGAGCCAAACTATCTAATTATTTCTATCTAACTATCTGTCTATAACTGTCCGTCTATATCTATCTATCTGTATCTATATAATATATCTGTGTATACCTACAGTGGCTTGCAAAAGTATTCGGCCCCCTTGAACTTTTCCACATTTTGTCATATTACAGCCACAAACATTAATCAATTTTATTGGAATTCCACATGAAAGACCAATACAAAGTGGTGTACACTTGAGAAGTGGAACAAAAATCATACATGATTCCAAACATTTCTTACAAATAAATAACTGCAAAGTGAGGTGTGCATAATTATTCAGCCCCCTGAGTCAATACCTTGTAGAACCTCCTTTTGCTGCAATTACAGCTGTCAGTCTTTTAGGGTATGTCTCTACCAGCTTTGCACATCTAGAGACTGAAATTCTTGCCCATTCTTCTTTGCAAAACAGCTCCAGCTCAGTCAGATTAGATGGGCACCGTTTGTGAACAGCAGTTTTCAGATCTTGCCACAGATTCTCAATTGGATTTAGATCTGGACTTTGACTGGGCCATTCTAACACATGGATATGTTTTGTTTTAAACCATTCCATTGTTGCCCTGGCTTTATGTTTAGGGTCGTTGTCCTGCTGGAAGGTGAACCTCCGACCCAGTCTCAAGTCTTTTGCAGACTCCAGGAGGGTTTCTTCTAAGATTGCCCTGTATTTGGCTCCATCCATCTTCCCATCAACTCTGACCAGCTTCCCTGTCCCTGCTGAAGAGAAGCACCCCCAGAACATGATGCTGCCACCACCATATTTGACAGTGGGGATGGTGTGTTCAGAGTGATGTGCAGTGTTAGTTTTCCTCCACACATAGCCTTTTGCATTTTGGCCAAAAAGTTCCATTTTGGTCTCATCTGACTAGAGCACCTTCTTCCACGTTTGCTGTGTCCCCCACATGGCTTGTGGCAAACTGCAAACGGGACTTCTCATGGTTTGCTTTTAACAATGGCTTTCTTCTTGCCGCTCTTCCATAAAGGCCAACTTTGTGCAGTGTACGACTAATAGTTGTCCTATGGACAGATTCCCCCACCTGAGCTGTAGATCTCTGCAGCTCCTCCAGAGTCGCCATGGGCCTCTTGGCTGCATTTCTGATCAGCGCTCTCCTTGTTCGGCCTGTGAGCTTAGGTGGACAGCCTTGTCTTGGTAGGTTTACAGTTACTGTAAACCATACTCCTTCCATTTCTGAATGATTGCTTGAACCGTGCTCCGTGGGATGTTCAAAGCTTTGGAAATCGTTTTGTATCCTAAGCCTGCTTTAAATTTCTCAATAACTTTATCTCTGACCTGTCTGGTGTGTTCTTTGGACTTCATGGTCCTATTCTCTTAGACAACCTCTGAGGCCGTCACAGAGCAGCTGTATTTGTGCTGACATTAGATTACACACAGGTATACTCTATTTAGTCATTAGCACTCATCAGGCAATGTCTGTGGTCAACTGACTGCACTCAGACCAAAAGGGGCTGAATAATTATGCACACCCCACTTTGCAGTTATTTATTTGTAAAAAATGTTTGGAATCATGTATCATTTTCGTTCCATTCTCAAATGTACACCACTTTGTATTGGTCTTTCACGTGGAATTCCAATAAAATTGATTCATGTTTGTGGCTGTAATGTGACAAAATGTGGAAAAGTTCAAGGGGGCCGAATACTTTTGCAAGCCACTGTATTAGGGGTACTTTAAAGGCATACTGGCCTGTGATAAATATATATATATATATATTTTTTTTTTTTTACCAACATAGCTTTTCAGTTTGTATAAATTCATAATTCTTACCATATACGACAATTTGTTAGCAAACCAATATGGAGAGGAACGAGCAACACTATGTTGTGATTGAAGCGATTTTGTTTTAGTCAGTTTAGATTTCAAATTGGGCGTTGTCATAAAGCTGCAACTGTGTGAATAATCAGTAGTGGGGTTAATGAGCTTAAATGAGCCATTTGACAATTTTGTCTTTAAAAAAGCAATTGTTACGACTGTAGCAACTACTATTCTATGCCAAAATTGATCAAATCTAATAGGATAATGTGCCAGAAAATTCCACATACTACAAAATGTTTACATTCAGAAAAGACTTAAGCTTGTTAACCTAGGATGTACTTTGAATCTAAAAGCACAAAGCAAACATAGGACAGAACATAGCGCGCACATATCAGACAAGTTTATTGAATTATGCTGTTCACTGTTTTAACAAATTAAATGAATGACTTGTTGGGATCTTCTGGCTTTTTGGCATTCCAAGTGATGGTTTTAGAATATTTAATGTTAAAAAGAAAGTAAGTGCCCATAAGAGTGCTTGTGGCCAATGTGATATCAGTCAGTTCTTTGGCCAATATGTCATGGCCGTCACAATGGGCTGCTAGACTGTACTGGTCAAATGGATTCCCAGTTCCCGATCTTGTGCAGGCTGTTGGGGAAATGAAAAGTACATAATAAAATAATAATAATAGTTTAAAAGTAGTAGATATCCGATCCTATCTGTCAAAATTGATGACGTCATTTGATGGATGAGGGTACCGCCCCTTTTTACCGGAAGTCCCGCCTTCTGTCACCGGAAGTCCCGCCTTAGTGTCATGTTAGATTGTGACAGCTGTCACAGCTGTCAAATGTGACAGCTAGTTTGGTTGAGGAGTAGTTGTGGGCGTGACGGAAAGTATGACATCTTGTGTCATACTCCAATGCTAGACTGTGTGTTTGCCCTGACTTGTTTTAAACTAAATAGTTTAAACTAATAGTTTAATAAGGTTACTGTTATGTTTTTAAATGTTTTAAATAAAAATAAAAAATCGTTTTTTAAAAAATAAATAAAATAAAAGTAATGATTCATTTACCTAAAAGCTGTATTTTTAATCTTGTTCTTATCCATCTCCAAATAGTGTGTTATAAGTTTTGTTTAATTGTTAACTGTTTTTAAACTAGGTTTTAAAGAAAATAAATCCTTATAATACTGGTTGTAGGCCTAGTTGTGGGTGACGTAGTGGGGTGTGTTGAGATATTATTCTTTCACCACCCTGTTTAGTTCATAGACATATAACATATCTAACCTATAGGTTAGGGGATAAGTAAATAAAACAAATAGTGGCCTATTATAGGATGTTATCTTTTTCTTCTTGTTGTTTTTTGTCCATGCACGTTAGGTTAGATAAGTCTCCAAAATGGTTGTAGCTTAACTTGCTTACACCCAATTGTTTGATTCATAGAGAAGATTAATCTATCAAAAATATAAGTTTATTTGTTTCAACTAGTTAAATAAAATACATTCTTGACATATTTACAAAGGAGTGTTTAAGAATGTAGCCTAATGTTTTTGTCGATGCACGTTGTTGGATCAACAATCTTATTTGTTAGGTCAGCCTGCCTAAATTTTTCATTTGTAATGTTTTATATTGGTAAATTTAAGTTGTCTGTTTTAACTCGTGTAAGTAAAAATAATTTCTTTATATAAGCCTATGTCGCGAAAAAAAAAGGTTTAAGAATGTTTGTTCTGAAGAGTAGCATACCGTCTTGCCAGTTCGGTCTCACTAGTGAGATCCTTTGATTCGCAAAGGTTTTCAACATGTCTGGGTTGAGCTTGCTTACGACTAGGCTACGTATAATTGTTTAATGTGTAGAAGTTCATTCATATATTTAGCCAGCTAAGGAGTTTTTAAAATATTTGTCCACGCACTCAGTTTTTGCTTAGACTCATCTTTCGATTTCGGTAGCTGTGTTTAAAGTATTTAAAGAGAAGTTTTAATGTTTTTGGTAGCCTATTTAAGCCATAATCTGGCGTTATAACTAACCTAATATACACAAAAGAATTTCTTGATAGCCTATTTTACGAACAACTACTGTCCCGGTCCACTTTGTGCTTCCTTAGGCTAGCAAGCTTAGATAGGCCTATACCTACCTATCAATTGTCAGATCATAGGCTACCTAATTAATTAGTGGAGACGTTTTAATGAGATAAATTCAAGGCTCAGTGATTCAACCAAATAAATTATTTTCTTGAAACATTTTAAGCTACATAAGTCTGACGTAGATTGACGCAATTGACTATCTAGCATACACGCGTGTCCATTTTCATGCACCATGCTATTAGGCCTACTGGATAACTCATGGATTGTATAATAAGATTGTAGCCTACTGCTCGTTGTGTTGGTGGTGGTGTGATAGACGTCTGCTATTTCTCTCTTAATTCAGTGTTCTAGGTGTAGCCATATAGGTCCGAAATAGTCCTAAACCCTTGTTTATAGAAACGTAGGCCTATAGCACAACACCACATCAACCTTTTAGTGATTCTTAGTTGGTGGTAGCCTATTTGTTTTAGCTAGACATTTAGTTCAGTCTAAGCCATGGGCTACGTTTATTGATTTGTGTATAAATCGTGTAGCCTCTGAGAGGGCTAACGTGATGTAACGTGTAGGATATGGCCAGTCACGGAGATCACTAGCCCTACATGTTCTATAAATTTCTCCACCAGTCAATCTACGTTACCACCATTCATTCAGTAGCCTAACTGAACAGGCTATACAAACTCAGCATACAATGATTAGTTGTAGCTGGTGTTTAACGGGTGGTGCAGAAATTTTATCAGGATGCTTTCATAATTAGACTAACCTTTCAGGTGTAGATACAATGGCTCAACCCTCACTTTGTGTGGTTGATATTCCATCATAGCCTAGTCATTTTCCATTTGCACAAAAAACCTACATTTCTGATTCTACAGCCAACTTGAAGACTGAGACTAGGCTACCCAATTCCAGGTCTCCTCAGTCTCCATCTTATGGCTGACTAGAGTAGCCTACTAGGGTGCATCAGTAGTCTACCAATGCATAAGGCTGCATAAGTCCACCAATCTGATAGATGATGTGTACTGAGATTTTTAAATTGTCACGCAGTTCACTAGCCTAAATACATCAAGCCTTCAACAATTTTAACATTTACGAAAACAAGTAAATTAATAGAATCCCACTTGCATGATTCCACAAGTTGTTCCTGCACCTAACCTGTCTTATATCTCTCGGCACATTATGGCACATGTCATGGCTGAAACCTTGAACTATTGACAACATTCTCAATCATGGCCAATTTTTTTTTCAATTAGAATGCATTTCCTTAAGCTAAATCTTTTAACAGATACCAGTGACTAATTTGGTTACAACTATAACAAGATTTGTCACATATGCTAAGTCTTTTCTTACAGTATCATTATATTAACATTTTTAAGTACTAGTCAATGAAAACAGATATCTACCATGTCCTCAGGGTTGATTACTGCAATGGTCTTTTCACAGGTATTCCTAAAAAAATCATGAAACATCTTCAACAGATCCAAAATACACCTGACAACATTTTAACAAGTAAAGAACCAGCCACAGTACCTCAATTTTAAAATCCTGGCATTGGCTTCTGTAATTTACAGAATTTATTTCAAAGCATTACTCCTTGTGTTTAAACCAGTAAATAGGATAGGATGTAGTTACTTGTCTGGTAAGTTTCAAAAATACTCAGGACACAAGAAAAAAAAATTACTTGAAAACCTATGGTTAAAACAAAGCGTGGTGAAGCAGGTTTCAGCTACTATTCAGCTCAGATTTGGAAACAAACTCCTGAATACATAAAAAATGCCCCTACTGTTTCAAATCTTAAGACCACTTAAGACCAAACTTTTCTCAGATGCTTTCTCTTAATCATTATTCTTATTCTTTTTATTTTCAATCCCTTATTAACTTTTTATTCTTTTTAACTTTTACTCTTTTTATATTCTGTCCTTTATGATTTTATTTTATCTCTGTAAAGCACATTCAACTGTCTCCATGTGTTTGAAATGTGTTATATAAATACACTTCCCTTCAGTAGTTCATTTCTTTGACTAAATATGACCAAAATTCATGATTATTCACACACCATTCATTCATTCTACCATGACTTTTAACTATGTACCAGATTGTCTATAGAAAATATAGGTCAATAATAACATAGGAATAGTGTTGTGAAAGTTACTTTGAAAATATAAGGAGCTACACTTACAACTTACAGAACCTAAAATGTAATATACTGTTACTATTTCAATAACTTAAACAAAGTGTAATTAATCAAAAATTGATGATTCATTTGATTGATTTTGGATTATTTATTAACTTTGTTTTATTCAACACTGAATGCTCAAAATCATTTAAAATTCCTTAGATTTCAATGGGGTATACTTAAATCACCCAATTCTGCCAGTTTCTTATTGTCTATTCCTGCTAAATCAAACATTAGATATTCAGTATTTGGTTAACTAAAAAGTTGTCCATTTTATGCGGGCTCTGGTCGGTACACCTCATTTTTATCCCTTGCAATGACCTAGGCCTACTCTAAGTTTCTATGATGTATAACATCATTATCGCAACAGCAAACTGTTTGTAGGTTGTAGATCCAATTGTAAGGGGGTTTAGTTATCAATGATGTCAAATCTTTCTCTACAGAAGATAACTCATAAATGTAACCATGAATATTTCCTTATACAGTAACTGATTGTAATACACAGTTTTCAAAGTTCTGTAACTGATTACTGTTACTATTATTTTGTAATTAAATTATATAGTTTTGTTACATCCCAAGTATTATAGAAAATACTTAATTCGTCATTAACCCATCGTAAGATGAACACTGGTTTTGTATTGTCTAGTGTTGTGTCCTACAAAATATAGCCTACTATGTATATATATATATATATTGTGCTTTCATACATAAAACAGTACATACTTTCCTGAAGTGAAAGACTAGTATCTTTGCCAAATACAGACTTCCCTGTAGCATCATTCCTCTTTCAGTCTCCAAAAAAAAAATCTTTTTCAGTTCTATCATAAACTAGTTCAGTAACATGAAATAAGTGTATACATGGAAACACTTCAAAAAGTGTTAATAGAAAAAGTTTTACTACTTTGCCAAAGATAAGCCATCAACACCACCCCTACAGCACTAAACCTTACTATGTTTTTTCTGTTTTCATTAGTCTTTGCAGGTTTTATTTTATTATAAAGTTTTTGAAACTGTTTTTAGAAATGTGTATTTATTGAAAAGATTCACCACAGTGATATTTTATCATTCCCTGTCACAAGGATATTTAAAGTAAAACAAAATCACTAGTTGACTATGTAAGTTAATTC
>JAGFZM010000083.1:85413-120246 GCA_017657215.1 Limnothrissa miodon | reverse complement strand
AATATGCCCTGCAGTGAGAGAGGAATTTGTGTTTGCAATCTATGTGTTGAATAATATGCTTTGATTCTGTGCTTTCTGTCTTGTCAAGTCACTGTGGTTTACCTGTTTAGTTTTTTTCCCTATTCAATAAAGGAACAAAATGTCACACTTTGTATTTATATTTATATGGGATGTGTATTTTATATGATGGAGTATTAGGGGCACACTGAGGAAGGAAAAAAAATATATATATACATTTATGACATTGGCTCTTTCTGTGGAGAAGATGCAATTTGCTGCATGTTCTTTTTAAAGTCCTGATACTTATGTGATGCTGATGTTCCAAAAGATTAAGTATCTTTTTGTTTGTGAAAGCTATACTGTATAAGTACAATTCCACAAAATGCTCCACAGCCCTCATTTTAACAACTCTCCTCTAAAACAATTGGTTACGATGTTATGACTTTATAAATGTATATAAGATTATGTGAATATTAAAATATACATATTAAAAATGTGTGTGTATATATATATATAGGCTAATCTAATGATTGCAACATCATCTAAAACAATTGTACTACAATGACTGAAATGAATAATCACAAACATCAAAATAATGAAATTGAGTGTAGTTATATGTGATAACAATATGTAGTGGGCAGTGGAGGTTTCAGTTCAGTTCAGTTGAGCCTGAGATAAGGGATAAGATTAAATCAATCCTGGAATTTAGCCTGGTCAGGCTTACTCAAGAGAATAAATCTCCATGGTAACTTATACAATAACATATCCTGCTGCCCCCTATCCTGCTTTTGTGCAACTGGATCATGGATAAGTTGAGCCAGGATAGCCAAGGTATCCCGGTTTAATCCTTTATCCTAGTTTTGTGCAATTGGCCCCTGGTGGGGATTTTTTGTTTTGGTTTTCTTTGAGCTTTCTGTGTTCTGTCTCGTCACCTGTTCTTGATTGATTGTCTGCACCTGCTTGTTGTTGTCTTGTTCTTTGTTGAGCCTCATGATTATTGGTTCATTGGTAAGGATATTTATATGGGTTTCTTTCTGTCATGCGGTGAGGTTCATGGCTGGTGAGGCACTGACGTCATCATAGTCAGATTTACAAATGTATTTGAGCCCTAAAGAGTAGCGTGATTGGCAACAGTCAATGTGTTTTGCAGTGTTGGGCAAGCTATTCAGAAAATGTTGTTAACTAAGCTACCAGTTACTCCACATCAGATGAAGCTTCACTACACCAAAGCTACCTGCAAGTTAAGTTACAAAACAATGACAATAGTTTAATAAGATCTGCTTTTTAATGTACAACAAGGTCTATAACAATAACCCTCCAACCTTCTTCTAAGACTCTATTATTAAAATTAAACAGCTCTCTAAATAGCTGTACAACTAACTGATGAAGTAACTGATGACTGTTTACTGTAATGTGTCCATACATTGTGGACATATTTTAATATGGCACCACTGACGCTACAAATGTGTTACATTATTGCAAGGAACTGATCTTCAATGTACAGCCTAGATAGATATGCTGCTGTAAGATGATGCTCTGAAAATGTAACGTTAGCTTTAAGGAAAGCTACACTACATGGCCAAGAAATAGCTAAACTACTACAAAGCTATCAGATTCAGAATAGATTAGCCACTCTACACAAAAGTTTTGTAGTAGCTTCTACTTGTTGTGAGGTTACTGCCCGACATTGGTATTTTGTTTTAAATTTCATATCAGCATTCTTTACACCTGCAAACTGTAGCATTAACAATAACAAAAAAGAAACAAACAGAAATAAGATGCTGTAATTCCAGGGAATTACTGTTTGCATTGAAATGCATTTGCTTTAAGTTAATAGTTAATAGTTAATAGTTCAATTCCTGCTGAGGGCACATATCTTGTCTCTACTAGATATGTTTAATTAACAATTCGGACATAAAATCGATTTACTGAGCTTTTTTTCTGCAATGTTTGTGAAGATTTAATGTCGTTCATCGTGAGTTTAGTTATCAAAATACCCCTACAATCCATAGCCTATGATATAAAACGTCATGGTCTAGTCATTAGGCCTACATCAAGGGTCAGGCTACTACATTTGAAACAGGTGGAAAATGTCTAATCTAATTACAGGCTAAATGCATGTTAAGAGTATTTAAAGCCAACTGTAGGTGGCGGTAATACATCAAAGGGGGAACAACCCAGACATTTTAAGCCCCAAAAAGCCTAAAAAGGCGTCATATGACCATAACTTAGCCAAAACGACAGCTCCGTGGGTGTTGTTTTAACGAAACCTTTAAACGAAGGAGAACCCGAGCGTTCGTCCAGCCTACGCTTTTGGGAAATGCCTGCATCGTGTGCCGATGCTTTGGACTAAGTTAGTTATAAAAACCTGAACTTGCTTCGTCTGGACTATGGCTTTGGGAAACAGTAGCGCCGTAACTCCTTCGGGCAAACCCAGGAAGTAGCTACAGAAGTTAGCAACGATGTTTTTGGGAAACGCACCCCTGGTTTCAAAAATGTTCGTTTACAGACCCCCAAAACGCCGGCTTCGTCTGGATGATACGCCGGTTTGATAAAGTATTTGTGCGTTTAGGCCTGGCTTCGTTTTCATGTGAACATGGCCTAATTCTGATTTAAAAAGGCCATGTAAACACTCAAAATGATTATTTCGGTTTTAAACTTAGTTCCAATTAAAGTGGGTGGTTTATTTTGATTTTAAAGCAGAATTAACTGATTGCACCATCATGTAAACACTTTATTCCGATTAAACTTAAATCCCGTCGTTCAACGCATGCTCGTTGCGTTATGTTCTGTCGCGATGACGCACTGAGAGACGCATAAATGGAGCAACTGTTGGTCTAAACAATTTTTTTTCTGAACTATTTTGATTTGTATTTATTGTTGAACTATTTTGATTTGATTTATTGTTACAAATATAAATGTAAAAATCCGGTAGCCAGCGGTAGTGTGCTTCCCTCCGGTAAACATACATCCACTGTCCAATTAGAACCCTTCCCCACTCCCATAGTTCACCGGAATTAAATTAATTTGATTAAACGTGTTCTCCATGTAAACCTTTATTCGGAATTATTTTTTCCATGTAAATTCGAGGGAGCCATGGAAACGTGGCCATAGTCTGCTTAGACTGACAAAGCCACAGTTAGTCCAGGTTCACCAAACATTTTAACAAGCCAATTATGCAATTACCCACTCTGTCATGCTAGCTCCTGCAGTGTAAGTCAATGGGGAAGAAAAGTTTTAAAAAGTTTATAAGCCATAGTTTAAGATTTCCTTTTTCATTTATGCATTTAGCAGACACCTTTATCCAAAGCAACTTAGATTTTGTCAGCTATCACTTAATTGAGGGACAGTCTCCCGTAGGAGAGACTTAACTTAGGGTTAAGTGCCTTCCTCAAGAGTGTTAACAGAGTAGACGCTGCAATGTGACTGACTTGCAACACAGCTACAGCTGTGCTCACTCAAGGTGAATT
Source organism: Limnothrissa miodon (assembly GCA_017657215.1). Lineage (NCBI taxonomy): Eukaryota > Metazoa > Chordata > Actinopteri > Clupeiformes > Clupeidae > Limnothrissa > Limnothrissa miodon. The sequence goes on along the minus strand of JAGFZM010000083.1, from coordinate 116,776 downwards.
TATTGAACAGCCAATACCATGACAATCATGTGACAATACTATATGCAATCAATGAAGACAAGAGATAAGAAAAACAGAATTATAAGACTAAAAAACAAAAATAAACACACATTGAGGGCACAAAATTAACCTCACCTTGACCTCACATTGTTAACACACAGTAACATCATTTTCCAAAAATAAATACATCAAACTTCATCAACTTACACTTGGTTGCAGGTTTTGTCAACACATCTGCCACCATCTCATTAGTGGGACAATACTCCAACATAATTGTACCATTATTTACAGTAGACCTAATAAAGTGATACTTGATGTCTACATGTTTGCATTTTTTGCAAGTACTGACAGTTGGTGAGTACTGACATGTGTCAAGATTTTCCAACAGCTGTTTAAGATGGAGACACTCCTGTATAGTTGTGGCTGGAGCTACATATTTTGCCTCACAAGTGGACAGTGCAACAGTTGATTACTTCTTTGTCTTCCATGAAATCAAAGCGCCGCATTCAGTTAGACTTACACAATACTACGTCTGTCATTACCGGCCGCCCAGTCTGCATCAGTGTATACTTTTATTTCTAGTGTCTCATTACATTTTCTGTAACACAGCTCAATGTCAATTGTACCTCTAAGATACCTCAGTACATGTTTAACTGTGGCCCATTGCTCAACAGATGGCTCTGTAAGATACTGTGACAGTACCCCCACTGCCTCTCTAGACTTTTTCACATCAGTCATGTTTTCGGCATCATTAATATAGTCCAATTTTTGTTCACATGGTGTCGATCTAGTTTTGCAATCCTGCATGTTAAACCTTTGCAATATTTTTGACACATATTTTGCTTGGGACATTCTTACACAATTGTCATTTTCAATACCTGGCACCTTGTTCCAGTTTCTGCCAGATTGTTTTAACCCATATAATCTTTACAATTTACAAACTAATTTTTCATTTGTGCCACAGCCCTCTGGTTGCTCCATCTAAATTTCATGATCTATTGGTGCATTCAGGTAGGCAGTCTTAACATCCATTTGATGCAGAATCAGGTTTTCTTGTGTGGCTTCTTGTGTGGCTTTTTGTATTATCACACAGATACTTGTCAAGTCAGCTGTAGGGGAAAAAGGTCTCTTCATAGTGTACACCTCTTTTCTGACTGTTTCCTTTTGCCGCATAACGTGCTTTGCACTGTTCAGATCAATCTATGTTCTATCCATCTTTATCACATAAACCCATCTACCCCCCACTGCTTTCCTACCCTCAGGCAAGCTACATAGGGTAAATGTGTGATTTTCTCTGAGAGACTCATCCTTCCTCATCAATTGCAGTGACCCATTCTTTTGATCTGTCTGATGTTACAGCTTCTGTGAAAGTTACAGGTATGTTACATGCCGCTCTATAACAATAATCTATGTTAACCTGCACTTGGATCAGTTTCCTCATCGGATGCCTGTTGAGAAACATAGTCATGGAAATAGTCTGGTCTCTTCCTCTCTCTAGAAGGAATTCTTGTAGGCTCAGGCATAGCTTCAACTGACTGGGTCTTAGGACTGCTACTCCTCTTTAACTGGATCCTGGTCACTTACTGGACTTGCACTCACATTCTGTCTAGTCCTACTGAACTTCTGCTCCAGATCATAACCATCATCATCATCAACAATGCAAGTTTGAGTCTGTTGCATGAATTGCTGAGTCATGGGAAATTCAGGGAAAAGTCAGGGAATTTTAAGTCTGGGTACCCTGATAAACAAAACACTCTGAACCAGACTTTTGCATCCTGGATAGATTGGGCTGTTTTCCTGTTAACATCTGAACTGGTGTCAGTTGGGTGCATTTATTAAAACACCTGTTCCTGGTTATGGCTGTTGTCTGCACTGCATAAGGCCATAAACCTTTAGGTAATTTACTCTCTATCAGCATGCACCGTGCCATGTCAAAAAGTGTACACCAATTTCGTTTTGTACCATTTTGGTGGGGAGAATATGGTGCAGAGGTCTCATGTCTAATGCCATTCTTAAGCAAAGGAGTTTTGTAAGGCTTTGCAGTGAACTCAGTGCCATTGTCAGATCCAAGATGCTGAATTCTACCATATGGGGCCATATCTGCAAGAAACCTCTCTGTTGCTTGTAATGTGTCACTTTTACTCTTAAGGGTATAGACAAACACTGCACTGGAAAAATCATCAGTGAATAACAAGACATATTTATACTCCTCTCTAGATTCTGGGTGAATTGGACCTGCCAAATCTGTGTGCACTAGCTCTAGAGGTCTTTTAGCTCTTGCATCAGGCTTTCTGTTTCTGGTTTGCATAAACTAGCCTTGGGTGCACACTTCACAAGATGTTGTCTTGTTTATTGGACCCTTAATTTTCATTCCATTAACAACACCTTCTAACCTCTGTATATCATCAAAATTACAGTGCCCCAGAATCTCATGCCATGTTTTTAAGTCATAACATCCCTTCACTTGGTCATCACATCCATCAGGTACTGTATGCAAGTAATAAAGTCTGTCATGTACATGAATAGGAAATTTTTTACTGTCTTTATGCACTAGAATGTCCTTGCCTTTCTTGAAAATCACGGTTGCTCCGCTGGAAGCTGCTGCTTGCACCGACAACATATCCTGCGGGTAAGAGGGAATGTACAGTGCCTGTCTCAGCACTGTTTTGAGGTGGCGTCCGCGGCTGTCCATCAAGCAGACCTCGGTCACCTCCACCACCCTCCATGTTGCGTCCTGGCGTCATCTCCTCCTGCAGGGTGCGTTGCGGTGTGTGTTGCTCTTGCAGTAGCTGCACCACAGTCTGCGCTGGCAATTGCGGGCAATGTGACCTTTCAGGCTGCACCTGTAGCACACCATGTCCGCTGCAGCACATTCAGCTTCACGTTCGGTTGGCTTGCACTGGTGGGTCTCACAGGCCTTGGTCGGGCCCGCACCACCATTACATTGTTCTCAGCGGCTGGAGCACGCATCTTTTCGACGTCCTCGTAGCTTCGAAGCTTGGTTTTGAATTCAGCAAACATTATGCGCTCGTCCGATTGCGTTATATGGATGGCAAACTGTTTAAAAGTCTCAGGAAGCCCCTTTAGAACCATAGCCACCAGCAGCCCGTCACTTAAAGTCTCTCCAGCATTTCCGTGATAGCAGTTTCCGCACGAATAGCATATTCCGTCACACTCTCGCTGTTTGATTTTTGAAGCGAGGTCAGCTCAGTATACAGGCGTATTACTCGTGGCTTTCCTTTACCTGCCTAATAGTCTCTCAAAATCTTTAGCGCTGCGCGCCCATCATCGGTTGCCGAGGCGATTTCTTTAAGACTGCAAGGGAAGCTCAACTTCCTCTAAAATGTCAAAAATGAAATGGTCAAATATGTATGGTTGTGTTAACATTTTATTGACTACAAAAGTGTTGAAACATGTTAATCTCGAAGACGAGTTTGTTTAGAATAAGCTAGGCCTACTTATCACAAACTGACTGACTGTTACCTGGTCATACATTTTCATAGCGCCGTTTTCGTCAGTGCTTTTTGTCTATAGAATTACTTCGTCATTTGGTTTAAGGGCGAGTGCTTTTCTGCCCTCTAGTGTCTCTACTGTGATATGAACCAGCAAGAACAGCATGGTTTTGCCCGTAGACATTGAGCGTCCGTGTGCTTCAATAGTACATATTTTTATTATTGACTCGAAATTTGACAGTTATTGGATAAATGCCATGATTTTGTCCCGCCCCCGGACACTCAGCGTCTCTGGTGGTGAATGGAGCTGTTCTCGGGGTTGGGCTGGCCTGGACGCTGAGCTTCTGCATGATGATTGGAGGATTAGTTGAGAGGGTGAATCCCGTTTTGATTGACAGGTATGTTGAGATAGTTGAGATATATATACCGTCACTTCACTGCTCTACGTCACTTCAGTCCCATTGCGGATTTTGCAAGCGAAGTTTGAGCAAAGACGAGCTGTGAACCATTTGCTGCCATTTTGTGTCGGTGATTACATTTCTCACACTGTAAATAAAACACACCCTTCATATTTCCTCGTTTCAGTTTAACACCGGGGTCGGCAAATAAGTTTGGACCCGGGCCAATTTTTTCAATTCCATCGCGGGCCATCATCATCAGGCAAACCATGCTTTCCTACTGATAAAAAACTTTATTAGCCTATATCATAGGCCTATATGCTACTCTATTTATAGGCCTATCATTAGCTATAGGCAACAAAATAAAAAAAATTATAATTTACATTCTTTTAAAATTACTGCTGCAGCTCCTGTCATCCATCATTCAACAGATAGGCTTAGCAACCTGAATAGCTAATGATTTGGCTATGCATTAGTAGAAGTTGCTAATTCTCGCATGACATCCTCATGTTGTTTCTGTTTGGGATGTGTGAAACACTCAAGATTCTTAGCTAGCGAAGCAAAATGTCACTGTCCAAAGCGACAAAAAGAAAAGTTGTTAGCAAATGTAGGGCATACAAAGAAGAGTGGAAGGAAAGGTCTGCGTTCAGCCTACCTGAATTTATGAACATCCGACATCTCATCCTGCAAGGAGGTTGTAGCCGTTTGCAAATAATATATTGGAAGGCACCACGTGACGACACATGGGCAAAAAAATATCCACTTGCTAATTGGTGCTATACAAATAACATTTAATTTAATTTAGTTTAATTTAATTGAAGCGCTGACGGATGGATATATACAGAGCTGCAAGATCCTGGTTCAGCCACTTACAGCGCAGCAAAAAGTTACAAATGTGTCCCTCAACGCAGCATGGATTCTCACAACAACAGGCTGACGAAGAGGTTATTAAGGAAGTTATGGTGATAGTGTAATGAAACCTGTTCAATTGTCGTTTTTGACAGAAAATATTATAGGTTTTTATTTTAATCAACCTCATCTGGCGGGCCAGATATTATTGATGACGGGCCCATTTTGGTCCGCGGGCCGCTATTTGCCGACCACTGGTTTAACATTATTTCAATCATTTCTTGTTCGGGTTTGATATCATTTTGCTATATAGTTAAGTTGTCGGCTAGGTTTAACATTATTTCAATAATTTCTTGTTTGAGTTTGATATCGTTTTGCTATATAGTTAAGTTATTGGCTAGGCTAGTGAGCTAGTTAGCCAGCTAGCAAGGTGCACTGCACACACAATGGCAGACAATGAATGCTAATGCAGAATTTACATATAAATAAATTGACAAATCTTGTGACGTAAACTGACAATGAGCTTCCCCTCTTTCAAAGACCAGCAGCGGATCGGCTGCTTCTTGCATCACAAGCGATAAACTTTTATCATCCAAGAACTGGATTAACTCGCCATATGCCTCAGCGTTTGACGCCGCTTCTTCCGCTGTTTCCATACCTGCGGGCTCCTTAGTAATAATGTCTTTCAGGCCTTGCAGTCGGAGGTGGCCCAAAAATGTTATCTCCCAAAGTTCGTAATTCTTTTCATCCCCATCAAACAAGAGCCGCAACCAGCGCACGCTATATTCAGTTGATTTTCTAGCAATAGGCCTACTCATGGTGCTACTTCAGCACGCTACAAAACAAAAAACGCTTGACTGGGCCCGTAACCTGTTAACAGAGTAGACGCTGCAACGTGACTGACTTGCAACACAGCTACAGCTGTGCTCACTCAAGGTGAGTTTATTGAACAGCCAATACCATGACAATCACGTGACAATACTATATGCAACCAATAAAGCAATCAATAAAGATAAGAGAAAAGAAAAAACTGAATATAGACTATAACAGACTATAAAACAAAAACAAACACACATTGAGGACACAAAGTTAACTAAGAGCATAACAGTGGCAGCTAGGATTCAAACTCAGTTTCCAGGTAACTTGCATGCTAGCCCAGTTACTTGTCCACTGTGCCATTGCAGTGTCTGTACTGTGAAGTATTAAGAGCAAAATCCAGCCTTCACCTCATCTCTCTAATGTTAAGTCTATGGGAGGATAGTCTAAAAGCTATAGTTTAAAAACTATAAAAGTTACAAACTTCAAAAATACATTGCACACGTGGCATGAGCGAAACCTACATAACAAAATTTGAACAAAATGTTCTAGGTTATATGGTTTAGGCTGAATTAAAGTTGTTGAAGATAAGAAAAAGAAGACTTCGGATAACAATAGTTTGCATCTTATGTGTTAATATAATGAAATGACTAATTATTTGTCTTATGAAGATGACAAATTATCAGGAGCATTTTGAGAGAGGAGTTCTAGGACTTCAGGACTTCATGTGAGGTCTCAATGTTATGGCTTTAGGAAGTAAGTCTATTGATGGATCAGCAATGAAACAGAATGATGAGGATCTTTTGTGATGTATTTTAAATAGTCTAGCAAAAAGGTGCCAAAGTTGGTCTACAGTTTATTCAGTAATTATTTTTTTTAATCAGTGATGATTCATTTTTTTTTAACATATGATGTTCAAACATTCAGTGAAGATCTTATAGGACCGGCAGAGAAAAGTGGCTGGAACTTCAGGGCTCCAGGTGAGGTCTTGATTCTGTAATTTTGTGATGGGAGATACTATGTATAACAAGCAAAACATTTTAGACGACCCATTTTATTTGAATTGTTGCAGCTTACAAAATTGTCTCCCAACAACTGTAAGTCTATGCCCTTGAACTAAATATCTTAATCCAAATATTGAACAGTTTTAACTGTGGCACTAAGTGGACAGGATAAAAGTTGACTGGATAAAAGATCTGGAGAATGGTAGTCTACATTTTGTAAAAGACAAATATTTAATTTATTAATAGAAGTTAAAAGGTCTTTAGTGAGGGACTAAAGATGGGCTTTAAATAGGCTGAGTTTTTTTAATGTGTCATAGGGCTTAGCCACACCCCTGCTGTAGAGTGTGCTGTAAGTTAATGATTAGTTGGACAATGGTTGAAGTATGGAGAGAGATCAGGAGAAGGTGCCAAAGTACAGGAGTGCAGTCAATTGCATGGGCAGACCATCAATGGAATGGAAACTCTGATTTGACTGGCAACTGCTGTTGTCCTGTAAAATGATATGCTGGGTAGGCCTACCTTGTGGCCAGTTGATTTATGTGATCCACTAGTAGCAGGACAGCGTGACTGATGATAAATTTATGCTCTCTCAATGGTCTAACTCTAGATGAAATGCTCTAGATGCCAAAATGTGTGTGGTGGTACGGGTTTAAACAGGTATTGGGCTTTGTAAGAGTGGTGTATACAAAGCTTCAATTTTGTTGCCCGATTTGTGTAAAGATGTCTCTGCAAACAAATCCTAAAAAGTCTGTGTGCTATTAAATAGCAGTCATATTATGCATATTAGAAAACAATTTGAGCATCAGTGTAGTGTTCATCATGTATTTGTAAAGTGAAAGTAATTACTAAACACAGAATGGAAGAAAACACAACTGATTATTATAAGTAAATGTTGAGTAAATGTGAGTAGGGTGACCAGACATCCGGATTTAGGCCGGACAGTCTGGGTTTTTAATGCCCCTTCCGGCATCCGGTGCAGCATCAAGCCGGACGCGTATTTGTCTTCCTTTCTGGGGTTACCCTACTAAGCCATAAAGAGCTGCGCTCTAGAATATTTTGCTGCAATGCAGTCAAATGATTGGCTAAAAGCAGTTTTAAATATCAGATAGTGTTAGGTTAGGTCCTATATCATTGGTTAAAACACCTTAGTGATCCATGTGCTGGCCACATCATGCTGCTGGCTAGAAAGTTAACACAGAAGAAAACATGCCCAAACATCAGACGTCCTTTAACCCAGAATGGACAAAAGACTAAACTAAAGGACTAAAATTTTTTTCTTCTGCACTCTCAGTCACTGTGATGATGACATAAGCAGTCAAGGTAAAGACATACGGGGACAGAGAAGCAAGTAACAGACGTGCCGCAGGTATTTCTTCACTGAAATTTTTTTTTCAAGAAGCTATGTTGCCGTTGGATAACAAAATCTCTGCTGCTGAGCTGTGTAAGGTTTACCATGTTGTAAAGCACCAGTCGTACCGAGTGATGTGTCTCTCTGTGTGTGTGTGTGTGTGTGTGTGCATGTACATGTGTGTAGACTTCTTCCATACAGTCATCTCACTGCTGCTACTGACTATGACCCTGTGCAATATCTTGGCAAATGTGCAATTACCAACCAACCCAAGAGTTTCACTTATTTTTACTGACTAAAGCCCTTCCCCCCTTATTTATTAGCATAATGCCAAATGACAAACACAGCAAACAATATTTTTTCCTATTCTGCATTAGGCTATGTATTTTTCAAAATTTTATCATTTGCAACCTCAAAAAATGCCAAAAGTGTCCTCCTTTTTAGTGTTATGGATCTGGTCGCCCTATTATTGAGTGTTCTTTAGTGCAAAATCTAAAATCAGCAGAACAGATAAGAAAGTAATTAGTAAATGTCAGACTAATTTAAAACCCTATCCTCAAAGGTTAGTAAGTATTAATATCAATGTACTGTAACCTACAAGGTTGCTTGCATACTGTCCAGGTTTCTGGACATCTTAGCCATTGTAGCTGCCTACTTTTAAGACAGTGCTGTGTGTGGTGTAATGTAAATTATAAAATGTCAGTTCTGCAAACTGCAAAGAAAGGCTAACAATGCTGTGTATTAGGTGACATTGCCTAGTAAACAAAACCCCAACTGGATGTTTATTAGGAATGGGTTTTTTCAAGGTTGCATATCCTTTACTTTGAATGAAGTGGTCGTATGAAATCTGTCATGAAAATACAATACACTTTTAATCATGTTGTATCTGATGTTATGGGCTGTAATCTGATGGTGTCAGGGGAAAACTTGGCACACACTGGGGGTGATAATTACTAACACCTCAATGGTAGGCTACGGGTGCTGCTACCCCACGCGCTCTTCCTCATCCAGCTGCCAGTTGTTCATACCTGCGTTCTCGTTCAACAGTTTGGCCCAGGGGGTCAGGATTTGGCTGGTTAACTTCAGCCAATTAGCATGGCACTTCCTTGTGGGTGGGTGTCCCACAAATCTGGTTCTGGCTACCGTAGAAGGAAATGAGCACTGAGAAAAGGGGTGGGCTAAAGAATTATATTCAGATGAGAGAAAAAAAATGCACAGTAGGAGTTTAAGAAAACCCTTTAAGAGAACCCTATTTTACAGTGACATTTTAGAGAAGGAAAAGTTTCCCTGTAAACACACACACAGCTCATGCATGCCTCTTTGTTGGAATCATAAGCTCCAGAGCTCACTTCACAATAGAGGGTTGGGATCAGGCTGGCAATAGTAGTGACAGATACATGGGCAGATTGCTCATCTTGTACAAAAAACATTGCGTGCACACAGACACACACACACATTTGACTTACTCATTTGACTTTAAGTCAAGTCAAATAAGTAAATTTGTTTCTTTGTCAACAATTCGCTGCATTGCTGTCGCTTGGTCTTGCTAAGTTTGTAGCTTAGCTGCACCAATCTGTAATTTTGTGTGATACAGAATACTGTCAATCAAAGAGGTCCACACTTATTGCTAGTTATTCCAATCAGCATACAGAGGCCCAGTGACCCCATTTACCCCCCAGTAAGGCTGAGGATCCCTGTAAATTATGTTATGCATCATCAGCCTGCATTTGTCCAATAAGTGTTGAGATTAGTTATAAGTCCTCAGCTGCTATATGTTATCTTATTTTTTTGTTGATTCACACTAATGACTATGTCCATTGAAAACCTAGTGACATGCTGGTGGTCCACCAGGCATTTGGCTTGATAGTATACCTCTATTTGACCATATGTAGTATTTTTGCTATCTGGGTAATGACATATACAGTATGGCAAAACAACACAGGAATACCAAAAAGCAAAACGCTGTAGACCAGGAGCTAGACCCCCTCCACAGGATGTTTTTCGCTACCTTTTTTTCACTATTTTCCTTTTATCTTATACCTTGGGCCATCACAAGTTGCTACTGACAACCCCCAACTTGGCCCTGTTCGGTCTCAGGAGTCAAAACAAATTGCTTACTGTATCCTGACACATAGCAAATAGCAAAAAAAGATTATGGGGATTGCGTTTTTATGGTCATATATCACCCTCAACATAGCCCAAAAGAGAAAAAAATGTCTGTCCGCCTGATAAATTGTCATCAAAAGTGATAATTTTCATGCATTTTATTATACATATCACTGCCTAAAATGTTCATGAAAAATTGAAGCTTATAAAATTGGTTTAAGACCAAGATGACCTTTCTATCTACATGATCACAGTTGCTATGACCAAAGTTCTCCACTGTACCTCAAACCGCAGAAAAAGAACTTTCAAGCATTGAAGGGCTTCTCTCTGGTCTGAGCTGCATGAATGCAATCTTTTCCAGAAGTCCAACTAGTCAGGGAACTAATGATTAGCTTCCGTTCGCTCCGAATAGAAATCGTATCTGCCAATCAGCAAACAGATTGGGGGCTGAAGGCGATGACGTTGAACTCTAGCGCTCAATCTGAAATTTCTGGTGTAGTTCGAGCAGCACTGAACGAAGCTGAAGAGATGGATGTGGGCGAAGCTACACGCTCTGTTTTGGAAACGATTCCTGACATCAAGGAGTTAAAGCCAGAACAAGTAAGTGAAAAGAAGTGAAAGCGGCTGATCAAATCAGGCTATTTAGCACCTTGGTTAGCTGCCATTGTTGGCTTAGTTAGTTCATTGACGTCACAATTTCTAACTAGCCTAACGTTTCAGCAATTGAAAATTTAAGTGAAGTCATAGGAGATATAACATTGGTTGGACTGAGCTGAAAAGCAGGAAAACACATAATGGCTTATACTTTTAGGCTGCCATGAAGATTGCTAACTTCATGAAGTTGTTTTACCCACCGGTTACACTGGCCCGTGACGGTAACGTTGTTTCGGTAGACTTTTGAGACTTTTTTTTACATCCCTCTGAGTTTTCGATGGTGTCGGTTCTCTGCCCCTTTTTTCAAGAGACGATTAACTTTCTCCAGTGTCCGATGCCACCTGTTTTCTCCAAGTGCCAATAATGTCCATGTTGTTCTGTAATTGGACAACTACTTTAAAGGATGTGTTCGGTATTTAACACTTTAAGCCCTTTTTCTGAGTTGCCTGGGATGCAATAGAGTGGTTCTTATCGAAATTTTGATGTTTGCTCCTGTCTCCGTTATTTGCCTGCTTTAGAATTGCCTCCGACTGCTGCAGCATTGCCTTCTATGTGCACTACTAATCCTGTGCTTAAAACCACCCTAAACATTCGTTTTAAAAAATGTGCAACTCACCGAGTGCTCAGTGGTGCTCCCTGGTATTCCACAAGTTTTGTAGCACCATTGCTACATTGCGCCATTGCTGCCTATTTGGTCTAGGTGTGATAAAATAGGCGACAGCTGCTGATGTATCGACAGGCGGAAGAATTTATTGTTTTAGTGATCAAGTTGGGCGGAAAACATTTCCTTTAAAGGAATTGTTATTTTCAAACCTGGTTATCTCTGTATAAAAAGTTTTGTACAACATTGCTCCGGCAGACTTTGTCTCCAGGATCTTGTTAGTATTGTTCCTCACTAAATGCTTTTCATGTACCAAATCGCCTTGTGACTCTTCATTTCTCCAACACTTGGTAAAAATCTCTTACGACAATATCATCAGGGCTATTGTTTGTTGTCCAGTGGTAGATGAGAGGTGGCAAACGTCCTGAAATATCTGAAGTATCATCATCCATGTTCTTCAATGGTCAAATCAGTGTGGCAAGTTCTTCTGTTGTTTGTCTTGACTGGTTCAAAGATTGTACACTCATCTCTTTTTATTGTGGACTTGCCCTATGGCAAGGCCACTATTGTTCTTCTTAAGTTTCTTCTTTCGACCAGTTTTTTGCCGGACTATTCCTCCTAGGGCTTTCGAGATCCAACAATATTCTAACTCTCTCAATCACCTTTGTTCTGACCTGTCAGCTGCGTTTGATACGGTAAACCACAGTATTCTATTATCTATACTGTCAAACATGGGCATCAAGGGTGATGCATACTGCTGGTTCAAATCCTACCTCACTGGGCGACTGTTCAAAGTATCCTGGCTAGGACACACGTCTGCGCCTTACCACCTTGCTACTGGAGTGCCCCAAGGATCTGTGTTGGGCCCCCTTCTTTTCTCCATCTATACCACTTCTTTGGGCCAAATCATCTGCCAGCACGGCTTCTCTTACCACTGCTATGCCGATGATACCCAGCTCTATCTGCCATTCTCATCCGATGACCCAACCATCCCAACGCGAATCTCAGATTGCCTCTCTGCATGGATGCAAGACCATCATCTCCAGCTGAACCTCTCAAAAACCGAACTGTTGGTCCTCCCATCTAAACCAACTATTCACCACAACATCTGCATCAACTCTGGCTCCTTGTCACGGGTAGGCAGGAACCTAGGTGTTATGACTAATGACCAGCTAACCTTCAATGACCACGTTGCCTCTGTTGCCCGGGGCCTGCCGCTTTGCACTATGCAATATCAAAAAGATCAGACCATACCTAACTCAACAAGCCTCCCAATTGCTGGTTCAAACTATGGTCCTCTCACGCCTTGACTACTGCAATGCCCTTCTGGCAGGACTGCCGTCAAGCCACTTCAGATGATCCAAAATGACAAAATGGTCCTCATCTTCAATCAGCCGAAGAGGATGCATGTCACCCCTCTGCTAATCAAGCTGCATTACACTCTGGGGCCCTGCAACTTATTTTAGTTTTAGAAGAATATGTATGTTTCTGTGACATATGAACACAGAGTTACAGAGGTTGGAACTAAAGTTTTTTTTTTCCCCGCTCATTTAAAATGTCTATGAACTAACTAAGATATGAAGGTACCATCCTTATGATACCCCCAAATCAATAAATCTAGGCCCTAACTCCATTTCTCAGCTTGCTACACAATAAATATGAAGTCAAAAGACCAAAAATGATTTTTGAATATAAATTTTTGTTAAAATATGTCTGTGCGTTTTGCTATGTAAGGTGGGACGGTGTGCCTTAAGGGGTTAAATTTTTCGTAACATAGCCAACAGTTTTTCCGTGACTCCTCAAACACTGCAGCATGACATGCATGATATGATGAGGCCAATGATATATAAGATATTATAGCTGAGGAAGACTGTGACTGAAGAACTGCATCTACAAGAATCCCTGCCAACTGACGAGCAAGATTTTCCCTAAAATTGACCTGACTGAACCTCTCCAGAGTACACCCTGATGCTGTATTTGAGCGTTGCCAATCCTGTAAGCATTTATCATTTGATCTGATCTATCCACGCCACCCATGTGCTGATTGTAATCTTTTATCATTTTTGGTTGCCAAACAGCTAGTCTGTTCCAAACACTGTCCTTTTTGACTAATCTCTGCACCTCGTTGTAATAATTTGCATTATGAAAATTGGACAGGCACGTGACTGGACGTGTGTCCTTCCACTGGACCACTAAAACACTTCCCTCTATCCTACACCATCTCATATCTCCACGTTTTGACGCTTTTTCCCATTTCTTTATATTTTTAAACTGATCTGGAAATCGCTTACAGTTAACCCTACATGTGCCACATGGATTTAACCCCCACTCCCTAAGTTTGATCAAAAGAATCGGAGAAGTATAGAAATTATCAAACCAAACTGTGTGTCCAATGCCTTTGAAAGGTTGAACCAGCTCTTCTACAACTTTAGAGGCCAGATCGACTATACGCCCATCACGGCTACCTGTGTATACATTAAAAGTATAGCCTGAATCGGATGTTGCTATGACCCACAATTTGAAACCCCAAGGAGTTGGTTTGCCTTTCATGTACTGTTTGAATCCAGATCTACCTTTAGATTTTACCATGCGCTCTACCATACACTAAGATTTTCACCTGCCTGATAAAGCTGCTGACATTTAGTTTTGAGGTGATCCATTATTTAACGCAACTTTCTGAGACGATCAGAATTATTTTCAGTTGTGGGGTCTACAACATGGAGAGCTGCTAACAAAGCCTTAAAACGATCTTGCGACAAACATTTTGGCCCATGAACCCTGAAGAGATTTTGTGAAGAGTTTTTGTTTCATTACACATTATCGCATGCACATAAATGTTCAATATTTACAAAACAGCTGACAAAAATCATGTGCAAATTTTAACAGCCAGTCTCCACATTGTGCGTATTTGTACACTTGACAAACGTCACTGTAAACAAATAAAATTGGATTCGCATTTCGAAAGATAAAACCCCTGTTTTGTTGATTGTACAATGCAGATTAGATGGGCTAAACATTACAATATGTAATAACAGTGAGCATAGAAAATAACGGGATGGCGTAAACGAGGGAGACATCTCACACCGTCATGAACAGTAACCAAGACATTGCATCCACGTTACCAAATGTTAACGTTAACCACATCACCTGACAACACTTCACTCATAGTTGACGAAATCTCAAAATGATCAACAAGTAGTTCAAGTAATTGTCTACATGTTAAATACATTGAACTCCATTACATTGCGGAGAAAAAAGACATGAAGCAAGAGAAAAGCATCCTGAGAAACAAACATATAGAAACAGATACTTATGGTAGTCGCAGACGTAATGATGCGTGATGTTTAGACAGTACAGGGTTTCCAGTTATTGCTGTTTACTGATAAATTGACCAAAGATGATACTGAGTGGTTGTCGACATTAAGAATCAAACAGAACACAATAATAGATTGCATCCAACATCAAGTACATCAAACAAACTAAGTTCCTAATAAGGTAGTAGTTTACATAACAGGTCTGTTAGGACCATTTTAGTCGAAATAACAGAGTCCAATATATATATATATATATGTAGTGAATGGATGTCAAGGTGCCTGTGACTTTAGGCTGCAGTAGCGGTGCTGCGCCGCACCTGTATGACGTCACTTAATGCGACTGATTGGAGCTATTGTTGGCCTGGGAGTTCCTTTAAAAGCACAGTGCTGGTGATGGTAAGGTAAGTCTTGGAACCTTTAGTCATTTAAATATACAGTATGTCCCTTCTGTGAGTCGGAGTCTTTGCCTTTTGACGTCACCTGAGTCTTGCGCAAAAGTTTGCGGTAGCGTTTCCGCATTAATATCTTGTACAAGCAACCGCGGGTTTTGTTTGTTTCTGCAGGCTTGGCACCTGGTGGCTGGGTATCTGAACTGCATGGGTGTCTCACCTTCCTGGCAGTGTAGGCTCACTTGTGTGCGGTGCAGTGTGTGAATGTGTTTTCCTTCACGTGTGGTCTGTATTGACCCTTCCCTCAGATAGCCTCCCTAGTGGTAAGTCTCCCTTACTCTCACTCTCTCCCTCTCTCTCTCTTTCCCCCGTCCCCCTCCCTTTTTCTCTCTTTCTCTCTCGTTCTGTTGCATTTATGTGTATGGATGTGTTGATGTATATGTGCCTTATTGTTGTCCAACTCTATAAGCCTACAGCAGAAGTAAATGAGTGGAGTACTTTAGTCTCAGTGCTTGTTAGTTTTTAGATAAAGAGATTATTTATAACTATTGAATCCTGTCTCCGTTCACACTTGCACGAACCTGTATCTGTTGTGTAGATCTGGAACCTCTTTGCTTTATCCTATTAGGAGCATCTGCCCTTGTTCCTTGGGGAAGCATAACCTGGGTGGCGTAGTCGACATCCTACATCTCTATTGTACCCTGGGCATGCTTCATATATATATATATATATACATATATATATATATATAATTTTTATTTTATTTTTTATTTTTGACGGTTTGGCTCTGTTCTGAGAAAATCTCTGCCCACGTGCGTACATGGAAAGCCTCGACCAGGGTGAGTAGCAGCAATTAACATTTATCAGTGAAATAGGTAGTGGAGACAGAGGGGCAACTTTAAAAAGCAGGGATTTTTTTTATACCTGTATGCGTAACATCCTCCATTTACATCTGATATGTTCAGATGAAATACCCCTTCCTTCCAAGTCCATCTAATAAGAATTTACAGAATTTATATTATTTTAAGAGACTTTTTTGGTTTGACTCCAAAAAAATGGAATGTATCAATCAGTGCTCATTCATGCACATTGTCGTTGTACATTCCAATGAGTGTGAAATTCAGCGCATATGCACAAGCATAACACTCCAACAATCTCCTCCCTCAATTACATATGTTAACTAGATGGGCAAAGACAATTTTCTCCACATTTAATATGCTACTTAGAATAAACAGGCCTGTAATAGTGCCTTTGTTAGGAGAAGGAAAATGGATAAAGGAAGTAGAAAAATATAGAACTATTGCTGACATAAAAATGGCCTGATGTAAAAAGAAAGGTAGGTGCCAATGTGGGTTACATAAGCTGTGTTCACACTGTTGGGCCAAAAGCAGGCTGACTTGGCCGAGCCATGCCCCATTGCGTTCACACTGTCGGGCCATGGTGCTAAGTGAGGCTAAAGCTGGAATTATACTTCTGCGTTGCAGCGACGCAGACACCTTCACTGATGTTTTTGATTTATACTTCTGTGTCAGAGTCACTGCAACACGTTGCAATTCACCGCCACAACACAAAAGGGCGTTGGGTCATTCTTGGAAAGTTTCTGGAACTCTTTGCTCTGTTGGAGTGTGGTTGCCATACAGCAGTTGCGTGGTAACTAAAGCTATGCGGATAAATAAAGTAATTGTTAAAAAAAAAATGTGTATAGTTATAGACGTATAGAACAAAATGCGAAGGAAAACTACGAACCTATAAAATACTGTTTGCACAAACTGTAAGCACGGGATGCCACGTGTTTTTACAATGGATTAGTTTGCTAGCTATCGCAATGAACAAATACTTATGTGAAAGTATGAGAAGATATTTGACTTAAATCCAACATTATATCCAAAGTTCAGACACTGTTTCCCACTGTAAAGTGGACCAATCACGGCCCTCGATGTCTGCGTTAAAATTTTGGGGAGGTGCACGGAAGGTGACACAGAGCGTCAGCGAAGGTACGCAGAGCTACTGCGTCAGCGAAGGTACGCAGAGCTACTGCGTCGCTGCGACGGAGAAGTATAAATCCAGCTTTACTCTCCCTCCATGAGGGTTTAAATAGATCAGGTGCTCTACTAATTAGAAATCACCAGACTTCAACAATCAGGCCATCAGCCATTAAAAGAAAAGTATTTTCAACAAAACAGAACTGAACCTAGGATACAGTCATACATAAACAAGTGAGTGGCAGTGTACAACTGATGCTGTCAACTAAATATTTGTATAACCATTGACAAAGTACACTGACTATGAATATAGCAATTCTTGCATTTTTCTCTTATTAATGTATAGGCCTGTTACGAATACAACATTCGATTTTAAAGTGTTTACATGCAGCCTATGCGCTATGCATCTGGCCACTTTATTAATGTGATATTTCATGTTACCATGAGAAGTCACTAAAACACAGTCTAGAACAGAGCCGTATAGGTGCTAGTCTAGAAAACTTTGTAGGAGTGTTACGCAAGATTACACGTATGGTCGAAAGGTTGCTGAAAATTGGTACCTTTTTCGTGCATGTAAAATCTTATGCAAGAAATGTTGCGATCACAAATTTCACCCTGCTTCATGCAACTTTTTCTTGCGGAAGTGAGGCCCATGGCCCAGAGAAAACCAAGGGGGATTTGTACAATTTCTTGATTGTTTGTTTATATGTATTATGTTTATATTTTAGAATGTGTATTCTACTATATTTCCTCTGTTAGATATGTTTTGGCATGTTGAGGGTCTCACTTAACAGTGTTTCAAAGATAGCAAAGCAACAATCTGCTGGCCATTTCTGTGGTGTTTTTATAATAATTTGTATATTCTCAATTAAGGATCAATACTAAACTAATAACTTCAACTTGACCTAGATTAAAACACTTTTGTGACCATAAACCACAGTATATGTCACTGCTCTAAATTATAACTAAATACCAAAGTGATGGTTTGATCATAACTGAATGTAATTGCCAACTAATAAATGGAAGCTTTAGTGTAAGTTTTACTTGGTAGTTTTGTTATACGTTGTCTAATAACATGCAGTCTTATGAAGATGAATTTTAAATTTCTGCTTTTGCTGCTCTACCCACCACCACTGTCCAGCAATTACTAACCAACTAGAATCAGCAACTGGGATGTATTGGGATAAATTGAACAACATACTGATCAAAATCTATGAGTCAATGATACCATATTTCAGGACCATTATCCCTGACACTTGATACTCCAAATAGTACAAAAGAATTTTGGAAAACTAAAGAACCGTGTGCACAATTGGTTCTTATATATATATAATTTAGTTTTTGCCCAAATCATCTACAATTATGTAGGGGGAAAATACTTTCTTGACTGATAACTGTTCTCAGCCACACTATGATGACAATCATCAACACGTCCCTGGAGTCTGGTGAGGTGCCGTCAAGCCTCAAGACTGCTGCTGTCATCCCCACCCTGAAAAAGCCTGGTCTGGACCCTGATGACCCAAATAACTATCGTCCCATCTCCAACCTTCCCTTCCTGAGCAAAATCTTGGAAAGAGCAGTGGCTGCCCAACTCCAACAGCATATGTCCCACCATGAGCTCTTTGAACCTCTACAATCCGGTTTCAGAGCCCACCACAGTACAGAGACTGCCCTTGTCAAAATCACAAACGACCTCCTCACTGCTGCTGACAATGGCCTCATTACCATCCTCATCTTACTGGACCTCTCAGCAGCCTTTGATACAGTCTCACACACCATCCTCTTAACACGGCTCTCAGAGTTCACTGGACTATCCGATACAGCACTTTCTTGGTTTCAGTCATATTTATCAAACCGGCAACAATACGTCACCCTGAAAGATTCACACTCAACAACAACAACAATCAACCATGGGGTCCCTCAGGGATCTAACAGGGTTCTAACAGGCACTAGGCCCTGGCACCACATCACTCCCATACTCAAACAGCTTCACTGGCTCCCCATCAAATCCCGCATCAGCTACAAAGTCCTCCTCCTCACCTACAAATCTCTCCATGGACTGGCTCCCCACTACCTTACTGACCTTCTCCATCCCTACACCCCTCTGAGATCCCTGCGGTCCTCTTCCAAGGGCCAGCTGACCGTCCCCCGCTGCAGACTAAAGACCTTTGGCAACAGAGCCTTTAATGTAGCTGCCCCCACTCTCTGGAACAAGCTACCCCCTCATGTCCAATGTGCCCCCTCACTACCCCTGTTTAAAAAGTACCTCAAAGCACATCTCTTCACAGAGGCCTTTGGCCGCTAGTCCCCCCCCTCCCCCACGTACATGCTTACATTACACATGCCTACATACTGTTAAGCGACCTTGGGTATTTTGAAAGGCGCTATATAAAACCAAGATATTATTATTATTATTATTATTATAATTATTTGACTGGTTATTTTAGCAATGTAATATTAGAAATGTGATCTCATAGAATTTTTCAGTTCTCTTTCGTTTCGAAGCCGAAACGTACGAATGGATGATGCCTATCATCTCCTACTTTTTCTGAAGTCAATTTTAACCAACCCTTTGAAAAAAGGGCAGTAAGCGCTCTGACGCGCGCAGGCAACTACTTAGATAGCCCTGCGTGACGTCAGAAAGTCTATCTATTGACTGCGCTTACGCTTCAGGTCCTCTTTGCCTTTTTCACCTCGCCTACTGCGTGTGTGTTTCTGAGTCGATCTTCGTTTGCTTTTGCAAATAATTCTAAAACCCAACGGCTTTTGTCAAAGCCAACCACAACAGCTTTTTTCAAAGCTCTCCGAGGGATTCCGTCTTGCTCAAAGTGCTCCCTAACTTCTGGTACCTCGAGACGCAAGATGGCTACTCGTCGCTGTACCGACTGTGATCGTCCCATGGCGCTCTCCGACCGCCATGCTGTCTGTTTCATTTGCATGGGGAGTGAGCATGCTATGCTAGCCTTCTCGCAGCCTGATCTCTGCTCAGCCTGTGAACGCCTCTCCCCCGCTGCTATTGCCAATCGAGCGGCATTCGTGGGTTCCACTGGCAGTCCAGGGGCGGCTTCCACCCCCGTTGGCATCAGTGCTCCTCCTGCCCGCCAGTTGGCCGAGCTTTGCCCGCGAGTTGGCGGCTAGTCTGCTACCGGCTAGCCAGCTAACCACGGCCCATCCGGCTAGCCCTGCTAGCTCCACCGGCGCTGCCTTTGCTCACATGGCTACTTCGCCGCTCCATGTCGACGACTCGGACAACTCGGTCATCGAGGCTGCTGATGAGGAAGAGCTCGCCTCCTTTCTCTCCGCGAAGGGATGCGCCACTGTTGAGGATCTGCCACCGATCCAAAAGACCAGAGCTAGCCACGATGGCTACCCAGGCGGCTAACAGACTTGGCCTGCCCCCGCCTCAGCGCTGTCCGGGGGGGCGTTTTGACCCTTTCTCCGGCGCGCTGCCTTCACCTGATGCCCTCCCCCTCCCTGCTCACCCCACGGTCGTGGCGGATGCGCAGGCCTCCTGGGAGGCTCCCTACGCTGCCATTGCCCCCATTCAGGGAAACGCAGTGTTTTACGCGATGGACGGCGCGGGCGCCGTTGGCCTCGTACAACTCCCGCGCGTTGAAGATGCGGTCGCTGGGTGCTTAGCACCATCTTCCGCCACCACCTGGACATCGCCTCCTGAGCTCCCTTCTAAGCCGTGCCAACGCACAGAAAAGCTTGTCTCTAAGGCCTTTATTTGTACAGGCCAGGCGATTAAGGCGCTTAACACCGCCTTCCTCCTCTCCTCTCTATCTGAGGAACTGGTGGCGGATCTCTCAGCGCAGCCGTCGGATCTCACTCTCCACCAGCTGCGCAGGGCCACCGCTCTCACCTCACTGGCCATCAGGGCGGCCATTAAAGCCGACGGGCGCTCCCTTGGCTCTTTGGTCGTCATCGACAGGCACCTCTGGCTGAACCTCTCGTCCATGCCAGAGAAGGAGAAGAGGCATCTTATGAACGCTCCGATCTCCGCTGACGCTCTGTTCGGCCAGGTGCTGGAACTTCAGCGCGATCGCTTAGAGAAGACGAGGTTGGCGGCTCAGGCCCTGCAACCCGTGCTTCCTAAGCGTGCTCCGCCTCAACCAGCCGCTCCGCCTCAGACGCGCGCTCGCGCGCCTCAGCGGACGCATCAGAAGAAGAAGGCAGACGTGCCCAAAGCTGCGCCACCGAAGCTACTGAGTCACAGCCTTCATGGCAGCGCTCCCGCTCTCGCGGTTGCGCAGCCCCCGCCACACGTCCAACTAGCCAGGAGCGGCGCAAGAGGCCACAGCGATCCTGATACGATCGCGTGTGTGCGGCAGAGCATGTCATGCGACCCCTGTCCATTGACTGCTATGCCTCTGAGTGCTCTGAAAGGCACGGGTCCTCGCTCTGCAGTCCCCAGCTCGGAGCGTTTACCCCCGCTTCGGCGGTCCTCTCTTCTCACCCCCTCACGGGGCGCTGAGTTTGCCTTGTTCACAAGCACCCCGCACACACATTCCCGCCCCTCTGGGGCAATGTTTGACAATGAGCCCCGGCTCCGGCCGGAGGACGCTCTCTGTTCTGTCAGCGCTGTCGCGCACTGGGGCACCGGTCCGGTCTCCACCGCGCATTCAGCTTACGCACGCCGTGCGCTCTGCGCCTTGCGTGATGTTACGCCCAGAGGGCGCCCAGGTGGCGCCGGGGCCTCTACTAACGTCGCGACCCCCGCGTCCTCTTCCTCACTCGCCCCCGGGCAGTGGGCGTGCGACGCGCCAGAGTCATTTACGGTCGAGAAGCACTCCCCCAACTCTCTCGCCACCTCTGTCGGCCTTTTCATCGCTCTGATACGAGCAGAGCTGTCTGCTCAGTCAGACGCATCTGCCATTGTGCGATCGGGAAACTTCTCCCCCCTCTCCACCGACGTTGCTGACGCGCGATCCAGGTCGGCCGCCCCACGGGGCATCGTGAGTGATGTGCGCGGCTCGCCAGCCACGTGTGAGTGCCGATGGGTCTCACACACGGTCGGCTTGCCCTCAGCCCCCACGCTACGACGGGTCGCTGCCATGTCAGTCGAACGCTCTCCAGCTTCGCAGACAGCCTCAGTCACCGACCTCGGCCCCCATAGTGCCACTCGGGGGCAGCATAGCACTTCGTTTGTCCTTGCTGCCTCCTCACTCAGCCTCTCTGCTCAGGCAGAATTGGGCGATGTGCACAACGTCACGTTGGGTCCTTTTCAACAGTGTTGAAGGGCTATCAACTGCAGTTCAGGTGGCCACCCCCGCCCTTCAGAGGTGTCCTAGAGTCAGTGGTGCCCCCCTCCAGGGCCCCTGCTCTCAGACAAGAGCTTTGCGATCTTTTGAGAAAGGGTGCTATTCAGCGCGTAGATCCGGAACTGGTGCGCGCAGGTCGTTACAGTACGTACTTCCTGGTGCCCAAGAAGTCGGGCGCTTTTCGCCCTATTCTAGACCTCAGAGCACTCAATGCTTCGCTCAAACCTCTCACTTTTCGCATGCTCACGGGGTGTATGGTGGCGGAGTCAGTCCTTCAGGGGGATTACATGGTCACCATAGACCTTCAGGACGCCTATTTCCATATAGGCATAGTCCCGAGGCACAGGCGTTTTCTACGCTTTGCCTTCGAGGGCAGAGCTTACGAGTACACAGCCCTCCCCTTCGGTCTGTCTCTAGCACCTCGGTGCTTCAACAAGTGTGTGGAGGCGGCGATCGCTCCTCTACGTGCTCAGGGCATCAGACTCCTCAATTACTTGGACGACTGGATGCTGCTGGCAGATTCCAGACAGCTCTTGACGTCTCAGGTTCACACTGTACTGTGTCACCTGCATGATTTGGGCTTCTTCGTCAACCTGAAGAAGTGCATGCTCTCTCCCTCTCAGGAGGTCGAGTTCTTAGGCGTGAGGCTGAACTCACGCTCAATGAGAGCGACGCTCACTACGAAGAGGTTACAGGACGTCAGGGCGTGCCTACGCCACTTCAGACTAGGTGCCTGCGTTTCGGCCAGGCTGTGTCTCAGACTGACGGGCCTCCTGTGTGCCGCCGCTGGCGTTGTCCCACTCGGCCTTCTACACTTACGCCCGCTGCAGCTCGCCTTGGCGGAACTGGGTGTGTCCTCCAGGTCGAACCCCACCCGTCGGATACGCATATCCAGACGCATGCGCCGTCGTCCTTCACCAAAGGCGGCGCGCTTGGTGCTGTGACCAGACGCATGACGGTGACCACCGATGCGTCCAAGAGCGGCTGGGGCGCCGTTTGTTGCGGTCGCCCCGCCAGAGGGACATGGGGCACAGCCTCCAGGAGGCTACACATCAATGTGTTGGAGCCACAGTTGTGATGCGCCGCTAGGGTCAGACGCGCTGGCACATCCGTGGCCGGGGCGTCTACTCTACGCTTTTCCCCCACTTCCTCTGATGTGTCAGGTGTTGGCCAGGATCAGAGCAGGGGCTCACAGGGTGATTCTGATCGCCCCCCATTGGCCATCTCCGAGCTGGTTCTCGGATCTGGTCTCACTGCTGGACGGCCAGCCTTGGACCCTCCCAGTGCGGAGGGATCTCCTATTTCAGGCCCGCGGGTCGCTGTGGCACCCCAGGCCGGAGGCGTGCAGACTGACGGCTTGGCCCCTGAACGGGCGCGTCTCCTAGAGCGCGGCCTGTCAGCCGCAGTTGTAGAGACTGTTCAGGCTGCTAGAGCTACGTCCACTAGGTCGTTGTATACACTAACGTGGCGCGTGTTCAGCACATGGTGCAGAGACAGAGGCTGTGATCCTCTAGTCTGCCCTATTGGCGAGGTGCTTGCGTTTCTGCAACACCTGTTTGATCAGGGTCGTACACCCTCTACTCTGAAGGTGTATCTCGCAGCTATTTAAGCATGCCATGTTGGCTATGCTGGCGTTTCCCCAGGGGCACACCCCCTTGCGTCGCGCTTCATGAAGGGCGTCAGGCGGCTTCGCTCCTCTTCCACACGTTCGGTCCCTACTTGGGGGGAGGGTCATAGAGCTCTCAGCCCTGCCTGAGACGGGAGGTTCTGTGCCCGTCACTCTGTGCCCGGTCAGAGCGCTTCGTGTCTACTTGACGCGTACGCAGAGCATCAGGAAAACGAACCAGTTGTTCGCCTGCCACGGTGAACGTGCCAAGGGTCAGGCCTTGTCTACCCAACGCATGTCACTTTGGCTTACTGAGGCCATACGTCTGGCATATGAGGCGGCGGGTGTTCCTCCGCCTGTGCATGTCAGGGCGCACTCCACCCGTGGAGTGGCGGCTTCTTGGGCCTTCTGGAAAGGCGTCCCCATGCAGGATATCTGCCTGAGCACGTCGTGGGCCTCAGGCAACACCTGGCCGGGTGTAGCAGAGAGTGTTCTCTCTGGGCCCGGCGGCGGTCCCATGGGTCTTCCCACCTCGGGCTCCTCGGTGTAGGGCTCTTGAGGCTTGGTTGTAGTGATCCATTCGTACGTTTCGGCTTTGAAACGAAAGAGAACGTTACGGATACTAACGTATCCTCGGTTCTCTGAGTGAGAAGCCGAAACGTATGCTTCGGGCCTCAAGTCGCCGACACTGGCGAGCTTGGCAAAGAGGACCTGAAGCGTGAGCGTAGTCAATATATAGACGTCACGCAGGGCTGTCTAAGTAGTTGCCTGCGTGCGTCAGAGCGCTTACTGCCCTTTTTTCAAAGGGTTGGTTAAAATTGACTTCAGAAAAAGTAGAGATGATAGGCATCATCCATTCGTACGTTTCGGCTTCTCAATCAGAGAACCGAGGATACGTCAGTATCCGTAATGGTTTGAGTTGTTTGCAGTTTGCTTTCAATGAGTTGTATTTGTTGTAGCGACCAAAGCATGGTCATGCATGCATACTGTCGATATTTTTGGCATATTGTTTGATTAATATTTCTACTTCATTTAGCACATATTGTTCCTACCCACACCCATGTCTGGAGTGTTTTATTTGACCACGAGAAAAGGACCTCAAAAACGATACATGTCTTCAACAAACTAGCATACGCTCAGAAGTGCCTTATATTAGACCATGAGTCATAACAAAAACACTTTGTATTTATTATAAAAGTTTAGGAGATTTACTACTACATTACAACTTGTGCTGTTGCAGTGACTATCCTACAGAAAGCAGTGCCACATAACTTGGATAAATGCTGTTCATCAAAGAAATGTGATCTTCCATAATGCTAATGGGGAAAAATTGTTGATTTTATGGATTATTAATTAATTATTCCCTAACACAAAGATGCATTAACTGTATTTACCTCTATTTTATTATGACCTTAAGTAGCCTACCCTGGAGCACAATCTTTTAGAAACTGATGCCACAAATAATGACACAATAAGAGAAACTCCCTCTTCTGACCTTTGCATGGAAGAATGGTCTCCTCCGCCAGTTACACTAAGAGCTTCCTGGCTCCCTGATGATCCATTCGTACTTTCCACAGTACTCCATATTGTTTCTGTCTTTGACACCTGTGAGGAAGAGAGAGCCCTAGCTCAGTTTCCATTACTGCATCAGCCTAACAGTTAATTATCATCCATCTGGTTCCATTTAGCCATGCTGATTTGCCTATCCTCCACTCCTTTCTCTCCTCTCTAACTCAACCAGGGTCCCAGCACAAGAACCATCAGCCAATATCTCATTAAATAAACAAGAAACATTTGTCACCATATGTGTCCTTTAGCTAGGCTTTGACAAGCCTATAATTGGCCCAAAATTGTCGGTTGTTACAAATCTGCACACTGTAGGTCTTGTGTCTAGCATAGCAGTCCAAACATATAAAAGAGCTTACACGGACAAAGCGAGAAAGCTGTGCCCACAAATGCATTAGTCAGAACATCTCCTTTGCCAACCTCTATCAGACTACCACAGTGCAATCTTGTTTTTGTCTGAATTTCATTCAGTTTGTCATAATCAGAACAATTTTGGTTCCCAAATGATGAATAGATTTCATGTGACATTATTGCGGTATAAGAGCTACAGAGTTTCTTAATTTTGTTAATATTAGTAGTTAATTAATAAACTAGTTAATCTAAGAATTTGGCTATCGTTTTTTTTTTACACAACTTGGCTTAACTGTCAACTTGACAACAGTTTGTTTGTTTTTTACCAAAAGCCCACCTTTAAATTCACTGCATTGTTTTTACTTAATATATGGACTGATGACAAATTCTATTCTATTTTGTGGGGCATTGAATGGCATTTTGCTTCTCTGCGTTTCCTTAGGCCACCTTTCCACAGATGTCTGTCTGCTTTAATAGCTTTTCCTCATGTCAGTCTGTGCAAAGGTACTGACATCTGGGCATTTACTGCAGTGCATGGGCCCAGGCTGACTGCAGCATGTCTGGTCTTGGCAGCGGGCCCGCGGAGCAGTGGGACTAAGGTTAGGTCAGGATAGGCCTTCAACAGATTGGCTCAGTGCCAGAGGGGACTTAAACTGGCTAGCTATAGGCTGGGACTCAAGCAAGAGCAGTGGTAGGGGAGTGTATTAAAATGATGCAATGGCAAAAGGTGTTAACTGTGTCCATAAGTAGGCTGACACTGGCGCTAACTGACAGCAACACTTCTGAACCTGGTGCAGTGGGCAATGAACCACACAGGTTGAGTCATTTGGAGTAGACACATGACAAACATTCCTTATATTTAAGAAAATGGTCTTCCATAAACTAATCACTTGCACAGTAAATTGTGGTCATCAATCAGTCAGTTTTGCGCACATTCCCTGTCTTTCATTCCCAAGATTTCACCCTGACATTGACGTTGTTTCATTATGCAAATTCTATCTACTCTCTCCATTTGAGTTTATCCAGAAAAGCCTTATTATTTAAGTAAATCCAAAATGAAAAATGTAGTTTTTGTGCAATACAAGAGAACAAAATAATTCATAATCTGAGCTGGATAAACGTAGTAATTTGTCAGAAAACAAGTTGTATTTTTGTGCACAAAATTGATCGAAGATGGAAATTTTAGAATTGGGAAGTAAACAGTTAAAGATGTGATATATGAGGTGTTTTTTAATCTGAAAGAATTGTATCAAATTATATCCTTCATATAATATAATTTACATATGGGGTCAGACTTAAAAATACAGTGTGATTTAATATTCAAGCTGTCAAAATGTATGAGCTGAAATGTAAAATCTCTTTACATCATTTCACATCCTCCCATACCGGTGATCATCTTTTTAAGTCTTCTATCAACAAACACTTTTATGACAAGCCCTAACAGTGGATTTAAATCAGTCACTTCTAGAGTTGTGTGCCAATTTAGCTGATATGGTTTAGAAACCCACATGCAACCAATTACACATGCGCTCCTTTTTCACTTTATGGAGGGAAAGCGGGTTTGGAGCAGACACACACCCAGACAGATAGATTTGAGAGGAGAGAAAACAGACAGCCTTTGCCACTGTGAGCAGAGGTCTCCTGTTTCATCTTGTTGTGTTTTATCCTCCCTGGTGCTGAAGCCCGTAAAAAAGCCCTCTCCTTTTTACAATGGCATGCCTAAAAGCAGCTCCAGCACCCCTCCTCACTTTTCCTTTTGCCCCTGTCCCATCCCTGCCCACTTTGCAAATTCCTAATCTGCAGCTTAGAAAACTATTGCACTACACAAGGCTTTGTGTGTTTCTCACATATTTCACCACAACATGCCACTCAGGGAGACCAAGAGAAAGGCTAAATGCTTGGAATATGACAGTCTCACTCTCAAGTCATAAAGCCTAAATTCTTTGTCTCTCGTCTTGAGCTGTCCCTTGTGAAACAAACAAAAAGGTCTACAGAGCTAGAGCCAATAAATCTCCATTCTTACCCCGGGGCTATTTGACCACTCGAGGTGTAAAAACCCCTCTCACAGGCGAGCACTTGAAACGTGCTGAGAGGCTTTGTCGAGCATCCAACAATTATCTGTCTCTCATCGCAGGTCTTTTAACATACATGCCATACAGGTTGCTCTACTTACATGGCTACGGGCGTCCATCATTGACACTTCACACAGCTCAGGCCTGTCGGGGTGGAAGTGTGTGACAAATGAAGGGCAACAAAATGATTTAGACTCTGCTATTTGTTTGCAGGCCAAAGCCCATATATCACTCAAAAACTATTTCCCGAGACAAACATCCAGCGAATACAAACAGAGAGGAAAGAAGGAGGGGGAGGGAAGGAAAGAAAAGGCTGAAAGAGGGGCACACACTTACATATGGGAGCGAGCCAGAGAGAGAGAGTGAGAGCGAGAGAGGAGTTGTCTGGATAGCACATTGTTTGTCGGAGCGACAGGCAGCTGTCAGCTGGATTGATGGCCCCAGCTGGAGCGGGATGTGCGAAAAATCCCAGCAGCCCCAGATAGCGAGCTGTTGCATGTCGGATGGTGCACAGGATGAGCGAGGTGCGGCCCTGGATGGGTGTGTGATAAGATAAGAACAAGGTGACAGGGTGTGAGTCACGTGCATGGGATGATTGCAAGGCCTCTGACGTCTTTCTTAGCCACCCAGCTCTCTGACAGAGAGAGGCCGAGAGGGAGAAAGCAAGAGTGAGGTGTTAAAGTGCTTTACAGATGTCCAAATACTCTGTAAATCATGACACAGGACCTGAGGGCACTTGAATGCTTTCGGACAGAATCTGACTGCTGTCCCAGAGGCTCCTAATGACTAAGCCATTAATGGCAGCCCCCCGTCCCCTCACTCCCCACCCCACACACACACCTTGTTTCTACACTCTTCCTTCCAGCTTTCATCCCCTCAGCAGAGCCCTCTTAACTGGGAGCTGTGTAAACACACACAGACAGATTCTCTCTCTTTCTCTCTCTCTCTCTCTCACACACACACACACACACACACAGACCTTCAGATCAAGCAGAACCCTGTCTCTGTTGCTAGACTGGGCTATGTGGTAGGGAATGTGTGGACAGAGAGTTACGTTGGTCACGAGCACGCACCAGTGAAGTGCCTATTTAGGTGTACGTGTGTGTGTGTCCCTGTTCTCAGAAGTTATAAACCTGCCAGAAGCATCTCAGCCCAAAGAGTCTGAGTCATGTTACAGGTGTTTGTTTGACATATGCCCCGAAAAAAAAAATGTCCCAACCTTGCGTATATGCAAGATTTGAGAAACAGCTGTGAGACAGGGCCACAAAACAAGTTAGAACCATGCAGATTTCTCTTTAGTGGGCCAACACATAAACCTGTGTGACTTATTCAGTTGGAGAAGCATTCCATGCATAATGCATATGCTATATGATGAACGCTATAAGCATGTTTCCATAAATAACTCATGAATAATAAATGATTATTTACAGATTCACAGATAAAATATTCATTTTTCTATGCCTTGAAATGTCTTATTTACCCCAAACTTAATTTTCAAAATGAACTATTTTTTATAAACAGACTATTTTTATATAAATAGGGTTTTCATTCTATTTTTATGGTTATGAGGAAAAAATTCTGAAGAGAAAGAAATGGTCTTAAATGAGTGTCATTTTGTGTGGGAATAGGCCATTCATACAGAGGTCTCACTGGCAGAAGCTCGCTCACAGAGCAGAGATGCTGATGAGGATTATAATGAATGTGGATGTAATCAATAGCACACCGATGTGCCCTGTGGACTACTGGACTGCTCATCACAGTGAGCCAGGAGATACTGCTCCCTCCATCCTAGTCCTGTGTGTGTGTGTGTGTGTATGTGTGCTTTTTAAAATGGACCTACGTCAACACTAAGACAATTGCTCTGTTGTCATAAAACAGAAACATAACATTCAGTGAAGCTGGTGTGATCTGTTCTAAGCTGAAAAAAAAACCTCTCTAGTCCCAGCTGTGATTGGTCCTCTCAGTGTGGCACAGTGTGCATACACTGTGTTTTTCCTAGGCAGGTTCAAACCAGCTCACAGTTGATTTTGAAGTGTGTTCTACCGCCCCCTCGCTTCTGTAAGTGGTCTTGGTCTCACCATTCTTAGTTCTTGTGCCCCTCCCCATCAGCTGCAGAGAGGTCTTGAGTTCTAGGAGATGAGCTCAGACATTTCTGTCTTTTGTAAGCTAATAATTATGCTACATCTAGTACCAGTCTGGAATGCAGAAGAGAGCATTTGATATAAAAGAATGTAAAAAACTTAAGTGTGTATAGTGACGCTAAAGACCACTGTGTATTTTTATGCTTCTTGAAATGGTTTAGCAAAAGAAAATACATGTGCAGGTGAAAGAATGGCCAAAACACTATCAGATACATCTCATTTTCTCATTTTTAAACAGTAATCAGAATGTGAGTGCACATGTGATTGATTGGACGTTGGAAAATATTGCAAGAGGAACATTTTTAGTCATAAATCCCTAAACATACCTTAATGCCCCATGGCAACCTACATAATTATAATATAGTACTAACAATAAAAATAAAAATTATGATAATAAACTAAATGTCTAAAATGTCAGTTATGGTTGATAGCCTTTTTTCTGCAGTTATCAAAATAAGCTATAGGTGGCAGCACAGCTCCTCTGCCCAATAGCTCTTCCCAGGGCCAGTGCTCTCCATCACAACATCCAATTGACAAGCAATCTCTATGTTCCAATACTTTTTATACAACAGTTATGGTAAATATGTAGACTACCCTGTATTGAGAGAGACCCTGACCAAATCAATCAATCTATAGAGAGTCTGCATACAACCCTGCATTTAAAAACTAATTACTAAACACAACTGATCTCACCCCTTTACTTTATCATCATGTCAGGCTGCTACTACACTGCCAAAACTGTTAATAATCACTTCAATTTGCCGTCTGTTCTCTGCATTACCCTATAGCCATTGGATTGGCCCCTTAAGTTGTTGATCTGCCCAAGGTTTCTTCTTAGACTGAAAATTATTTTTTTTTCTTGCCCTTTTATTGCTCACAGTGCCCTAATTCTGTTATTAAAGGCACTGAAGAACTAAAATTTAAAGGAATTGAATTCAACTAATCTTTAATCTAAATATTTAATGGGTGTGTTTTGAATTGAATTTATTTTCCAGCTAAATATGTCATGATTGTTTAGGCCATACAGCTTAGTTTCATCAGGCATCTGAATGCACTGGGCACTTACACAATCTCTCTCTTATGCAGGCATTGCACAGTCAGACGGAGGTAGGGCTTTTGGTAGTATAGTCACAGGCTATGAGTGAAGGCTCTCAGTCACTCATGTCCACACGCCTCCACATGAACACTAATAGGAAATTAAACATTGAATGGTAAGCAAGAGAGAACTGATAAAGCAAGTCCATGCAGAAACCACAAAAAGACTAGAGGATTAGGGGTGGGGTGGGATGGGCTGGGGGAGCAGGGATACGGGCAGCAAAGAAAACTAGACTGCATTTTCTCTGCAGAAACTGCAAGGTGGACTTGCCACCCCCTCCCTCCACCCCCTCAACACCCTCCACCAACACCCCCTCTCCACCCGCTTCAAACCCCCCCTCAACACCCCCCCCCC
>JAGFZM010000083.1:50497-84648 GCA_017657215.1 Limnothrissa miodon | reverse complement strand
CCCCCCATACTTTGGCAAGTCCACAATAAGAATACTTGCGAAGAACACCAGGTGGCAAGTCCACAAAAACATGAGGAGAATAGAGAGTGCAAATCAGGAGAGATAAAAGAGAGGAGGAAGAAGAGAAATGGGCTGAGGTAAAGAGACGAAGTGAGAGAGATGAGAGAAACAGCACGAAAGACAGGCAGAAAGAGAGGGGGATGTGAAAGATTGGAGGGTTGGGGGGGGGGGGCCCGGAGTGTGGAGGTGATTTATGCTGGCTATATAATTTTCTACAACCCCCTCACCACCACCTACCCACCACCTCTCTCTCTCTCTCATCCCCCTCTCTCTCCTTCGCTCTTTCTTTCTCTACCTTGAGCACTTGGCCACCCTCTCTAGAATGTGGCGAGGTGGAAACACACACACACACACACATACTCTCACATAAATTGTCATACACACATACACATACACACACATGCATGCACACACACATGCACACGCACACATCCACACATTAGCACACACACACTATAGCTCTGGCTCTCCTCTGCCAGAGCCTGGCTCATGATTAAGATTCTGCCAGGATGCGACTGCAGCACTTTGCAAATGGAAGACTAGACATAATTTCTCTAAAATGCTGTTTTTTTATCACCTATTTCCCCTTCATCAGCCTCCGTGAGCACGATTGATAGCTGATGGCACCTCTGACAACTTAACGTTTTTACAGCCAGATTTATTGGCTATCTGCTCTCTGGCTTTTTATTGCTAAAACTCTGTAAAAATGCTTATTTCTTTGATGAAGAGTGGGAGGCTGGCTGTGTGATCTGTGTGTGCAAAGGGCTTGCACAGACAGTCAAATATATACCAGCCTGCACAGTCCATCTGCTCCAAATCACTGACTTCAAATCAGTTTTTGAATTCTTCATCGGAGGCTGAATTTTCAGCAGCACAACCCCTGAACCCAGATCATAAGGGATCTCCGCAAACCTCTCGCCTCCGCATTGCAGTGCGGCCCTCCCCTCCTCCCCCTCCCTGCTCTCCTCTCCCACATTCCTGCTCCAAGCAAGCTGAGCGTGAAATGGCCCATAATTCCACAACCCACAATTTACCACAAGTCCCACCATCCATTGCAGCAACAGGACTACAGTACTAAAACTATGCTTTACAGTGGTCGTTAATTAGCCTGTAGGTATTATTTCCCAGTAAGCAGTATGTGTGGAGTATGTAACTATGCACCGGTGTCCCATGTGTTTCATCAATGTTGTTTTCATTGACTGTGTCCTCAAAGTTGTCAGAACTCCTTTGGCGGTTAGTGTGTGCTAATTAGCTTTCACTACCAACACTTTTATATCCTGCAGTCTCTTGTTATCCTCCTTGTGTCGCTCTCAATTCACCACCATTACTGGAGTTATGTGTCCACTTCTTAACTCGTTATGTACTAATGTTTTGACTGTTTTATGGTGAGTCAAGTCGTGTGTGTGTGTGTGTGAGAGAGAGAGAGAGAGAAAAGGAGTGTGTGTGTGTCCTTGTGTCTATGTGAGTGTGTCTGTATCAACAGGATCGCCTAATTGTGACAGAGAAGCTGATGTGTTTTGTGATTTATCTGTAAACATGGCAGACATCGCTGCTGAGAATGAGTGCAGGAGTTTATGTGCTCACAGTTTATGTGCTTGGGGCTGGCTGTTCACTTTATTTGGATCTGGAACAAACATTTCTCTCAGAATCAGAGAACTAGCCTATTGTTTATTTGTTTGCTGCCACACATATAACGGCTAGTTTAAATATTTCTCTTTTCGGACTATAAATCATTTCCTTTGTGAGTGTGTGTGTCTGTATGGGCATGCATCTGTGTGTAAACACACACACCATTTGGGAACGCCTGTGTTTAGGTAACATTAAGTAAGAAGTGTCTGTTTATTTGCACATATTAATGTATGTGCATCCATACATTTCATGAATAAGGTAATATATGGATATATATACATTTGTGTTTATAATTGAACTCCATCCAGGCCTTTACGGCCATTCTCGAGATCCATAAATCCCGCTGTGTGCATTTGTGCATGCCTGGATGCGTGGGTGTGTCAAGGCTTTTTCAGCTGGCTGTATATTTCTGTAGGCCTGTTATGCTAAGCATGACATAAAAAGGCAGAGGGTCTCAGCTCTGTGCTTATCTCTCTCTCTCCTTTTTCATCTGTTCTTCCCTCTTCTCTTTCATCTGCTTGTTCTTTCCTCTCCTCTCTCATCGGCCTTTTTATCCTGCACTCACTATAGTGTAAGAGTGTCCACCTGCTATCAAACTAGATTCCCTTTCCCATCTTTCAACTCACCTGCAACTACTCATACAACCTTAGCCATAATGTCTGGTCTGCATCTCCTTATTCAGCCAGTGGACTTTCTTCTTCCCTCACTACATTTCAGTCATGTTATTCCATTTCAGTGCCACACATTTTATAGCTCTGTCAAAGCACCCATGACCAGTGAATAAATCTCCATGAACCATGAAGTAATGCATGGTTACCTCTGTGCTGGATTTTTGCTATTTCTGTGTCAAACAAAGGAGCAGTAACATGCAGCAACAAAGGAGCAGTAACATGCAGCAAACGTGTTGAAAGATGAAAAGCTGTGTGGGAAACACTGATGGAGTAATCCTATTGTCATTGCAGGGAGTTTTCCATTCTACCCACCTTTTTCTCCTTTCAGTGCTCTATTTCCGAAGTTGTGGTGGTAGTATTAGTGGGAATTTTATGTGAAAGAATTTGAAATGGAAAATGTGTGGTTCTTATGTGTGTAAAGACACCCATCTTCCTAATGTTGTAAATTCAAGCACTAATGTCTTCCAGACACCAATGGCTGTTTATGCTCCGAGCAATAGGTAAAAATAAAGAGAGACATAATCTATTTGGGGTTATTTAGAACAGTACGAAATAGTTCAATTCTCTTTAAAAGAATTGAGCATCTGCTTGTTGTCCCACAACTATGTGTATGTGTGTGGCCATAACAAAAGTATTGTGAACGATTACGGCCGCCATCTTTTTGTGCACTTTGCTAAATGGTTGCCAGGTTCCAAATAGTACTGAACCTAATGACTGATGTTGTATGGCTAAGCACCATCAAACTAAACTTATCTTGTGCATGTGAAGGTAATGCTGTAATACCATAATTTCTCATGGAATATTACGTTTATGCTTTTGGTATGTCTAAATTTAATGCTGTTTATAATGGTTGGTAAATTAGTTTAAAAAGGAAGAATCCTTTCAATTACTTTCAAATCAAGAAAGATGAATGGTGTCTGTTTGGTGAGTCGTGCACAGTGGTGCTCTTTGCTAATTAAAACAGCCAGCCAAATGATGATCTCCCTAATTCACACAGAAATGATTGCACATAACCGTATTGAGGTATTAACTTCAGTGTAAAGTTAAAGTGTAAAGTTTTAATATTCATGATCAGTTATAATAATTTTCTTTTACATAAGTGAAATAAAGTTCAATGTGTAACAGTCATGGAAAATTAGGGTTTGGCCTCTTCAAAGTAAAGAAACAAGTCTAAATGTCTTCTAAAGACCATACATTTTTACCAACACACAGACAGCTAGACACACACATTAGTTATAAAGGATGTCCCATTTTTCCTTAGAAACAAAGAAGTGTATGTATGTACATGACAGAGTGTTTGTGTGTGTTTGTATGAATAAACTATATGTATGCAAACCTGTCAAGGTTGACCTTTATCTCCCAAAGATGTTCTCCTCATGTGGGAGCCATATGTATTCGTACACTGTCTGTGGATATGTGCATTAAGTCTAACAGTGAGGGCACTGTTTTTCTGGTGTTCCAGCATTATTATACCAGGATAACTTGCGTGTGTGTGTGTGTGTGTGTACAGTATGTTCCAATGTGCACTAATGAGAGAGTACCATAGCAAATGAGAGAGCATATGCTTATCCAAGCACTCCTGCAGGAATCTGTGTGTGTGTGTGTGTGTGTGTGTGTGTGTGTGTGTGTGTGTGAGAAATGGAGAGAGCACGCGAGCGAGAGAGCGAGTGACTGTGCTGTGTGTGTTCCTGTGCTGTGTGTGTTCCTCGCACTGCTCATGTGCTCTAATTGGGCCCACACTGAGCGACTGGCCCTCACGTGGTCTCCTGCTGTCTCACTGCAGCACCACAGCAGTGAATCACACAGAGCTGGGCTGCGTTGGCCTCTGGCCCTGCACCTCCACAGGCCCCAGACTCAGCTGGCCCTCCGCCTCAACAAGCCCAAGAATGTGTTCTATTGCGGGGCCCTCTCTGGGACCTAATTGCTGTTATTATTCAGCTATAAGTGGGCTTTTTTTCAAGGCGTCTTTTACGGGGGCCTTCACGAACAGGTATGCTCGTATTGTCCTTTTTGGTGAGCTGGGAAATGATTGTGGGCCATGCTGCAGCCATTAGCCTCTAAGATATTTCTGTTGCAAGGGCATTTGGGCAAATCCGGATTTTTCCGCTTTCCAAAACAAACCAGGAACACACTGAGCATGCACAGAGCATGGGGGCCCAGCCTCCTGAAAAAAAAACACACAGACACACACACACACACACACACAACGAGACATGCACACACCAACAAATGGTCAGACACTGTCATTTAAGGATTTCAGGTCTTTGTGTGTCATTAGTCCGTGGATCTCTGTACAAGTCCTCAAACATAGCATAGTAAGACCTGCACAGTAAAGCACCAGGGACCTCTAGGCCTGATAATATAGCATCAAGTTAATAAGTGGTAGCAATAATTCTACTGTTCTTCCTCTGAGTGTGTGTGTGTGTGTGTGCTGATAGTATATGGCTTTGGAAGTTCAGAAATAACTGACGACCAATATCCGTCTCCATGTCAATTATAAATAATGGTCCTAAATAATGACTTTTTAAGCCAACATCAAACCTCCAACTGAGCATGAGTCTCCCACATCACATAAACCCTACTTTTGATTCCACTACCCCTGCTAATAAGCATGACTTTGGGCTGGAGTTGGAGCCATCTTTGCATCTCTGCCCTTCTCTATTTCAGTTGTTGTGTGGCAGCTAAGGATGCTTCTCATTAGAGTGAATATTAATGTGGCTGAGGAGGAGAGGGGTGGAGGAGGAATTTGGAAGAGCTTTTTAAAGGGGTCATTTCATCAGAATCGTTATTTTTTTGCGGTCCTCCGGCGGCTTGTAACTGGCGGACTATGAAGAGAGACGTGCCGCAGCGGGGCTTAATTTAAAACCTGAAAGGTCAGAATGCCGAGAAAGGTCTCCATCTCAGCCAAAAAATATAAAATGAGAAGAGGGGAGGGGAAGAGAGAGAGAGGGGAAGAGGGAGGGAAGGCAGACAGAGAGAGAAAGAGAGAGAGAGAGAGAAATAGTGGGGGTAGGATGAGATATGGAGTAATGAAAATGCGGGATCAGAAAAAAAGATATGAGAAGTGACAGAATAATGAGGAGAGTGGCGGGCCATGGTGCAGAGCCTGAGCTCATGTCTGGGAAAAAAGATGGCAGTTGACAGAGGTAAATAACAAAGGGGGGTTGGGGGGTGAAAATGTTTGGCGGAGAAGTTTGCCGTGGATGCCGTCCATCTCAGCAGATGCATGGGCATTGTTTCTAAGCGCTGCCTCCATCTCACTTGTCCCAGCTTATTTGCAGTTAATGTGACAGACGCAACTGTTGGAACGTCTCAATTCCATCAACAGACCATTCTGCACCCGCAGTCTGGGTCTGGCACCTTTCTGCCAGGTTCCAAATGGTTTTAGCTCTTTCCCATCTAATTAACTCACCAAACAATCCCTACATGTTACTCATCTCATTAGAGGGTTCTCTGTTTGCCATGCCTCCCAGCATGTGTTTATGGGGACCGCACAACAGTCGGCATTAGATCAATACCATGGTCAAAGTAGAAGTGTCTAAAGACCATGAAGTACTGCCTTAGTATTGTCCAAAAACATTAACTCCGCCTCAAACACTGCCTCCTGCCACAAATCCGGCGAATCACAATATTAACACAGACCAAGTCATGTTTTTCCATGTCTTTTTGGAGCATTCCATTGAACGTGTGACAAAAACATTCAAGGGGCTGGAAGGGGGGCTTTATAGCTATTTATGACAAATGACAGAGCAGTGGTTGTGAAGAACCCCCTCTAGTAATGGGGATACGATTTCTCTCCGAGTCATGGCATCCTCTCCCTATGCTGGCTGCAACAGACACTGTTTCAGTGCTCAATCACTTGTTATTTGTTGCTTTGCTGGGATATTTGTTGTTTTATTTTTGTTTGTTTCACCACGGCACATAACACAGGAGAGCCCAGAGGAGCCCTGTGGTAGGACTGATAGGCCATGATAGAGAGCCACGGGCTTTGCTGTGGTAAGACGGGGAGCTTTGGTTTAATGTGGCTGGCTCACAGAGCTACGCACCAGGCTGCTCCAGTAAAAAGAAATACCCTGCTGGCTTGTAAATGCCCTGCTCTTGGACAGGGAACTGACAGAACTCTGCTGGAAGTGGGGGATGGTCTGGGCAGGGGAAAGTATTATACTGTTTGGTGGTCAGTCACCACCAATTTTTTCTTTTCTTGTGCATGCAGTAAAGAAAGGGTCAGTCAAACTGGTCTCAGACCAGCACTTAGTGTTCTGTGCAGAATAGATTGTTTAAAGCAAAGAGCAGGACAAGATTAGACTGGTGGGGGTGGGAGAGGTAATGGCCCTCTTCACTCTCCCCGGACTGAATTTCCCAACCGTCCATTTCTGGAATCAATTTTTTCCCCTTCCTGCACAATTCTCAATCCATTTCCCATCTGATTGGAAGACGACTAACCAATTCCAATCACAAATACCATAAAGAGACATCTTATAAAATAAGAGAAAGATGGTCACAGTGAGACCAGGGCTCTGGCCTTTCCTTCAAGAGCCTCA
This sequence comes from Limnothrissa miodon, assembly GCA_017657215.1. Taxonomy (NCBI): domain Eukaryota; kingdom Metazoa; phylum Chordata; class Actinopteri; order Clupeiformes; family Clupeidae; genus Limnothrissa; species Limnothrissa miodon. Next base: position 77,747 of record JAGFZM010000083.1, on the reverse strand, counting down.
TTACATTCTCTCTCATTTAATGCTATAATGGCTATGCAGTCAAAATTCACTAGAAGCAGAATTCTTTTTGCATTATATTCTTTTTGTTTGGTGTGTGTGTGTGTGTGCGTGTAAAACATCTGAATGGTTGAAAGCTATGCTCAAAGGTATTTGCATGCACCTTGTGTATGCCTGTCATCTAGTGCTGGCCCACAAAACTAAGTGAAGGGAGTGACATGCCATTGGCAGCCTGTGCAACTGTAGCCCCTAACTGTGTTTTGTGATGCAGTGACTACGATCATGTCTTGGCATGGCACAGCAGCCCGGGTACACGTTGTTGTTGTTGTTGTTCCAAAATGCCGGCACAAGGCGATGCCCTGATGAGGTTGCCATGTGGTGGCGGTGGCCATGCTCGCTGATCAGATGGACCATCAAACACTAATCATTCCCACAGGGCCCGTAGCGAGTAAAGCTGTCATTAATTTTCGTAGAATTACATCAAATCGGAGACATTCTTTATGCGGCCCGTGGCCTAGAGACAGTTATACGACAGGGACTGCTGGGCTAAGCAGATGGGGCGGCTTGGCCATGCATACTAAATACCCTCCCTCACTCTTTCTCTCTTTTGTTCCATTTCCCATTCCCTCATCCTCTCCACTTTCACCTTCCTCCATTTTCTGTTCACGTCTCTCTCTGCATCTATTGTCTCTCTCTCCTTTTCATCACTCCATCCCTCTCTTCTAGCTTACTTTTGCCTTTAGCTTCTTCTTTCTCTGATTCCTCCTCTTTCTTACCCTCTTAGCCTTATTTGCATGGACTTCAATCAGTTTCCCTTTCAAAATAATCAAAAGCAGTTTCCTCCCTTATCAACAAAATGCCCCTGAATTCTAAATAACCTCCCGTTAAAAATACCTTTATTAGCTCAGTAGGGACATGAATACTCTCTTTTGTATTGTTATGTATTTATGTATTTATTATCATTTCCCACAGCTAGTTGCAATTCTAAAATTAAAAATAAAGTACTGTGTATTTTATACATTTTAAACAATACATTTTGTCTTTGACAGTATCTCAACTTGTACACTACCAATATTCATGTGAGATTCAGTCAAGATAATGTGGTTTGTAAGATTGCTCAGTATTATTTATAACATTATTTCTATTCGTTTTTCTAGATTAAAAGAGCCATTCTGCATGACTGATGGGTACTCTATAGTCAGCCAGGTAGATGCAATCTGGTGACTGTAGGCTAGAGGTGACATTCACTTCTGCTGCTGCCCCCTCTTCCTCAAGGTGCCATAAAATAAACAAACCTAAGCTACCCAGCAAGGACTGCCGTCAGTATCCATGGCAACTACCCCCAAGGTTGAGAGGATAAGGATAAGGGTGTTTCTGGGTGCTGGTTTGTGTTTGGTTGCTATTGACAAACCAATCACTCCGCTGTCAAGGAAAACACATGCCCTTATTTGGGCACAGACACACACTGTAAAAAAGAGTTTATGTGTGTTTGCCAATCTTACCTCAGCCCTGGTGATCTCAGTGACCTTGACCCATCAACCTTACGCAACCAAAGGTTCTCCTATTAAAACAGCTTTTTCATCTGCTGCTGTAGTTGTCTTAGTGAGATAACACTTAATCATTTCCTGCTGAGCATTTCGCTGCCATTTTTGGCAGGTTAACTCCTGTCTTGTAGCAACCTGAAAATTTCTTGTTCATACGTCTTTGAGAAATATACTCACTTTAGTCTCTTTCAACATGCTGTATGTTGTAATCAGTCAAAAGTCATAAACTTTTCAACCCTTCAACCACCTCTTCTTCCTCATTTGACCCACTAGCCTGGGGAACTGAATCTACCTGAAAGCATACTCAAGACAACATGAAAATTAGATGTCTGTGTAGGATGAGACAATATAGCATCAAGCCTTTAGGTAGCCTTCTATCAAATTCCATACCAGGATGTCTTTTTTTGCTTGTATCTAAAAAACAAAACTTGACCTGATTTCTACCTGTGTGCTTTGACCTGCATTGTAGTCATTGGTAACGCACAAGAGAATCACACTGATCATCTTATCAAAGGTCATGCTGCCCTAATAAAAAAAGCAATGAGAGCCCTGACCAGGTTAGAAATTATACGGCAAAATGGGATGGTAACACCAGCCGTAATTCTCAACCGCTCCAGTTCTCTGTATTGATCTTTCCTGCCCTCCTCCTTGAAGAAAAATGGAGAACAGGGAAGGGGGAGGAGCTGGCTCAAGGGACAACCACCACCGCCGTGCAGCACGGCTAGTAACTATGCTGTCGGCCAGCCATCAATCTCCCAACCCTGCCCCTCCCCCTGATTGCCTGTAGTCAGTCCGGCGAGTCAGTCTTCCATCCTTGCTCAGGCTCTCTTCACTCTGTTAAACCTTCTCAGCTTCCATTTATTGTACTGCCTCATTTACTGCCTGCATACAATTAGTAGCCCAGAGAAGAAGGCCATCTTCATAGTGGATCTCCATGACGCTTCGACTTTGATAGGAAGAGGGGCCTTTTACTCACCCGTTTGGACAATCCCAGCCAGATGGAGTTTTAGCAGTGGGCAGTGGGCGCTGGGATTTACAGTGGGCTAATACTGAAGAATTTGAAGTGTCCAGAAACGATTGGGAGATATTCTATTATACACTGAAACACAACAGGGGAGCATTTGGGCATTAAACAAACACTTATATTTAACTTCAGCCAATATATCAAGGTGATATACGACCTGCAAATGGCACATGAAGAAAAACTCCTGGGCACAATGTGTGCCAAGTTCAACAGGCTTGCTCTCTTCCAGTACATCTGAGTAGCTAGCTTTATGTCCACATGCATAAATATGAAATCTACCCTGAAAGGGGAAGCCAGTGACTGAGCCCAGCCTCTGGGTATTAAATCAGATGGACTGTTTAGACTGTAAATGTCAACAATAGCTGAATGAGAACAGTCACACTAGCTCGGGATGCAGAATAGATGATTGACTGTAGAGAAATAGTCAGAGTGCAGAACACTTTAATTAGTTTCACTCAAACTGCTCATCTAAATGGCAAAGCCCCTAACCAGTGCACACTGCTATGCAGACACGCTGCCTGCTATTAATAGTGTGCCATAATACAGCATATTGATATGCTTGGATATCTGGATTTCATTCAAGGAAATTCAGGAGCCATGCACACACCTTATGTTATAGTCGACAATTCCATGTCCATTGCAAATGGTCTGAGCGCTTATAACCAATAGCATACTTAACCCTGTTTAGGATCAATTCGAGTAGACCTAAATTGTTTATTGGCAAAGCACTGCCACCTGGTGTACACCAAAAGTATTACACATAATAACTGCCTCTAATTTGTTCACTGATGAATGGTTGTCGCTGCTGAGTAGGCATGGGTTTACAAGGTATCACATGTGTCGCAAACACAGCTAAATTTAAAGGGATAGTTCGGTTTTTAACACATTGAGCCCCTTTCACAGGTTGTCTAAAATGAAATAAAGTGGTTGACACCAAAATCTTGATGATTGCTCCTGTCTCGGCTATTTGGGAAATACAGAATCGCCTCTGCTTGTCTTTAAAATGGAAAGCAATGGGCATTTGTGGTTTCTATCCTTTAAACACTGGTTTTAAAAAAGTGCTACTCATGGAGTGATTAGTGGCATTTGCTGATGTTCTAACCCAAGTATCATAGCAAAAGTTTCTGTCATGTTTTATTTGCCATTTTGTAAGTAACATAGGGATCTATTTGCTCCTTCATACAAACAAAGTGCCAAATAAAACATGACGGAAGCTTCATTTCGCTACGATACATGTTTTGGAACATCATCGAGCACCACTAACCACTTGGTGAGTAGCACTTTTTTTAAACCAGTGTTTTAAGGATATAAACAACACATGCCCATTGCTAGCCATTTTGAAGGCAGGCAGAGGTGATTCTACATTTCCCAAATAGCCGAGACAGAAGCAATCGTCAAAATTTCGATGCCAACCACTTTATTGCATTTTAGACAACCTGTGGAAGGGACTCAATGTGTTAAAAATCGAACTATTCCTTTAACATCGGCAAAGAGTCCTCTGACAAACAGCTGAGAGACTTATTGTAATGTTATAGCCAGCGGGTCTTTGCCCTGTCCCCTGCTACAGGCTAACCTCGTGTCAAATTTCAGCGAGTCAGCCACGAAAGAGCAAAAGCACAAGTTGTAAAAAAAAAAAAAAAAAAGTTCTCAGATAAACCATGAGAGTCAGGATTGGATATGCTGAACTGTCAAAAGTAGCCTAGTAGTTGACACATTTGAACTGAAAATGCAAGACAAAGAAATGAGCTTGAACTGTTAATTGAACAACGAGATAGACCGTTTTGTAAGGGTAGAAATGATCTAGTATTTTTCACACCAGAAAAAAAGACATACGATTCATGGATTTATCTGGACAGCCTAAAATATGTGTACGAAATCGACCAATAATAACGGTGGTGGTGAATTCGAGGGTCAAAAACAAATCATCCAAGAATGCGGAAACGAACGCCTTTTTAATGACGTAAATACGAGTTGACCTTCAAGTCTTTGGGAAATGTAGTTTTTAAAGTAGTAGCTTTCAAGCTGGGTCTTGTTTTCAACACACCAATTCCCACTAATCACTAGGCTTAACTCACAGCCCATGCTTATGTTTTTGTTATTGTTCTTTGGCCGTGGTGTTGTTAAGAGAAGAAACGTTGAAAGTGTTGCAATATTTCAGCGATGTTTGCCTAATCAAATAGGCATCGACATTTTTAAATAAATATTTTCCCTGATTTGAAGGAAATTGCAGAAAAGGCTAGTTCAGGTGAGTGCTTCCTCGTGTGTAACGTTAATACGCACTTTCAGACGCACTGGATCCTGAGTGCTCAAGCTTTTAGCTTGCTTGCTGACATGTGCTGTAGCATGTATGCATAACGTTAACTTAGATGTGCGGCAGCTGCCATCTTAGTAAACGAAAAGGTAGCTTAAAAAGCATTTGTGCTAAAAGCTCTTTGTGTTTAAGGCCAAAGGTTGCTAGCTAGCTATCATTGACGTTGGGATCTCGTAAATTGATGTTAACGCACGTTAATACAATGTAGTTATATTATGTTGTACTCACAAAGTCAACTAGGGGGCATGTCGCCAATTTAGCCCTAACTAAATTAATTGGTACAGCAAATTAATGTATGCCTCAGTATATATATACAAGCCCACGTGCTCTTAGCAAAGGCCTTTATTCAGTTATTTACTATTTTGAAACGCAATATGTCCGCCTCAACAAAGTAGCCTACAGCTCAAGGATTACATTTCAGGGCCCCGGCACACCTGTTGCCTCGAACACAGTTGGGTTTGAGGTTTGAAGGTAGATATGTTCCAAAATGCACGAGCGTGTAGATTCGATTTGAGGACTTGTAGAATATAATGTGAGAATGCGTAGAACAAATATTTGAACTTGTAAATGCCTATTTTCATATACGTGCGTGTTAAATTTGCAGTCACGGTGAAAAAAAAACACCGAGTGCGTGAAAAAAATGTGTGAACTTGCAGATTGAAATTTTCACCTGTGGAAAATATTCACACACACGGAGAAAAATATTAATAGATGTGTAGATTGATATTTGCATGAACAGAGTGACATGTACATTCATACAGCTACAAATCAGCGACTGCAACTTCTCAAATGTGTCCCAGCAGATTCAAATCTGCGCGCCTTGACTTTTGCTACAAATCTTGCGATGAGCATGTCGCAAAACCGATTTGCACTCGTACAGAGGGGCTAATGGGAGAGGTGGGGGAAGGGGGAGGGGTTGACTCAGTCAGACAGGGGAGGATAAGGTAGGCTATGCCTAACGTGAAAAAGCTTAAAGGAATAGTTCGGTGGTTCGGTGGATAGTGGTTGACACCAAAATCTTGATGATTGCTCCTGTCTCGGCTATTTGGGAAATATAGAATTGCCTCTGCCTGCCTTTAAAATGGCTAGCAATGGGCATGTGTTGTTTCTATCCTTTAAACACGGGTTTTAAAAAAATGCTACTCATGGAGTGATTAGTGGGCTTGCTGATGTTCCAACTCAAGTATCGTAGCAAAATACAGTTTCTGTCATGTTTTATTTGTCATTTTGTAAGTCCCATAGGGATCTATTTGCTCCTTCATGTAAACAAAGTGCCAAATAAAACATGACGGAAGCTTCATTTCGCTACGATACATGTTTTGGAACATCATTGAGCACCACTAACCACTTGGTGAGTAGCACTTTTTTTAAAACCAGTGTTTTAAGGATGGAAACAACACATGCCCATTGCTAGCCATTTTGAAGGCAGGCAGAGGTGATTCTACATTTCCCAAATAGCCGAGACAGAAGCAATCGTCAAAATTTCGATGTCAACCACTTTATTGCATTTTAGACAACCTGTGAAAGGGGCTTAATGTGTTAAAAACCGAACTATCCCTTTAATGTAGCTTAATGCTCCAAAACAGTGGTCAATCATTACCAAATTTCGCATGAACATCTCTATTTAGGCCTTCTTTTACCTCTCCAAAGATCAAAACCGAAATTCCAATAGTATAGATGATATCTACGTTAAGCGATTTCCTCTCCATTGGCGCCCATTACAATGAAAAAGCTTAACGTAGGTTAAGCCTTAATGTACCGAAATAGCGATCAATCATCACCAAATTTCTCATGAACACGTATAGACATGCTTTATTTCCCCTAGCCAAATATTAAAACCAATATCACAAGACTAAGGATAATACCCGTTAAGCTCTTTCCTCTCCATAGGCGCCCATTAGGCTATAATGAAGCCTATAATGGGCGCCTACTGTAGCTTAAAGGCGCTCTAAGCGATTGTGTTTGATGGCACTTCTTGTTGACGTTCGAAGTATTGTCAAACAAAACGGAGGATAGCTCCCTCCTCCCCCTCCCTCCAATGCCTCCTGAAAGACTCACGCGCACTAACCCCCACCCAACCCCTCCTCCAAATCCTTCTTGTTGTTTATTGGCTGGAACAATGTTTGTTATGTTTCATTTCGTTTGTTATGCTAGGTTTGCCCACTGTGTTTTTTAGCCGTTTGTGGAGCCTGGGCTGTCTACAGAGACCGCGTTTTTTACAGTGTGTTCAGGGGACCGGCAGCTAGCAGATTGTGAGGAGATGTTTGCTGTATGTAACAACAAATGTTTTAGTCCTAAAATTGCGTCACATCGCTTAGATCACCTTTAATGTACAAAAATAGGGATCAATTATCACCAAATTTCTCATGAACACGTATAGAAATGCTTACTTTCCCCTAGCCAAATATTAAAACCGAAAGAGAGGTGACAGTAAGCATGTCTATACGTGTTCATGTGAAATTTGGTGGTAATTCGCCATTATAGCCTAATAATATAGCCTGAGAGATTTGTAGTTGTATCTGTCATTATGAATGTACATGTCACTCTATTCATGCAAATATCAATCTACACATCTATTAATATTTTTTTCCGTATGTGTGAATATTTTCCACAGGTGAAAATTTCAATCTGCAAGTTCACACATTTTTCTTCACGCACTCGTGTGTTTTTTTTTCACCGTGACTGCAAATTTAACACGCACGTATATGAAAATAGGCATTTACAAGTTCAAATATTTGTTCTACGCATTCTCACATTATATTCTACAAGTCCTCAAATCGAATCTACACGCTCGTGCATTTTGGAACATATCTACCTTCATAGTTGGGGGTCGGCCATTGCACTGATTTGTGTTGATCCTGCGTGCATGAAATGCAAGCTACTAGCTACTGTTATTACATTTGTTCAAATAATCTTGCTAGTTTTAGAAGTGCATTGAAAATCGCCATGCCATAGGCTATATTAGACTATTAGATAATAAACAGGTAGGCCTACAGTTGATCAGTGCCATAAAGTAGGACCCGTTGTTTGTGAATGTTTATTTGGTTTGTTTGTATGTTTACTTACTGGTAAATCGAAGTAATCTCTGCCCGTGCAAATTTAATTTATTTCTCCCTCACCTCTCAAACAATGGCATAGAAATATTTTTTGTAATATTTAACCTAATTGTTACTGGTTGTACAGTGCATATTTTCAGATCAGTGGAATGTTGTAATTGTAGATTTTGACGTAGGTTATTAAGTGAATACACACACACAACACACACACAATTTTGTGATATAATATTAACGATATGAATTAGGGATAAAATATTATTGTCATAGTTTCATAATTTCCTGACCAGGTCTTAAACCCTTTAGTTTATGCAGGTGTAATTAACACCAAGATAAATTTGTTGCCATGGAAACCGCATGGAAAGTGGAGTTCCGGAATGTCGGCAGAAGCTACTTCCCAGAGAGCCGAATTGAATGCCATTACACCATAAGTTCCCACCATACCTGGGCTAGTAATGACTGGATTGGACTCTTTAGGGTACGTTCGTAGATCTTTCAACCACTCAGAAATGATAATCTAGCGTTACAATCATTATAGCTTACTTGATCAAATTAATTTCATTGTATTGAATTAATGGTGAGGACGTAATATGCCATATTATTTAAGTGTGTTTTCTTTTGCTTTATCTGAAAAAAAAAAAATATGATCTAAATATAAGCATGATTTATCCCACAGGAGGGATGGAACTCTGTGAAGGACTATCATACCTTTGTTTGGGCACTGGCTCCAGCTGGCTACAAAGAAGGGACTGATGTGAACTGCTGTGTGCACTTCCAAGGTTCCTCACTTGTTCTTCCTTTGGAACTAATTGTACCCTTTTCCAACTTTTCATCTTATTGTTTCAAAGGCATGCAAGCTTTTTTATCAAGCATCGATCTATCAACAGAGGTATTCTGTATTTCAACCATGTTTCCAGGAAACGACTAATTTATCAGAGCCATCTAGGGCAGCTGTCAATAAAATAGATTTGTCCAGAGAGAGTAGGCTTTCTTCAGCACAATGGCCAATTCTGTCCTGTCATGCACCGTGGCTGTGCTGCTGCATGTCATTTGTCTTCTCTAACATAGATGGCTTAGACTGCATAGTACAAACCAGGGGAGGCTGACTCATGTAGATGGAAGACAATGGCACAATAGACACGGATGCTCTCCTAGAGAACATGGGAGCAAAGACAGTGTTATTCTCCAGACATCTCAAGCTGAGGTCACCCACTGTCCCATCAGTCCACTGTCTCCACAGGGCTGGAACAGCTCCAGCTCTGTCAGTCTGATGAAGCACCTGCTTTGCGCTGCTCCATGTGGCCATCGCTCACTCATGGCCCGTGATCAGATAGGCTGATAGTCCTGATGTAAGCCATATTGGTCCAGATCACCTGATGCTGGAATGAATATTTGAAAACTGTGTTTCATCACAGAATTTATCATATTACACAAAAACTCTCTAAAGTTCCCAACTCAAAAGTTTGGACTCCCCAGAATTAGAAGACACTTTGATAGAATAATAAAGAATTATTTATTGATTTTGGACAAAACCCTATACAGTGCCGACCTGTTGAACGTGTACACATCTACTCTCTGCCTCCGCAGCCTCCTACCTGCCCAAGCCCAGTGGGCAGGCCTACCAGTTTGTGTATGTGGACAGTAAGGGCGAGGTGTGCTCCTGCAGCTCGGCCTTCTCCTTCTGTGCCCCCAAACCCCTGGAGGAGCTGGTCACGCTGGAGCAGGAGGCTCATGAGGATGGGGCTGGGGAGGACATGCTGCTGGTGGTGCCCAGAGCAGAGCTCCTGCAGGTCAGTTACTCAGGGAGCCACTCTTGGAGGTGCTGAAACCTCTCAAACCAACTCTCTGCACAGCCATCCCATAGTTGGAACTGTTCAGGAGACTCAAATACTATACCTGAAATACTATATCTGAAAGTCAGCCATATTTACATTTTCTAAATAGTATTAACGTAGATTGTCAGTCCAATGGCTTGTTTTATTCATTTATACTTGTTTCATACACATATAATTACATGATAATTATATTGATGATTAGTATCAGCACATACTTTTCGAAGATCGAGATTGTGTTAAATCCCCTGCATGTAAATGAAGTGGGGCAAATGGGCCCCCACTTCATAAAAAGAGAGGATGAGAAAAATTAGTAGATGAATAAGGAGCTGAATCCTCTTTTGCATTATTATGGGAAATAAAATGACAACATTATTGCCCTTACAATAGCACTGTTATTTCTCATTGTGCCACAAGATGACAACTTACATATTACTATATATATATATATATATATAATGATGATCCAGTCGGTTTTGTTCTATCTCCTTTGTGTGTGTGTTTGTGTGTGTGTGTGTGCTGTGCTCAGAGCCGTCTGCACGAGTGTCTGAAGGAGCGGGGCGAGCTGCTGCAGGCCCTGGAGGCGGCTGAGCGCACCCGTGAGCAGGAGAAGGAGCACAGCGAGCGGGCCAGGGAAGTGTGGGAGCGCGGCCGCAGGCAGCTGGAAACGGAGCTGGCCGGCCTGAGGGAGGAGCTGCGGCAGAGTGGGGAGGAGATGGAGGAGATGAGGAGGAAACAGGAGGTGGGGAGCGCAGCAGAAAGGCGGGGAACACATGTAGCTAACACTGTTATCAGTGTAGCGCTGCCACAGTTAACTTGACTTTTCAAACCTCAATGGGACCTCCGAGGCCAGTGGTTACAGCTCTTAAGGCCCCCACTGCACACTTGAGTTTTGCTCGGGGCCCTGATATGGTCCACCAATGTCTTTTTATGCAATAGCTTTACAGCTCATTTTTTTTTTTTTGGTCCCCCCCCCCCCCCCCCCCTTTTTATTACACCAACTTTTATTTAGCTCTATTTTATTTCAGTTCTTAGTTGATGTTATTTAAAGACCTCGCTTGCTGTGGCTGGCTGTGAGAGTGAAGAGCAGAGGGGAAAGAGACACTTTGTGGAGGTCAGAGGAGGCAGGAAGTTGTAAAAGTAGAAATGGCTTCCGCCACAGCCACTCAGTCATGCCTCATAGAGACGGGATGTGTTGAGCAGACATTAGTGTTTGATGGGGAAATATACAGTGTGTCAATCTCACCTCTCTGTCTCCTTTCTGTCCATTACACACACACACACAATGCACACAAACAGGAAGTGCGAGCGTCCGAAGAGGCGCTGGCGGAGGAAAAGAGCACTCTGCTGAGCAAGAGGGCAGCGAGCGAGCAGCGCATCCGCGAGCTAGAGGAGGATATCAAAGTCCTGGGCCAGCGGGCCCTGGAGCGTGAGACAGACTTGGAGAGGTGAGGCCTTCCTGTCCCCACAGCCCATGCCTCACTCACTACACTGGCAGGCCTCGGTGTCAGGATGTCTCTCAGCACCACTGACTACTGTGTGTGTGTGTGTGTGTGTGTGTGTGTGAACACAGGCTGAGGGAAAAGGCCAAAAAGGTGGCAGCCCAAAGGAAGGAGGAGGAGAATGAGCGGAAGAGTCTGAAGGTACTCCACAAACACTCTGTTGTCTGCCAGGGACATTCAACCGCTCATGGAAAACTCTCCCGGCACTCCAGGTGAGGGAGAAAGTGACAAAGGTGGAAATGACACGAGGGTTGTGCTTGTTGTTTGCCGTTGCTGCAGGCCAAACTGGAGCAGACAGAAGCAGAGCTGCGCAGTCTGTCTGCAGAGTTTCAGGGTCTTCGCAGCTCACTGGCACAGAGGGACACACATGCCCTGCAGTTGCGAGACACCATCTCTACCCTCACACACAAGCTCAACAACGCTCACCGGAAAGAGGTATCTAGACACACACACACATACATACACAAACAAACACACACACTCACACAATGTGCTGCTGACATCTCTGCTGTTCTCACACTATCACAGGTGCATGCATAGTCTTAGGCAAACTCTCCTCCACCGTTCAAAAAGATACAACATGCAAATGTTGCCTTTATCTCTCTCTCCCTCCATCCCTCCATCAGGCGGAGAGCGAGGCGGCCCTGGTCGAGCTGCGGAGCCTGCAGGATCGTGCGCGGGCCAGCGAGCGGACGGTGGAGGATGTGCGGGCCGAGCTGAGCGTGCTGGCTGCCAAGCGGGATCAGAGCCAAGCGGAGCTGCACCAGGCCCGGCTCCAGGCCGCACAGCTCACCCTGCAGCTGGCAGACGCCTCCCTGGCGCTCCGAGAGGGCCGAGCCTGCTGGGCCCAAGAGAGGGAGAGCCTGCAGCGCACCTCTGAGGTGAGATGGGGAGAGAGAGTGGGGGTGGGGTGGGGGATGGAGAGACACTAGGGCTGGGCGGTATATCGATATTTAATCAATATCGATATAATTTCAAACCACGATATGATTTTTGACATATCGTATATATCGGTTATGACTTGTTTTTTAATCCAGAGACAAGTATTCCGCTTTTTTCTGCTATGCGACGTCTGTGCACCAGCTTCCTTGCCACTGATAGCTCAGTGCTCCTTGCTTTGAGTTAGCTCCTCCCTTCCCCTACTCATGTAGACCGAGTAAACAACAATGGCGACTTCCATAGAATGCATGAGTTATACAGATGGAGAATGCCACGGAAAGGTTATTGTGGCCAAAAAAGCGAAACAACAGTTCGGTCATTTTGAAATGGAGGCCACCGGCAAGTATATGAAGAGTGTTACAAACTCCGAGGACAGACCGCCACAAAACCAGTGGGAACTGAGCAAAACTTCAGAACTCTTTAGCATGCAATGTTCCCTAACTCTATGACAGAAAAAGCGGCGGTGGAGCATAACGTTAAAATCAATTGCCGTATCACGGTGGACATGGCATCAATTGCCGTAGTGGAACGCGGATTTCTGTTGTTACTTTACAAGACAAGAACTGCCGCGACTATGATGAGAGAGCGCGATTGGCGTTTGAACTCTGTGACGCAATGACAACAGACGAGTGGAGTAAAGTTAGCGGAACCTGTGAGTCCTACATTTGTGTCACATTACGGCGGAGACTCTTAACTCATTCGTTTTCTTTGCACAAAATATACAAATGGAAAGAAGGCCCACATGTTTGTTATTACTGTTGCACAGTTTAGTTGAGAACTTGTTATTTTGAAAAAAAGCTCTTTATATTATTTTCATTATTTATTTTATAGACACTTTATTTTATTTATTATTATAATTTTTTTTTGCTGGAAAGATATCGAGATATATATCGTATATCGATATATGAGCGACATATATCGAGATATACATTTTAGTCCATATCGCCCAGCCCTAAGAGACACAGCAGGATGAAGAGAGCTAGGAGGAAAGCTTAGGAAGGAATGACATTGCAACTTTGAGTCAGTTGAGCAGTTGAAGCAAATACTGTCCAGTAATCTGATTTGGGGAATAAAGTGAGCGATATGAATGAGAGACTGACTCAGAATGTAGGGGAACCATATTTTCGTTACTGGAAGGGCAGAGTGGCCTGATTTTACCAAATAATTTTACAGTTGTCTGTTTTCTGTTAATAACAAATTTAAAATTCCAGGAAAATTTTATGGGTACTTTTTGGTGGTTTGGTCAGAATGGATAAAGCAGAAATGGAAGCAGACCAGTGTAGTTGAGTCAGGACACTGTGAGATCTGAGAACTGTGAGAGTGTTCCAAAACAAGCCATCCTCTAGAGGTGATTGAGCAACCTCTGAGATGGCAGAAGGTGGGCCCGAAACGTGAGCTCCACTCCTCCTCCTCCTTCTACTCCTCCTCCTCTTCCACCTCCCCCTCCTCATGCCCCCCAGGAGGGGCCTGATGACAGATTAGGGTGGTGATGGAAGGGGCTTAGTTGATACAGTAATCCAGTTAGGTGTGTGTGTGTGTGTGTGTGTACGGTGTGGCTAAGCAGTGATCCCCCCCGTCCTCTTCCTCCTTAATACGGTAGATAACATTATATGTCATATTTATTTATCTTGTGTAGACCAGATGTACGTATCCATCTGTTCAGTACTGTATTTATACATATTGTTTATTCTCTAGTTACATACGTTACCCATCTGTATTACTGTAGCACATTGCAGCTGACAAATGTAGAGTATTCACTGTACATACCACTAAATTATCTACCTTCTTCTACTGCTCTCATTTGCACATACACTGCTGATCTTAAAGGCCCACTATGCAACATTTTTCATTTAATTAATCCGTTTCATACTGTTTAGGATGCTAAAATGAGTCATTACACAGCGAACGAACGGTGTAGAATGCGCCACTGTGGCCTATAGCGGTAGATACAGCACTTGCAATTTTCAGCAGCGCGGGCCGCCTCCAATAGAATGCAGTGCAATACAATGCAATACAGCGGTCTTTAGAGGGAGCTTGTGAGAGAAAAAAACAGAACGTTGCTTAGCCCTGCTTTAAAGCGCATTCTACATCGTTCGTTCGCCGTGTAATGACTCATTTTAGCATCCTGAAACGGATTCATTAAATGAAAAATGTTGCATAGTGGGCCTTTAACTGTACATACTGTCCATACTGTATACACTCCATATTATATGGTAAATGGACTGCATTTATATAGCGCTTTTCTACTCCTACGAGCACTCAAAGCGCTTTACAATGTATGCGTCTCATTCACCCATTCACACACATGCATTCATACTCCGGTGGCAGTGGCTGCCATGCAAGGTACCATCCTGCCACCGGGAGCAATCGGGGTTCAGTATCTTGCCCAAGGATACTTCGATGTAGTCAGATGGAGTGGGGCTCGAACCTGCAACCCTCCGGTTACCGAACGGCACCTCTACCATCTGCGCCACCATCGCCCCATATATTTTGCACTTGCTGCTCTTTGCTTTCCTGATTAGATGCTGAACTGCATTTTGTTACATGGGAGTTATACGTGTGTAATGACAAAGTTGGATCTAATCTAGTCTAAACTAATCTAATCGAATCTATCTAATGTTGTGCAGATGGAGCGGAGCCGCATGGAGAAGCTGCTGGAGGAGATGCAGAAGCGGGAGGAGATGCTACAGGAGCAAAGGATGGAGAGGGAGAAGGTGGAGGTGGAACTGGGCAGAGAGAAGGACTGCAACCGGGTGAGCTAACTCTCCACACATACACGCACTCACACACAAACACATGCCTAAAGCCTAATTATTATGCTAATGCACAACCTCTCATTCACAACCAAAGTCTATTTCTCATAAAGCAAAGTAAAAGTATGTGAAGTGTCTGTGTGTGTGTGTGTGTGTGTGTGTGTGTGTGTGTGTGTGTGTCCGGTGTACATAATATACATGTTGTGTATATCATGTTTTTGTCTGTGTGTGTGTGTGTGTGTGTGTGTGTGTGTGTGTGTGTGTGTGTCCAGGTGCAGTTGAGCGAGACCAGGCGAGAGCTGCAGGAGCTAAAGGCCAGTCTGAGGGTGGCTCAGAAAGAGAAGGAGAAACTGCAAATGGAAAAACAGGCAAGCTACACACCTCCCTCTCCAACCACACACACACACACACATACACATAACATGTGTATCATGTGTACACACACACACACACACACAATCAAGTCTGTGTGCTTCATCTCTCCTCTTTGTAACCAACATTTCAAAACTGATACTCAGAGTCTGTCTGATATAGACCAACACACAAATAATGCTTAGTATTTGTAACAACATGGAAAATTCACAGCAATATATGATTATCTGCAACTAAAGCCATTTTATGTTGCCTAATCTCAGTGAAATACTCAGCATATTACTAACATTCTATTGTGTATTATGTAAGGTGTCCAACATGTTTGTGTGTGTGTGGTGTAGGATGTGTTGGAATATACGCAACAGCTGGAGCAGCGTCTGCAGGCAGTGTCTGACTCCAAATGGGCCGAAATGGCCCTACTCCATAACAGCAGTAAGTAGATCTCTCTCTCTCTCTCTCTCTCTCTCTCTCTTTTCTCCAGTCTTATCTGTTTGCTGGGAATAGAGTTATTCCATGGCCTCAGATCTATTTGCACACGGGCATACTAGTCCTATCTAAAACATACCACAGACTTAGCTATGTTTAAACTGCTCTGTTTATTCTCAGGAAGCACTGTTTGTGTCACGCTCCTCATTCTTTCTCTCTCTCTGTCTCTCTCTCTCTCTCTCTCTCTCTCTCTCTCTTTGTGTGTGTGTGTGTGTGTGTGTTCACGTTTTTGCCATGACTCAGTCCGCCCTGAGAGCCCTCTATCGGACTCTGAGGATGAGAAGCCTGAGGCGCTGCAGCCCGCGCGGAGCTCCAGGCCCTTGGCCCCCTATGGCCTGTGTGAGCAGCCCCAGCCCGAGCCCCTGCTGCCGGCCACCCCTCCGCCCTCCCCTCGCACCCTCTCCAGAGAGGCGGCCGTAGTGATCAGCCAGCCGGCCCCCCTCTCGTCCCCCCGCCCCCCCGCCGGCGACACAATGGCACACAGCTCCGACTCGGTAAGGACAACGCCAGCTCTGTGTCTGTTTCGCTAGGAACAATAAAAGGAGTGTGCGTCTCATTGTATTCCAGCAGCAAGACTGTTGGGCCAGAATGCCATGGATAGTAATGGTGCTCTTGGATGTCATACTGTGTGTCTGTTTGTGTGTGTGTCTGTGTGTGTGTGTGTGTGTGTGTGTGTGTGTTCAGGATGAAGAGTGTGAGGTGCCCCAGTCAGGAGGCCACAGCTCTGGGGAGGAGACGGCTCTGCTGCTCCCAGACCACTACATTGACTCTGCTCTCAGGTAAACACACACTCCAGCACACACACACACATAGTGAGAAACACATGGGCCACATTAGGTGGAGCCTGTCGGGTGCAGAAAACACCTGTGTGTGTCCAGATGTTTGAGAGGTCAGACTAGGGCAACGGTTAGAAAGCAGACTCTCATGCATTCCTGTCGAACAATTGAAATTAGCGCCCACACACACACACACACAAGCTTTTTCATTCTTTCCACGCTGCATATATGAGCACATTCTTTCCTCCTTACATACATGAGTACACACACACACACACACACAGACTGTCATAGGCTGAAGTGTATTTATGGTGACATGCAGAGGATGTTGCAGAGATGGAAGTTTTCAGTGTTGCATCATAAAACGAGCGACACAAGGGATGTTGGGGTGAGTGTGTGTGTGTGGGGGGGGTGTTCGTAGAGAAGAAAATAGATAGAAGGAAGAAGGGACAAAGGGGTGGAGGAATAAGGGAGGGAGGAGAGAGAGTGCTAGAGAAACAGGACAAGAGGACAGACGCAGTGACAGCGGGCCATAGCAGTGATTTATGCGCAGGGCGCTAAGACAGTAACTGGCCAATTTTCAGCCTCATTAAAAGCCTCTCTTCGCCATTTTACTCCCTCTTTCTCCCCTCCTTCTCTCTCTTCCTCTCTCTCACTCTGCCATTTTACTCTTTTTTCCCTCTTTCTCACTTTTTCTCTCACACTCTTTCTTTCAACCCCCCCCCCCCCCCCCAACTCTACTCTTGATAACCTCTTGATACTTGCTAACCTCGCAGAGCTACAGCCTCCACTAGTTGAGTAGGTCTTAAAGAAGGACAAAGCTGCATATTAGTTTGCATGAAGTTTACTGATACTTGTCTTAGATCTATTCTCCCACCTGCTTACGCATGAAACACACACACATTTATTGACTTGTTCTCTCTGCTGTCTCTACAGTGACCTGGTGGATGGTGCCCTGTGGTGAGGTGTTTGCCATGGCTCTTCAGTAGACGAAGCAGTTGACCAGGGTTCATTATGTTCCTCTTCACCTGGCTCTTCTGTTACACACACACACACACACACACACACACACACACACACACACACACATTCAGCTACAGATACATATATGCAATTTGAAGTTAGAATTAGAAATGCTCTTCCATTATGCAATGGCCACTGAACCACAGACACCGCAAAACACGTGTGAAGCACACATGAGCAGCAACACATATCAGCAGCATTCTTGGCCTCTTCTAGAAAGGGATGGAAATTGAAGAAATGTTATGGTCACTTTAAGAGGTGTGTGTGTGTGTGTGTGTGTGTGTGTTTTGTATGTTTGTCTTTCTGTGGGTGCCCACTTTAATTGAACGGCTTAGTAGTCTCTGCGGCCAGAGTAGTTTTCATTGTTTAAAAGTATAGCTTTATATGATGCACCTGCAATAAGTTGAAGCACAGGGTCCTTGGGTCAATTCCTTGCGTTTCAAACCGAAAAGATTGATGTCCTCTACTAGAGTAGACCTTAAAGGGACAAAAGAGATGAGCACAGTGAGAGATGAAGTGGGATGCAGTTCAGTGTGGAAAAAGGGCAACCAAAATGGGCAGCAGAAGAGTAATTGTTTTGTGGCAGTGAGCAGGGAGATGCACTTTAAGCTCCAGAAGTTTTTTTTTTGGGGGGGGGGGGGGGGGGGTGGATAAATATGTCTGGATATATATGTGCCCTAGAAGGGTGTGTTGCAGTCAAATGTAAGGATGTATAGGAGAGGTCATGTGGATGTGGAGGTCATGGGTGGACTGTCTTGAGTGTATGGGGAAGTACAAGCATGAGCATTCAATCCGTTTTGCCATAGGCCTCTGACAAACCCACATCAGATGCTAAATGGTAATCTAAGGTGCAGAATGTTGAAAGAGAGGCATGGAATTAAGTGTCATATGTCCATGGTCTAGAATTTGGTGTGGATTTCAACCTCTTTCCACAGTATAGACTAGTGGTTTTAAATGTGTGCCTAAATAATGTTATAAGGAATTTTATGTCTTTTTGTTTTTTGGTTTGTTTTCATTAGAGAACACTAACTTTGGTGTGGTGGGGTTGTCACGGTCTACCTCTTGTCTTGCACAGAGGGACAGCTTTTTTTTCAGCAACTGTTGATTTATTTACACTTTGATAATTTTATGAACTATTGAATTTACTGCTAGGCTTGTTTGCGTAAGCATATAAATAATTGTACATCAAGGAGCATGGGGAATTTTGTCATCCACCTTTGGTCTCTGTATGGCTTGTTGTTGAGAAGCCTTTTAGATTTCACTATAGCAGAGGCCCTTCAGGGTTGCCTGGATGATTTGACATTTGCTGAACTTTGCACCTGTTTTACAGCAAGAGAGCATTAACAATGGCTTCCGAGATACCAGAGACATTGCTTTGCCTTTTACAAATATCCTTATTTGCAAAGCTTTATTATTGTTCATCAGTATGACTTTTATCCAAGTTTTGAAAACTTTAATTTTAGTTAATAGAAATTGCTTGGTTTAACATTGTTGTTGTATTAAGAGTATGTCTTAGAAGTTTTGCTTTTCCACATGTTTGCTTTACTGGTCAAAATCTTTAGTTAATCAAAAGAAGTCTCCCAGATATCCGTAAGTATAGCAAAGCTAGTAATCCATATGAAGAATGCCTGTTCTGACACTACTCCTGGTTTCACTCAGCCTGGCCCTCCACTAATCAACTAGTCTTGGCAGTAGCATTAGAGTTGAATCCAGTCATAATGCACAGAAGTCATAAATCTAGTCAGAATTGGCTTGGGTGGGGTGTCTGTAGGTTATGTCATTCTCCACCTCATGACAGGGAGTTGTAACCTCATAAAACAAATAGAGTAATTGAGTTCTGTCCACGTGATGTTTTTATGGAGAATTGAACATGTATCTTTGGTTCCAAACAACAGCTTTTACTGGTGTTTGGCTTCAGCACAGAGACGTGTGTCCTTTGGCTTGAACAGTTACTGTATGGCAAAACTTCAAAAGTACTGTACTCTTGGAAGGGCAATCCTTGTCCACAGCATTGAGGCCCTGTCTCTTTTATTTTGTGTGTGTGTGTGTGTGTATGGGGGTTTGTTCTATGACTCTTTTAATCATGGTGGTGTTTATCCCATATTCCTCTATCTAAAATGTATTTTCTAGATTCTTCAATACTGTATAGGGTGTGGGTGGGTTTCAGTAATAAAATAAATATTATGTGTCAACTAAGGCCTGTTCTTTTCTGCTTTACCAAAAGAATCAATAATATCACAGCCTGTCTTCTGTTGAGTAGATTTGGCTGGCTATGCACCTCAAGGCTATAGATCAATGTTTATGGCCATGGCAAGCAGGCCATATTGGATGGGTTACCCCCTCTAATGACGAGTTGCTATTGCTTGAGGAAGGACCCTTCCCACCCCTGGACCTTTTGTTTTTATTATTCGTGTTGCTGCCCTAACCCCCCACCCTCCTCTCCATGTCCCTGTCCAAACACACCTCCAGGGGCAGGTGCAGTAGGGCTGGGGAACACCATTATGCCCTGGTGCTTGCTCACTGAAGCTCCATCGCCTGTCTCGCTGGCCTCTCCCAGGGCTTGGCCCCACTTTGAACCAATACAGACTCTGTGACCAGCTGATATTTTCTCCTCTTTATTTGCACTGACCTTCACTCTTTCCTACTGGCACCTCCAGCCCTCCCCCTGAATTCCCACTCTTCCCTTCTTCACTCCTTCCCCTGCATGGCGGGGCTAATTATAAAATCAATGATGCTGGGCTGCCTGCTTTATGGGCCGCTCTAAAACCTTAACGGGGAAATCACTGTAGGATTGATGAGTCCCTCTACCTTTATCTCTTTTAATTAGAAATGTAAAAGATATGAAGACCCACAGGCCCAGGGCACATCTCCCAAACTTTACGACTCCCTGCCTATGCCCGCGCACCTTAAAAACACAGACACCCGCTCCCTCGTCTGCTTGGCTTTCGAGTGGTCTTTTTCTTGCAGGCAGAAGAGGCTTGTGGTCTTGCCTGCTCCTCTCTGCTTTTGTTCTTGGGTTTAGGGCGCACTGCTGCTGCAACCCCTCCTCCACACAGCCAATAACAGCCAAAGCCTAGGAGCCCCTCTGACAGACGGGACGGTGTAAATATTTACGATGTCTCTTTTTTTTCCTCCAAGCGTCTCTCACCTTCCCCCAACCTTCCCGGCTTCTCTTCTTGTCTCCTCAGGAAACCCCTCCTCCCTATCCAGCATGTCGGTCATTTTGAGGAATTTCACAGTCCTTCTTGGCCCCTGTGGGCATGCGGATGGCAGCCGTATAAACAAATGAAGCCCAATCCTGTGTTTCATGTGAGAATAATTGGCCCGATGAATGCTTCCCATCCAAGACGCTCCTCAGCAGCAGCCCTGTGGAAAGCCTCCGAGCTCTACTCAGATCCTCTCCTGCTATTGGATCCTCTCCCTCTATTCGGCTGTCTTTATTATGCCCACTCCCCACACTGGCCCATACTAATTCCCTTGCTACTTCTTCCACTCTTCCTCCCCTCCCCTCTTTCCATCCTCCTCTCCTGCTTATTTTAGCATCCTTGCCTAAGGTCGTCTTATTCTACATCCATCTGGACAGCTAATAGGCCCTTCCTGGCAATGAAAGGAATTGATAAAGAGACTAAACGAAAGCCATTAAGATAAAACCCTGGGAGCCATGTTCAATGGAATGTTGGGGTCTGTGTGTGTGTGTTTTAATGCGGTTTGAGTACCTACAGGAGATGGCTCTCATTGCTGATTTGCAAAGGAATGCAAAAGGCTCTGGTGAGGAAAGCGGAGTTTAAAAATAGGCAGTTATTTTGTGTACATGATCCTATCAATATCTTTTATTGAAAACATTTTTTTGTGCTGACTGCCTCTCCTCAGAATATTTGACAGTCATAATTCCATAGTGTGCAATTTCAGAGCCTTTGATCGGTGACTTTTTTTGGGGTGAAGTACAGCTTTTATTTTCTGTGGGCAATAAAATGTGTGCTGTTGAAGTGAGGGACAGTTGTTTGGAGGTGAAGTGTTGTGTGGTCCTGTCTCTTTAAAAATGCCCACTCTCCCCAATGCTACCATTACCCCCTTTGTGTTCCTATGGCAATCTTGTTGTGGCTGGATATACGAGGCCATTTCCTTTCTTCCTTGTAAACGCGGCATAATCCATGGTGCGTATTTTAATCACAGGCCTAGTTTATCTCTATTTAATTAACATTAAATACAGCTTTGATCCCATTAATAGGACCCTATCCCTGTTTAGCACACACTGCTCTCCATTGGGCTTTTAAAACATAACAGCACATCATTACATGCCAAGGGCAGGGAGAGATTGAGGAGGCCTCTTGTGTAAGTCAATAAATAAAAAGGAGACTTTTCTCCTACACTTAGGGTAAGATGTTAACTTTGTGCGTTTACGTAACACTGTGGAAATCTGAATTCTGTGCTTTACGCTTTTTTTTTCTTTTTATATTTATTTATCTCATGTGATAAGTTGGTGTTTGTGAGTAGCCTCAACAGTCATTCCTTTGTCATTGGCCAAGGTAGTCCTCAGGAGCACTTTGTGACTGATGCTAAGGACATGACCCAACCCAACCACACCACCTGTCTAGAATTATCACATACAACACATAGTTTTTTTTTATTATCTTAAATTGACTTTCAGTAGCACACAGCAGAAGTATTCACTGGATGATATGCTAAATTATTTGCCTGCAAATAACGCACCTCAAAGGAAAATGAACAAAGATTACATCCCAGGTCATGGGGTTTGGACAAAGGGGAATTTGGGTCTTTCCACACTGGTCTAAATTGCACAGGGTGAGAACACAATATGAGCTGAGCGTGTTAACTAGCCATAAAGTAATAATTAAAGAATGAGATCAGCTTCTTTAAATAAAATTTAAATGGTTATTTATCAGTCCCAGAGATATTTTAAAAATGCACATGAGATCCTAGTCCTTGGCTCGTGGTACTGCGGTAAGAATGCAGGTATTTGTTGATCAGGATTGCCCTCTGCTGGCGGTTTAAACAAAGGACATATCACTACCTCTAAAACTATGAAGAACCTCTCAAAGTTCATGACGAGAATTTCATTAAAAGACTCCCTGAGGTATGTTGGATTACAGATGGAACCTGCTAGAACACTGGAAATCTCCAGAAGGTTTGGCCCTCCCTGCTGTACATCAAAGCCCACAAAATCAAAGCCAACTGCACTGACTGAAATAAGCAATACCAAATAAGCCAAATATTTGGCCAGCATGTTTCAGATGGAGAAATGCTTCACTGATGGGATTTCATTACATAGTATGTCAAGCCGATTTGCTTTAGCATGCATATTGAACAACTTCATAACCTTTTGTTCTTTTTCCCCTAATAAGGGTGTACATTTCCCTTACCAGTAAAGCAGAGATTGTGTCATTTGTTTCGGGCATAAGGTACTTATGGGTATGGTATAGGAATATATCATAAATGATTAAAAGCAACACTCAGCAACCCTTTGGCAGTGCTAGGGGCCCATTAATCATCAATTAGTGTTGGTATCTACTTGAAATACATTTTACATTTGAAATATGAGTCATTTTCCCTTCAGCCAATCCAAGACATGCACTACTACTATACAACTATTAGTATAGGCAGGAACCTGAAAAAATAAAACTTTTGTTTTTCTGCAGTTCTTCAATTTTGTTGCAGTTGTTACTAATATTGCTCTTATCTATTTAAAAAATTGTGTGCCATTTACAAAGCATGTTTTCATAATTATTTTCGTTTACACTTTAAACAATCAGTTTAACTGAGAGATTATTTGTACAGTAGCTTGTACAGTTCAGTTTAGTTTGTTGTGTTTGTGCTATAATATAATAATATAATAATGTGCTAAGACACATTATTGGCCAGTCCTTTTATCTACAGTATGTTGCTTGTTTCAGTATGGAAACAAATTGACTTTTATGCCAGACTTCAAACTCCTTGGTGAACATTTATTGAAATCTCTCTCTGTCTATAAACCCAGCCCTCTCCCATAACTGTGTCTTTTTCTGAAGTGTTAGAGTCTTTGAAATCCCATGATGTTTAGTTCCACGGCTTTACAAAGCACAGTCTCACAAAAATGTCATTTATTGTGCCTTTTACTGTTTTATATGGCTTTCTTTTTACATGACATAGTTGGTTGGCATGAGCAGAGGAACGGACTGTCGACCTCAGCCATGATCAAATAACAAAGACAATAAACAACAGGTACAATAGAACAATGTAATATCAACATTTGTTTTACATGACAGCAATGTCTTGCCAGGAGAGAGACTGCAGTGGCTGCTGATGAGGTGAATGTTCCTCATTCACACGTCACAGAGCATCGTCATACACACACACACACACAGACACACACACACACAAGCTTGTGCACACCCAGGGATGTTCACAGACTATTAGAGGAAAAAAGGCTTTAGCTTTTCTTGCACACACTCACACACAGAAACCTGTCTGCCAGTTCACACAAAACCACACTGAAATTCCTGATTATCTTTGTATTGCTTAAATTGACCTAAAATGGCCATCTGCAAGTTAATTGTATGTATTTCTTTTTTCCATGTATTGATCTTGATGCACAAGTAAAGGCAACACATTTTGCACTCCCAAACGAGAAGAAGTACTTTGACTGTGTCATGGCTTTGTTGCTTTTGGACTGCTGACAGATGAGTACTTTCCAAGCCGCTACATTAATGTTTACTTGAGGGACTCCTTGATTAAATGCACTGAGTTGAAATCACTTGCAAATAAATACTGCCTGCTTCCAGCTTGTGTCTTAACAGCTAGAGTTTGGTCCTTAGAGATACCCTGAGTCTGAAAACTTTAGTCTTCCTACAGTTTGACATAAAGATGAAATTCACACTGATGATGGAAAAAATGATGTCTGTGTGTGTTTGAGAGAGAGAGAGAGGACTACTGTCTGTGCATATGTTCTACTGAAGTGCTGCCCATCCAGCATCTTCAAAAGATTTCCAGAGCACTGGATGGCACTTTGAAGCGAGCCAGTCAAGTCCTGAATGCAGCCCTGGAGGTTAGCTTGCAGCAACCCCCCTGCTTCCTCACTTCAATGACACAACAGGATTTAGTCAAAGTGCTACATGTATGGCAACTACATGAACAGCCCTGTGCGGTCAAATGGGTGTGCTTTGGAGGCCTGTGGACAAGCATGGCTGACGTAGGATTCATCAAGTCATTTGACAGAGGAGACATGTCTGTGGGTTCCGAAGCCAGGGGTCCCTGATTCACAGACGTTCTGTTCAGAATATGATTTGCTAATTTTGGCACACACACACACACACACACACACACACAAACAGAAATAAAAAGAAGAGCACCCTCCGATCTACAAAGGTGGAAACAAAGATTCAAATAATGCCAATCTGATTGTGTTTGAAAATGCATGGTAGACTGAGGTGATCATTGACATCTCCAATGAGCCCAAAGTGCCCAAGAACCCAGCCTAAGAGCTGAGAGTGAGACTCAGTAGAGGTCTGCCAGTTAGAATAAGTCAAGTCTCTGTCTAGGTCTCTCTGCAGGAACGCCATTCAAACACATCTTTCAACAGAAGTAAAAATACACGAAAAAGGCCAAAAATAAACATATATAGATATGTATGGGCCTAGTCATAAAATATAATGAAAAGGTCAGAAGAATTTCAATGACAGAAAAATAGTACATAGCATATTCCATTTGTTTTTTTTTTGTTTTTTTTTTAACCTGTAGTTGTCTTAGGATGTGTTTAAGTAACCATCAGTGTTTTCTGTATTTGTGTTTACATTTTAGCCTCTCTATTATTTAGATACAAATACGATTTTAAAAGAAAAAAAAAATAGAAAAGGGACAACTGCTTTTTCTGCAAAGTCTGTTTTGTCTCATGTTTTCCCTCTTAACCTTATGGTAGAGTTTATAACATAAGGTGAATCGTGTCTCTCCTTTGACCTCCTTTGAACTCTTTTGTATTGTCTCACTGCAAAGTCACTCATCGCTGACCATTTTGGCCGGAGTTAAAAAGAATCTACACAAGTAAGGCTACTTCTTCCCCAGACACAGGGTATCAAAATGTGTGTGTGTGTGTGTGTGTAGGTGATGAGGTGTTTTGAGAAAGGGTGTATGAGTGAGGTGTGTGTGTGTGTCCAGGTTTATTTGTTTGAGGGCAGAGTGAGAGGGGGATTTAGCTCACTGGGCTCGGCCCATATGGCTCTTCCTGGGGGTCTCGAGGCTGGTGTCCTGGCCTCCTCCCCAGGCCTCTCCCTCGCTGTCTGTGGCCCTGTCATCGTCTCCCGCGTCGTCCTCGTCATCGTCCTCCTCCTCAGGGGAGGGCTCGCTGCCGTTCTCTGTGGTCCAGCTGTCCTCCTCCTCCTGCTCCTGCTTGAGTTTGGGCGGAGCGCTGGGTGGCGGCGTGGCCATGGGTGGGGGCGGTGGCTCGGCCGAGCTCTCGCTGGGTTCCGTCTGGTCTTCAAACACCTCAGGGTTCTCAAGCATCTCCCTGATGAGCGGGGGCATGGGCCCTGGAATCTCCATCTTCAGTGTGATGGCTCTCTCAGCCCCTGGATGGACACAAAACACAACTTCATCATCAGAGCGCCAAAGATGCTGCAGAGCATGATGTCCAATGTCAGGCTTCTCCTTCTAGAGCAGCAGTCCTATTTTACATTCTCCACTAGTGGTGCAGTTTGATCTCATCCTCCAAAATCAGCCTTGGCCTTGAGGCGAGGAGTTACCGCTGTACAAATAAAACACAAATACATGCTGGCAGCAGCCCCGCTGCCTTCTGCAATAGGTGGCCCCTCATGATGAGGAGGCTGCAGCGCTAACTACTGACCTTTGGTGCTGATGCCGCGCAGGTCTGTGACCTTCATGAGCATGCGTGGGAACATGTGAGGCTTGTTGGGACGCCGGCGGCGGGCGTAGATCTTCAGGGCCTCCAGCAGTGGCTCTTGCAGCCGGTCAACCTTCTCCGGCTCCTCCAGATCCATGCGGTCTAAGAAGGAGGGAGGGAGAAGGAAGAAGAAGAGATAAGTGCAATGTGGTTGCGAAAGAGTATTTCTTTCATTTTCCCACAACCCAGTATTTCCTATCGTCCCACACTGGGGATTTTGAGCAAGCCAGCATAAGTATTCATGAAGCTCTAGTTATCTTCTCTACCTAGAGGCTTTTCTTTCACTTTCCAGCAATGGATAAAAACCATCTAGTTGCTTCCATGAGTATGTTATGTAACTGAGCTAAAGCACACCAGATGGCAGTAGCTGCAGAACTGCGTCTCATGGTGCTGCAGTACCTCCGCAAATCAGGCAGATGGCGCTAAGGAGGCCTGTCTCAGTGTCATCCATCTCCAGCGGGAGCAGCTGTCCGGCGAAGGCAAACACCAGGTCTGTGAGCGGGCCAAAGCCAGCGTTGTGCATCTGCGTGCGGTTGAGGGTCAGCCCGTCTGAGAAGGTCATGGTGTCCTGCTCTGGAGTGTAGCGGGTGCAGATCCGCAGCATCTGAACAAGAGGAACACAAGAGTCAAGCACACAGATCTAGGGGTCCCTACACTATGGCCAAGGTCAATGTGAGTGTACAATGGAGGTTTGGAGGATAGAGAGAATAGTCTAATGGAGGTGTGGGGATAGAGAGAAGAGAGTCTA
>JAGFZM010000083.1:30000-41633 GCA_017657215.1 Limnothrissa miodon | reverse complement strand
TGTGTGTGTGTGTGTGTGTGTGTGTGTGTGTGTGTGTGTGTGTGTGTCTTTCAAGGAGAGTGGAGAGGCTGTCCAGCAAGCCAAGCTGAAGGGAACAGGCTGGTCCGGTGCTCCTCTGCGTGTCCCCCCTCTGGGCTGTCCGTTGCTCTCACTGAACTTCCTCTCGCCATCTGTCCCGTGGAGCTCACCTGCCCCTCCACCCCCACCCAATCCACACCCATCTCTCCTCCCCAGCCCACTAGGACCCCCGTGTCTGCTCGTCATCTGTCTAACGGCACTTTGGGCAGGACCGTTTTGGCCGAGAGATGGAAGAGGCTCCATATGAAGTCAGTGGCTATTGCTTCCTTTTCACCAATAGAAACAACCAAAGAAGAAATAAACAGAAATGGTGAAGAGGAGAAAGAAGCAGCCCATAGAGATGATGGGAGAGACCAGCAGAGAGTCAGTGAAAATAAGATCTATCCGCTCCTACGGGCCTTCACGACATTCTGACATTCCATGACGTCAAGTGCTAGTAAACTGAACATTCTATCATAGAAATGCATTTAATTTACCCATATTACTGACTTTTTTTTTAAATAAATAACTAAAGTAATAAGGTAATGATTATTTTAAAATTTTCACAAATAAAACACATGGGATAGATTTAAAAAGTGGTTAGAATAAGAATTTTTCATGATCTGCCTGATTGACGTCACTGAGCTACCACCACTTAGGGTCACAGAATGTCAAGGTGTGATAATGGTCCATCCATACAGGCTTTCTTGTGTCTTCTTCTGCTTCTAATACTGGGGCCTCGGAGGAGGCACAGATCTAAATAGAATAGAGCAAGAATGTTCCTCTCTGAGGAACCATGGTCTCTTTTCTCTCCTCACGCAGAGCCTGGCCGGGGTCTCATTAAGGACTGAAAGCCTCTCCACATAACCCCCCATCACCTTAAAGGGATGGAATCCAACTAGCCCTGGAGCTCCAAAACCACAATTATGACCAGAGCAAAGCCTCTCTGTCTCTATCTCCCCCTTCCTCTCTCTCTCTCTTTCTCTCTCTCTCTCTGCCCAAGACAACAGCCCCCTTAGAAACGCGTGCTTTCAGACAGACTGGCCCCTGAATGCTGAGGCAAGGGGAAAAACAAGCTTTTTATTCAGCTCGGGTTTCTTTTTAGTGAGCTCAAACAGATTTTACCAGTCGACAAGTGCGAAACGATGGGAAAAAAATTGAGCCACCTAGACTGTGGCTTCCTGTTGTCTGTAAGCTTTGCGGTTGAGTGGTATCTCACAGGCTCGATGTGTAAAATAGTCAGGTTTTCACTTTTCACGCTTGTCACTTTGGCATCTGCTTGCTGTATGCACACGACGGATGAAAGACTAATAGTGAAAAAGCCTCCATCCATGAGGGGAGGAGAAACACAAAAAGGTGGAGTGTGTGTGTGTGTGTGTGTGTGTGTGTGTGTGTGTGTGTGTGATGTGTGGGTGGTAATTCTTGTTTTTTTGTCTTTAGTCTCTTTCTTTGCGGCTTGCTGCCTTTTTTGGCTTGGCATGGCAACTTTTCTAAAACGTGATTGCCCAACTGTTTAAGGCTGTGGGGCTGATCAACCTTCAAAGAGAATGGAAGTCCAACAATGAGCCCAGCAGTTTTCCCAACATCCTGCTGACCTCCCCGAGGGGTGCACATGCCCTGCCATGCAACCTGCTTTGGGTGTGCACTATCTCAAGTCACCTTCAAGATCCACTCACAAAACCTGTGCACATGAACTCTCCACAATAGCATTATTTGGAGACAACACAGCTTTTGGAACTGGAGCGTATATTATGGCAGCCAAGGGCCGGCAAGCCTCAGACAGTCTTTGTAGCTGTTCCCCGATCAGCCTGCTCTGATCTTGCACAGGGGGGACAGGACAGAGGGTTGGGTCTAGCACTGCTATTCCAGACAGCTGTTATTTGTATTCTCTCATCAACACACACTGCAAACTGATAAAAGGTCACTGCAGATAAGATTTTACTTGAGTTGTTTATAGAACACACACACACACACACACACACACACACACACAGATTTTAGTCATGAAATCAAAATCACCTCAGGCAAATGCATCTGAAACCTGCAGTTGAGAGTTTTATAATGAGCGTTGATTATTTTCAGTGTGAAAGCAGTACACTGTTCCTTCAGCAGACCTGAGATTACATCAGCAAGCCTACTTTGCCTTAGCTCTGACACTAATGTAGCCAGCACTTCTTGACACATCAGGAAACTCATATCAGTAACTCACTTTCTAACTGACTGCTGAAGGGGGCTGCATAAACATAGGCCATTCATGGACGGATGGGAGAAAATGTGTGTGCGTGCATGTGTGTGTATGTGTGCACGTGCAAGTGTGTATGTTGGGAGGCTCGTGTAAGATTTCAGCTCAGCGTTACTCATAACACTGGGACCTAGCAACGCTGGAGTCCTGCCGTCAGTCAATAACACACTGGTAACAGAATCGCAGCCGACCACCCCCCCACCCCACCACCACCCTACCCCAAACCCCACCTGCCCCCCTCTGCTGAACTCACACATGTGCACAGGCCAACTCTTCCCATGTACAACGGGCCATATTTAACATGCTGGAGAATAACATAGCGCCTGCCTGTGGAACATTATTCAGACTCATTTTGAAGCCTCAGCCTGGTGTAGTTTTTATCAACATCTGCAATGCTCCTGGCCCACAGGGAGTCCATAGTGTTCTCCCGCCATGCTGCAGGCCTCTATGAGTTTTACTCCACATACTAACTTGTTCTACTCCACATACTTGTTCTACCCCACATACTAACTTGTTCTACTCCACATACCTACTTCTTCTACTCCACATATACAACCTTGTTCTACTCCACATACTTACTTTTTTTACTCCACATACAAACTTGTTCTACCCCACATACTTACTTGCTTCACTCCACATACTTACTTGTTCTAATCCACATACTTCCTTGTTCTACCCCACATAGCTACTTATTGTACTCTACATACTAACTTCTTCTAATCCACATACTTCCTTGTTCTATCCCACATACCTACTTATTGTACTCTACATACTAACTTGTTCTACCCCGCATACTTACTTACTAGTCCTACTCCCTAAAATGAAAGTGAGCTGAGAGGAATAAATTAATTTGAGGGGGCTGTGGCTGCTGGCAATACAATAATAGTATGAGGCGTGCAGACAGGGCCAACAGTGGCACAGACTGAGGTATTGGAGGTGTGGCCAGCGTGTCCTTACTCCCTTAAGAGTGTAGTGGTGGTAGGGTGATGGGGCGAGGTGTGAGGGTCCATCCAGAAGCATGTTCGCTTCTTGCTGACAGGCCCATTGCTCTTATTTACAGTTGCCCCCAGTGCCCAGCGACCATAAACTCACATGGCATGATGGGCTGGGATTCCAGTGGATTTATGTGGAATCTCAGTGGCCGTGACCAGAATCCAAGGGACAGACCGACAGATGGACGGACCCAGACCTGTTAGCAGTCACACACAACTGCAACTGGAGAAGCCATATAAACAAAACCTGTGAGGACCTGTGAAAAGCACCGATCTGCATAAGCAAAGGAATGGCCTCTCATTCCAAACCACTCATTGTGTTAGCCGTTCATAGGGATCAGGCCTGTGAGAGAATGAGTGGTCAGTCCACGCCTTTTTGTGCAAACATCTAATCTACTTCTCCACAATGGCCACTACATTCAGCGCAAATCTTTGAGATGCATGCTCTCTGATAAGCCAGGCAAAGGGCTTCCATCCAGCAATGCAGATGAAATCAGGTCTGATAAAGTGGGTAATCACACATTTCATTTTCACTGAAGATCATGGAGCAGATACCAGATAATTGATACTTCTGCTGACTTTTACGATGCCTTGTCCTCCATACTAATGAAGACGCACACACACACACACACACACACACACACACAGATACATGCACCCCCATACACATGCGTATACCATCCATCTTCAGAATCAGCCTCCTATCTCTCTTTCCAGCCCTGTCCCCGCAGGCATTCTAATCTTTTAATTGAATCTTTTGTAATTATAATGGCATAATTGAAGACTTCCATTAAAACAAAAAATGATGTCGGCTAAATGCGACAGCAGTCACAGGAAGCTCTCATTTCCTTGTCTTTCACTCAAGGGCGTCTCTCACTGCTCCATTTCAGGGCGCTTATCAAATTCAGATGTGGACGTCTCATTTAGGATGGAAAACAATGAGGTGTGTGTGTGTGTGTGTGTGAGTGTGAGTGTAGATGGACTGTGACTGTGTAGGGGGAAACACAGGACTCACGACAAGACACGATTCCGCAAACTCACACACACACACTCACACACACACACACACACACACACACACACACACACACACACACACTCACTACACACACACACACACACACACACACACACACTCAATACCCACTTTTCTCAACAGCAACTATAGTGTGTGCAAGACTCCTGGAACTACCGCTAGTTGTAATTTTCTTATGAAATACACATTTCACTCTTCTCTGGACGTCATTGAAGAAACACTGTGCAATTCACTGATGCAATTCACAATGGTTACCAAGAAGCTGCCAATTGAAACTCAGTGTTGCTTATCTCATCCCGCCATATGATGGGTTACTGCATCACTTACTGCATCAGTCACCTTTCCTTATTTCTGAGGTGGATGTAAGGGGTCATCAGTGTACATGAGCATATTTACAGGAGAAATCCGATGGGGATTAGTCCATAGCCCTGGTGTTCCAGGTTGCCAAGTGGATGTAAGTGGGGTACAGTAACAGACCTACGGCCCAATTTTCTATGCCCAATTTTCCTATGCCCAATTCATGTCATAGCAACTGCTTACTTATTTGGTCTATGTTGTATCAAATGTAGGTCCTTAGTGGAACTCCTGATGGCCATATGTATGACGTAGCCTACCAGACACAACTGCTAGTTTGGGACGTTGACCTTTTCACAACCACCATCTCACAACTCACGGAATCATTGAGAAAAAGTCACAAACAGCAGCCACCCAAAACATAAAACAGGAAATCCAACCACAACATAGTATCATGTGTGCTTTATCTGAAGAGCAAGAATGAAAGAGAAGAGTACAAGTAGCATGCATATGAAACAGCTGACCACAGACACAAACCAACATTTAGAAAATACATCACAGGAATTTGGCATAGCCGCTGACGAAAACACTCACTGATGGCAATGGCAACTGGAGTAGGATTAGCACGAGCCCTGATTGCCCCCACCCAGACACATCAAGCCTCTTCTTTTCAAAAGAGAAAGACTTTCTCTGATCACTGACAGCAAATGCTAAGATGCTTCTGAGTTGTGAATAGAAGACATAACAGACGTGACTGTGATCTGGGCAAATCATATTTCATAGCTGCCTCCTCTTGACAACTCTGCCTTTCAGATTTCATATTTCCTAATTCATGAATATATTTACTTGCTGAATAGGACAATGGGGGAGGGAGAGCTCTGGGAAAGCAGAGTGAGACATAGCTTAGCATGTGTGTGTGTGTGTGTGTGTGTGTGTGTGTGTGTGTGTGTGTGTGTGAGAAAGGGAGAGAAAAGTGGTATGGGACAGGGCTGGGCCAGAGTGAGACATAGCTTAGCGTGTGTGTATGTGTGTGTGAGAGAGATAGAGAGAAAGAAAGAGAGAGAGAGAGAAAGAGAGAGAGAGAGGGAGAAGGAGAGAGAAGTGGTATGGGACAGGGCTGGGCCTTGTTTACAGAGGTTACTGGGCTCGGAGGAACTGAAAAGCTACACCACTGCAGCCATAGCTGCCTGCCCTCAGGGCAACCCTCCACTAGTCGACATTTCTCTCTCCCACTCCCTCTCTCTCCCTCTCTCTCCCTGTCTCACACACACTCACTCTTTTTCTCTCCATTTACTGCAGTGAGAGACTTGAGCAGTAACAGCTCAAAAATAGTTTTTGGTGTTTTTGGTGTTGGCCTCGTCTCCTGCCTGTGCAGCATCGTGGAAGGCCAACTGGGCTGATTGATGAAATAAACAGATCTGATCTGGTTATGGTGGGGACGCAGGAGCTCCCAAACGTGAGCGGGCCTGTTGAGAGCTCCCCCCGTGGGCTCAGCCTGACAGGACATCTGTCTTCATTACGGGCGACCCAGTGTGCGTGACAGCCACTGAAACACTGGTGTCTCCACGATTAATGAAGACAGATGACCACCGCCCCCCACCCCACTCTCTGTCAGAGAGAGCCAAAGAGAAAGAGAAAAAGAGAGAGAAAGAGAGGGAGAAAAAGAGGCACACAGAGAAAGAAAAAAGGGGGAACAACAAAAAAGGCAGAAGGACGAACAGATGAAAAATGAGAGGAGATAAATGGGCTACAATGGCCATCTTGGTTTGGAATAGCAACACAACAACGAGATGTATGGGGAAAACAGTGACATTCAACTCCAAAGTGCTCGTTGTAGTGAGGCTTGCATGTTGGGCCTATTTCTTTCAAAAAATCTAAACTCACTTCTTGACTCTCAACATACATACATACATACATACACACACACACATACACTCTTCTTCTCTCTAGACCCTCCAACCCCCCACCCCACACACACATGCAGGCATGGCCCCCTGGTAGTCCATGGAAATAGAAGCCAGTTTTGTCTTCTGTGAGACAAGGCTGTTGTTAGAGCAAGAGGAGTGGAACAGAGGGTGGGCGCAAAACAGAGAAAGAAAGAGAGAGAGAGAGAACGATAAGAGAATACGAGAGAGAGAGAGAGAGAGAGAGAGAGAGAAAGCTGTGGCCAGGCCACTCTCTAGGGCATGGTTAATGTTTGCTATGTGAAAATGCATGTTCCATCTGGTTGAACACCTCTCACTGCACATCTTTGGTAACATTACTGGTTGGGATCGCACCCTTTGTCTGGCTAGTTTGGCGTGCTTTTACACTCTTATTGTTGCTCTGCTTTGCTCTCCTGCACAGGTCAAAGCAAACCATGTCATGGCACAGGCACAAGCTCCACATGAGATACCAGACTTGTCAACTGCAATCGCGCGACCAAGAAGACAAATGCAATCTGCATGACTGAAATGATCACCAAGTGTCAGGTTTCTTTCCGGCCCTCTCCACTCACTCTCTCTTCACCCATCTCTTTCTCTCTTCTCACCCGCACTCTTTCATCACATTTGAACTATTCCCTCGGTTTTCACTCACAGTCTCTCACACGGTCAAAGCGGGATTGCCCACATCCAGCCAGGTGAAACAAGAGCCTCCTTCTCAATCGACTTAAGCCAACAAATTAAACACACACACATACACACACAATCAGGCAGGCAGCGTCATGGAGCAGTGTAGCTGGAGACAGCCCAGTCAAAGGTGTAGAGAGAGAGAGAGAGGGCTCCAACCCAAGCCAAAACACACTTCCACACACACACTCAACAACGACTGAGAGGAAGTGGGTACAAAACAGACTTGCACGCATGCACACACACACACTTCCATACATTCATGTCTCTGGATTCCTCCACACAATCTACTATCAATGGATGTCTCCTATCCACCAAAACACTTGGACTTAAAGGAAAAAGGACTACTGGATAAAAGCTGGAACCATTAACAGTAGGAAGTAAGAGGTAGATACACATACACATACTACACATTTCACTCAGTAATAGACACATGCACACAGGACTGACTGGGCATGTGAGTAAGTGGGCTTGTTACTATTTTGTACACACACACACACACACACACACGCACACACACACACACGCACACATACATACATACGCACACACCATAAGGCTTTGTCTGTTTACACAGTTCGTGGAGCGACTTCCCTGAGCCCCAGCACTAAACCCACACATGCTTGAGCCCCAGCAGTGATAAAGAACTCCAGAGCAGCCATTATGGGATGCAGCCTGAGTGTGTGTGTGTGTGTGTGTGTCGGTGAGTGTGTGAGAAAAAGGTGCTGGTGGTGGTAAACAAGCCTAGCTGCTGTGGGCCTGTGGCTTACCCTGTTGAGCAAAAGTGTGTAAGAAGAGAGGAAGAAGAGAGAGAAAGAGAGAGGGACAAGGAGAGATAGTGGAGGAGGTCGAACACTTACATTGAATGCTGGCCGTGCCGCTCCAGGCGAAGGGGTCCAGCCCCGCAAAGAAGGGGCTCGCTTTGCGCAGCATGCACGCACCCCGAGCAGTGACATCATACAGCTGACGGGGACCCATGCCCAGAGCCTCCATACAGTCAAACATGCTTGCTAACTCCTCTCTCACTCTTTCTTCTTTGATTTGTCCCTCACTCTCTCTCTCTCTCACTCTCTGTCTCTCAGTCTCTCTTCCCTCGGCGTTGAGCGGCGGCTAAAGCAAAGCTCAAACTCAATCAGGCCGTCCTGCTTCCTCCTCCTCTCCTCCTCCTGCTGCTCTGCTCCCCTGGCTGTGCTGTGCTGTGCCGTGCTGTGCTGTGCTGTGCTGCCTCACGTCACTGCCTGAAAACAGTGGCAACAGCAGCAGCAGCAGCAACAACAACAAGCCCAACAGCAGCAGCAGCAGCAGCGGCAGTGGCAACTGGACCAGCAGTGACAGCAACACTCACTGATCCCCAGTCCCAAAAAAATCCTTGGCCAGGGACTGAGCTGCTGTCTTTTGCCTGCTGCCTCCTTTCACAGTCCTCTCTCTCTCTCTCTCTCTCTCTCTCTCTCACTCTCTCTAAAGCCCACGCTTCCCAGTTCTCCCTTTTTCCTCTTAACTAGCTGGAATGTGGTCCTGGTTTCTGCCTGGCTCAACCCTTTTTTCACTACTCTCTCACTCTCCCTCTCTGTTTTTACTGCAGTCTTTTTTTCTCTGTGTCCCTCTCTCTTTCTCTCTCTCCTTCTCTCTTTTACTCAGTCTTCCTCTCTGGCCTTGGGCTTGCTGCTCCCTGTCTGCTGTAACAGACCTAAATAACAGTCCCACATAACACTCGCTGCGCCTCTGCCACGGCGGGCTAAACCAAGTGCCTGAGCCTTGTGCAGAGAGAGGGGGGCGGAGAGCTCAAGGCAGGCAGCGGGAGAGGGAGGGAGGGAGAGGGGAGGAGAGAGAACAAGAGAGAGAGCAAGAGAAGTGGAAAAGGAGGGGGAGGGGGGAAGGGAAACAAACTGATCTGGTTGGAGGGGTAGGAGGGGGGCAAACTTTATTTGTCCCCCCCCCCTCCTCCATCAGCCTTTCTTCTCCTTTGTGGCGGCTCCTTTTGTGTTTCATATTTCAGACGGTGGGGCAGTGAGAGAGAGAGAGAGAGAGAGAGAGAGGACAGGAGAAAAGAGGAGAAGAGAGGACAGAAGAGAGAAAGTCAACTGCTCTCACTGCCCCATGTGGCAGCTATGAGCCCCTACCTCTCCCCTCCCACGCCCCCATCTCTAATCATAACCATATTAAAGCCCAGCCCCGAGAGACACAGAGAGAGAAAGAGAGAGAGAGAGAGAGAGGGAGGGAGGGGGAGAGGGAGGAGTAGGAACTTGGTGCTGCTGAGGGACCAGATGCCAGGGCAAATCCTTTTATTTTTTGTCCCTACCCCCCTTCAAAAATTGAGAGCAAAAGAGTGAGCAAGAGACAGACAGAGATAGAGAGATAGAGAGAAAGAGAGAGAGAGGGAGGGAGGGAAAGAGAGCACTTTGAGAAATGACTGCTGACTTTGCCCTGCATGACTCCCTCTGTCTCCCTATACAAATACACCATGTGAGAGCAACTCCACTGGCGAGCTGGATGGCCCAGGAGGCATTCCACCCCAGCCGTCTCTGCTGTCACACACAACAAAATGCACTTTCACACGCACTCAAAATGACACATATTTGGTTTATGTGCAGCAGCGTGACTTCATCTTGAAAATGGCAAAGGAGAAAAAAATCACAGAATAAACCTGTCACAGTCTATGCTTACATCGTAGCCTCAAGGTGAGAACACCTGAGATGACAGATTAAAATACCTTTCACAACCAAGAGCGCCATCCACACCCATTGCAACAATCAATCTTAATCCCCAGGCTCTGATCACTCTCTCTCTCTCTCTCTCTCTCTGTCTGAAATACAAAATTCTTTACTTCTGTTAGTCTTTCAGTCTATAGTGGAGGGATTTGTTATGGCCACTCTAGCAGCTGAGAGACACACGCTTGCTCCAGTGTGTGAGGAGCATCAGAGCCCAACGTGAGAAGTGGACCAAAGGTGGGTCAAGCGATCCCTCTCAAACTCATCCATATCACTTTGCCACCCCCGTCACAGCACAGCCAGTGGTACAGCCCGCCCCGGCTCAGAAAAAGACACCATTTCCTGTCAATCTGTGCTGCTGGCTGCAAACACACACACACACACACACACACACACACACATTTGTATATGTGCACACTCACATACACACACACTCATATATATTATTTATTTATATGTGTGTTTGTGTGTGTGAGAGAGAGACTTTGTGTCTTTATATGACACACACGCACACACACACACATAAAGAGAGAAGGAGAGAGCTACTGCTACAGAAAGGACTCTAATGGGCCTTTTGCTTGAGAGGACAGTAAAGTCCAATTGTGTGAGTCTGTTTCTTCATGTAATTGTCATGTCATAAAGGAAGTGAGTAACAAAGGGGGCCACATCAAAAAGACTTGGGAGCGGCCGGGTGGGGGATTGACTCAAGAAATCCCACATACTACAAATCCCCACTTTTATCTTCCTCCTCATATACACCCCCCCCCCCACACACACACACACACACTCACATTTCTCTCTCACTCTCTTTCCTTGTCTTTCTCTCTCTCTCTCTGTCTATATCTGTCTTTTCTGCTCTGTGTTTGTGCTTGGGTGTGTGCTGACTTTGACTTTCTCTATTCCTGCATCTGTGAGAACCATTTCTCTCATGCATCCCTGCCCCCCGCTCCTTTCTTCTCTATCTCATGCATCTTAGTAAATTATCATGTCAAATAGCGACACCTCCCCCCCCCTTCCCCCTCCCCCGCCTCCACACCACTCCACCCTTCTCTTCTCTTCTCCACAGCAGACTCTAATGAAGACTGGATTCCCCCTCTGCTCCAACCTCGCCTGACTCAGTCAGGAATGTCAAAAGCGTTCCAGGATTGCGAGGGCCATCGCCAGCTCTGCAAAGAAAGCCTCTCTCTCTCTTTCTCTTTGTCTTTCTCTTTCACCCTCCCTCTCTCTCTTTCTCAAAACACATATGGTCTATTCCTCTAAAGGTTCTGTTAGAGTAAAGTGAACTGGCTTCACTAGAAGATGTCGAGTGTCGAGTATGATACACACACAGAGGTGTGTGTGTGTGTGTGTGTGTGTGTGTGTAGGGGGGTGGGGGGGCGCTGTGAGTGGAGTTGACTTTGGACATTGAATCCAGCCCAGCTCAGTAATGCTGACCCAGAGCACCCCCCCCCCCCCCCCCACACACACACACACACACAACCCCCACTCTCCTTTCCTGGCAAAGAAGCTTGAACTCCAGAAGACACCCCCACTGGGCCACTAACTTTCCCCCTTTAACTTATCCAGCCCCCCCTCTCTCTCATTTGCTTTGCTTCTCCAGCTCATACTTATCTTTATCGCTCCCCTGTTCAAAACATCCTCTCTCCTGCTTCCTCTCCATCTTCTCTCCTTTACTGTGCATGGCCTCAGTTATGT
>JAGFZM010000083.1:0-27500 GCA_017657215.1 Limnothrissa miodon | reverse complement strand
TTGTTCATGTGTATGTGTGTGTGTGTGTGTTCATGTGTGTGTGTATGAATGTGTGTGTGAAAGAGAGAGAAAGAAAGTGTTCCCCTTCTGTAACTCTCCTCCACTGTACAATCCATTCATGCCATGACGAAGGCCATCCATCACGGTGTGCACCTTGAGCTGTGTCAGACACATGTTCAGCTCGGAGGAGACATGCACTCTTATACACACATCTCACTCCAGAGGGGCCATATATCTCCCCACGACTCTCCAGGTGACATGCACAAGAGCGGTCTCAACTGCAGCCAAGCACTTTGAAACAGACAGCTTTGGTACGCCTCAGGCAGCCCTGGTGGAAAGAAAGCACTCCGTACTGCAAACACTGAGCTTTGGGCCATTACTCACAAACAGCCTGCACTCTTTTTCACTCTCTCTTTCTGTTTCTCTCTCTCTCTCTCTCTCTCTCTCTCTCTCTCAGAGACTCTGTGCCCTTTTCCTTCCGGACTGTTTTCTTGAGACAGGTTTGCTGTCTTACAATTTGCTCTGCCATGAGAAGGCACATGTTGTTCAGAAACTTCTTGCCCTTGGCCAAGACCCCTCCCACATCCCTTCTAGAGACCTCCCCCTTCCTGTGTGGGCTCCTCCCTCTGCCTCGTCATAGACGGGTCCTTCTTCTGCACGTGCCCATGACTGTGCCTGTCTTTAAAAAAATGGTAAAAAGTTCCAGCCAAACGTCCTCTCCCACTCACCAAGCCAGGCTCTTTATCTTCATCTGTCATCACGCTAAAACAGCACTGCACTTTCAACCTCTGTTCGAACTCCCCCCCCCCCCCCTCCTTCATCCTCTCTTTCTCTCTTACTCACTCACTCTCTCTTTCTGCATTCCTCTATTTCTTTCACTGTCTTGATCTCCAATTCCTGCTTTTTTTATGTTTGGGCCCCTGTTGAAACTTCTTCATTTCTCTCTCTCTCTCTCTCTCTCTCTTTCACACTCTCTCCATTTCTGTACTTCTCCCTCTGTCTCTTACTCCTGTATTTCATGCTGATGTTCAGCCCTGACTTTAGCTTCTGACTTCACCTTTGGCTGGCCTGGGCCTGAGGGGATGAGGGGAGGATATCCACACGGAGAGGAGTGCAGCGTTGAAGACGCAGCGGAGAGGAGCGTAAGCCCCCATGGCTTGGAGGGGGATCTCATCCAAAGAGTCCAGATTTCCATTTGCTACCAATTTGCAAAAATTCCCTCTCTGAGAACTTAACTGGCCTTTGAGGCCTAAGCGGAGTTATCCTGCCTCCAGAAAAAAAGGAGACACAAGACGCAGAATGTTTCATGTGTGTTTCTGCTAACTGTCCACCATGGCAGCAGTGAGTAACATTCAATTCTTACCTTGTGTCAAAAGATGGCCCTAAACACCCATTACTGAGCCCATCATGCTGATATGGGTGCGTCAACCCAGCAGCCAAACCATACAGCTCAGAGCCAACACACAAGGTTAGCTACAGGGTGCAGAGGCACAAAAGCCATAAGCAAGGCCAAGATCACAGAGGGGAAAAAATCCTTATTGGCAGCGAGGACTTGGCAGCATTCTCGTGCCAGCTCCGAAAATTACAGCTAGTGACAGCCACTGATGATGGATGAGTCTGTGACGCTAAGCGCTGTCTGAGAATCTCTCACTGGGACGAGGCTAGAACGCATCCCCTCCTCGTTCCCCCTCCAGCTGCACACTCCCCCGCTGCCAGACACCTCTTGTCCCCACCCAATGGCACCACCACACACTGCTTGGCTAAACTGCAGAGAGAAACCGAGCTGAGGGTCTGGGTGGACGACAAGGAGAGGATGGAGACAGAGAGAGAGAAAGAAAGAATGAAGGAACGATAGATCCTGTGTGCTCTTTCAGAGGGTTCAGATGTAGGAAGAGGTAGCTAGTAGTGATTTCAGTA
The DNA here is from genome assembly GCA_017657215.1 of Limnothrissa miodon. NCBI lineage: Eukaryota > Metazoa > Chordata > Actinopteri > Clupeiformes > Clupeidae > Limnothrissa > Limnothrissa miodon. The sequence continues at coordinate 25,583 of JAGFZM010000083.1, read as the reverse complement.
GGAGGGCGGGGGAGGGACAGGCAACGTAGGGCCTACTGGTCCAAGTCTGATCAAAACGCACTTAATCAATCATTCACCTGATCAATGATCATCAAGCTGCATTCAGACGGGTTGTAACACTATAACACTGTGTCCATACACCTCAATTCTACTGCTTCAATCAAAATCTTTCAGCTCCACACAAAAAAGGGAAAGGTCCTGGGGCCCAGAATAGGTGACCATTCTTGCCTGAAAGGTACGCACTAGTGGCCAGTGGCTTGTGTCAGAGAGGTTCTGCTTGTGGCCTTTATCTGTGCCCTTTGTCGTGTCACCTTGATGTCTGTAGTCATCTGCCCCCAAACACTATGGAATGTCGTGACTCTGATACAAGTTGTCTGACCAAACACTGCTTCTTTCCCTAAACTAGGCGATGATTCGCCTTCATCTCAAATATATGTTTGACAAGCTTTGCACAGTGCGTGATTTAACAGCACTACATTTAGTCCCAAAGATGATGCCATCTAAGAATGTCCTTGGCATTCCATGTTATACTCACAGTAGTGATAGGCGTGGTGATTCATTTATGTTGTCTTTATGTTGAACAGAACTTCTGCAACAGATTTGTTATGGTTTCAAATAGAAAGGCCCTCTCCACAGCAAGCACCATCTTTTATCTTAGTTCTTTCCCTCCTCATGCCACACTATAACAACCAACTGCTCATATAGAGTAAATATTCTGAATCTTTGAAACGTGTGTGTATACAGAAATGCACTGTGTGAATGGGTCTGTGTGTGTGCTTGCCATATGTCTCTGGGACGTGTTTTCAATTATGTCTCCGTTCATGAATAAATTCAAATTTAAATCTTGGAGCACATAGAAGATCCTTTCACAGCTTTTTCAAATTAGAGACTGGTAAAAATCTTTATGTATGTGTGGTGACATGCAAACGTGTGAGAAAGTGTGTGTGTGTGTGTGTGTGAGTGAGAGAGTAAGTGAGAGAGAGAGTGTAATAGAAAGAAAGTTCATGTGTGCTTTTGTAGACATCCATTTATATGGACTGCGTATGGAGAGAATATGTAATACCCAGGGATGTCCTCTGGGGGCAGTCAAGGACAAAAACTCTACATTTTTCTCAGAGGGGGAAACATGCTAAGACAGGCCTTTCATTCCATAGATATAATGCTCATCAACATGCTGCTCTTTCTTCATGACCGCTCGGCACTGTATAGGATTCCATGATGGAAACAAGAGAGAAATAATTGCTAAGATAGAGGAAGAGAGGCTGGAAGAGAGGAAGAGAAAAACAGGGGGAGTGTGCGGATAGCAGGCTTTTTGTGAGTGGCCTTTGCACATGCCAAAAGAAGTGACTTGTGGTGCGTCTGGAATCACCGCCATCCCTTGGCCCCCTCTGCTGTCCTCCTGCGCCGCCCCTCCACTGTGGGGCTGATCTGTGCAAGCCTGCTGAAGTGTGGGTGCCCTGGGTGCAGATGTTATCACACTCTAAGTGGTGTTAATGGGCTTCCAACTGTTTATTTGAAGGGGCTCAGATAATGACAGGGATCAACTGATAACGGCTTCTGCACACAGGCATGTCGGATGCGCGCGCTCACACACACACACACACACACACACACAGACATACGGTGGAGTTTCCCACTGAAGATGCCATTCAAAATGATTCCTGTGGGTTTCCTGCACATCCAGATGGGCTGAGTCCACTAATGGTGCTGCAGAATCACAGAGCTCAATCCTCACACAGCAGGGACCTGGGCCAACACTGCAGTCACGCAAAGTGCTTCAACCTGTCAGCATAGTTTGTGTGTGTGTGTGTGTGTGTGTGTGTGTGTGTGTGTGTGTGGAGAGCGAGAGATGAAACACGTCTATCAGGTGAGGTGTTCCTTTCGCAAAGATGATTATTATTGCTCAGTTGAGTGGCCTGAGGGAGAAATGCAGTTGCGCACATATTCTATCTCTCCCCCTGTCTGTCTCCCTGTGCCTCCCTCTCCACTCACTTTTCACCGCCCTCTTTTCTCTCTTTTCACTCCTTTTCCTCTTTTCTTATCTTTCAATTTTTCACCAGTTATTCAGAAGACCTTTCCCAGCAGAACTATGTGAGTGTGTGTGTTTGTGTGTGTGTGTGTGTGCGCGCGCATGTGTTTCAGAGTATGTGCGTGAGCAAGTATGTGTCTGTCTCTCCCTGTCTGCCCCACAGACAGTTCTGACAACAGCACGGAGGCCTGTTAAACTAACTGCCCTTCCACAAGGCAAACAGGGGCAATGGAGGGGGGGGGGCACACAAAGCAAACACCTCGCTGCTTTTGTTTTCCAGCGTCGCCATCACAGCCCGTGAGGAATGAGACTGTGTCAGTAAAACAACTTGTAACATGCCTGTCTGGAGCAAGAATGCCAATCTCCGGTGCTGCAAAAACACACTGCTGCAACCACCACCGCCACCACCCCACCTTCCAACCCCTGGCTGTCTTTCCTCTGCAATCCTCAGCTTGCGGAAAACCCATTAACAAAAAACCCTCCGTGGAGCGTGCTCAGACAAAGAGAGACATTTTTATTTCTCAGCTCTCCGTTCGGATAGAGCTATATAAACTGTGCATGAGAGGTGCCATAAAAGTCTGTCTAGCTTTGGGGAGATTCCACTCTTCACAAGGACTCTCAATGAAGAGTGCAGTTTCTGCCCTTAGAGTGTTTGGTATGTTTCTCATTTTTACAGCACAGACAGCCAGACAACCTGCGAACTGTGTTTGTGTGTGTGTTTGTGTGTATGTGTGTGTGTGTGTGTGTGAGTGTGTCTCTCTGTCTGTCCTGTGTGTCTGTATCTGTAGTGTGTTTTTATTGCAGGGTGTGTTTTTTTGTTGGATTCCACCACACTTGGACGTCACCCTGGGTGCTCTCCTTCCCTCTCTTTGTCTCTCTCTCGCTCTCTATCCCTTTCCCTCTCTCTCTCTCCCCCCCTCTCTCTCTCTCTCTCCCCCCCTCTCTGCTCCTCTGAAAATACCTCCAGGATTAAGTGGGTAGCAGCAGGAGGAGGTAATGACTGACAACTGAAAGCAAGATGCTCAGGCATGTTATAGGCAACCAGCGAGAACGACAGACATTGGAGACAGACACAGACAAGGAGAGGAAAGAAGAGAGAAAAAGAGAGAGAAAAAGAGAGATAAGAAAGAGACACTAAAATGAGGGGTCTTTCCCGAAGTTGTTGCTAACCCCCCAGACTCTAAGCCACACACATATCATGACCCCCCCTCCCCCATCTGGAGTGGCTGGATAAGATTTCAAATGGCTGCGGATTACATTCACCTCAGGCTCTACCCACACTGAAAATCACACCATCCCTTCTCTCACACAGGCCACAAACAGAGATGAAAGCTGCCCACATGCAGCCCAATGAGCTGGACGTGCAGGAGCAGGACGCTACACTGCTCAAACACACACACACACACACTCACACACACACACACACACACACACACACACACACACACACACACAGCGCACACACACACAGCCCGAGCGCCACCACACATCAGAAGGTGCAACCATGTGTTCCTCGTTTGCTTAAAATGCAGAAAAAAGAGAGAAAGAGAGAGAGAGAGAGAGAGAAAGTTAAAGAAAAAAAGGAAGAAAAAAGGGCAAAGGAAGAATAAAGCAAGAAGAAAATAGGAAAGTCAGCACCCAAAGGAACACTGGTGGGTATCGCTGACATCTGAGTGTGCAGAAGCGGGGCCAGGCGCGGGGGAGCTCTTGTTATGGTTGTGACATTTTGGAGCGTTTCCAACCTTGTAATGGCTCTCTTCCAAATGATCCATATCTGCACTGATACTATCCCATACATGAGTAAATATGGCCATTCCCACACCTCTTTCTCCATCCTACCAGCCGTTCAGCAAACAGCAGTGCCCCCTGTGGCTCCACATGAGAATTACACTCAGGACACAACACAGGGATTTCAAAGATCCTGTTTGAGAGTATGATAGGTCAGATCATACTTCTGACTTCTGCCTTATCTGACTTATCTGCCTTATCTGCATCTGACTTATGCAAAGCAGCATTGTTAAACTGCCCAAAGGGATCACTTAGCAAAAGACACCCTTAGCAACACAAACAAGTCTGGGAATTCCCAATACCTGTCTTGTCTAGACAGCCTTAGGTAATTGATCATAATATCTCATTCTAATCTGTAGTTTTATTTTAGTCATGCACATGGCCACAGTAACACTTACGTTGCTTCCTATAGGTGTTATGGCTATTAAACTGTGAAAGCTGGTCTTAAATATTCACAGGATGAACCACAGAGCACTGTAGTTTGGGAGGCTAGGTGTTTATCTGCCTGTCAGATGATGTCACATCTACTGTCAAAATGAATTTAAAGATGACTGGCTCATCTATCATACACCTAAATCCGTATCCATACATGGTCCACTGGTCAACGTCCAAAGCCCTAACGTAAGGAGGTGAGTGGGTGTGACTGAGTGTGCCATGAGGCCATGAGGTGTGTACTCACACAGAGCGGCCATCTCTTTGGGCAGGTCAGCGCCAAAGCGTCCAAACAGGCTGCTGTTGGCCAGCAGGTCAAAGGGGGAGTGGCTCCGCATGGAGTTGAAGGCAAACGGGTAGACAGCAGGTGGGAAGCCAGTCATGTGACCCACCTGCCTCTCCCTGTTGGTCGCCATGGCTGCTTAGCCACACCACACGAGCAGCCGACGAGGACGGCAGGATGGCGCACCACACAAAAGTTCCCCTGTGTGCTGGACGCAGTAGATCCCCACAATGTGTAGTTCCTCTTAGACTCTTCTCCACAGGATTGAATGGGCTTCTCCAACTGCAGAGCAGCACCTAAGGCACAAAAGGGTCACATTACTGACTGTCATTCCGACTTAACCACTCGTCACTGCAGATGGGCAGTGGGACACATGATGCTGCGTCCGTGAATCCTGCCCTGCTCAGTGCGGTCGGACTCTCCTCTCCTTTCTTTTCTTTCTGGGATTTAAGAGGGAAAGATGGGAAAGTTTTGCTCCAGCCATAATATGAGAAGGACTGTTGAAGGCTCCTCCACAACAACTGAACACATGTGTGTGTGTGTGAGAGAGAGAGACAGAGAGAGAAAGGGTGTGTGTGTGTGTGTCTGAGAGAGAGAGAGAGAGAGAGGGTGTGTGTGTGTGCGTGTGTGTAAGAGAGAGAGAGAGAGAGAGAGAGGATCTGAGTGTGTGTGAGTGTGCGTGTGTGTGTGTGAGAGAGAGTGAGAGAGAGAGAGAGAGAGAGTGTGTGTGTGTGTGTGTGTGTGTGTGTGTGTGTGAGAGAGAGAGAGAGAGTGCCGGAGAGCCAAAGGGAGAAAAAGATGTCAAAGCTGAGGAGCTGAGAAATGAAAAAGGAAAATCATGAGGGGAAAAAATGGGTGAGGGAGGGAAGGGAAAATAAAAGAGTGGTTAGGAAAAACTCAGAAAGAGAGAACGAGGGAGAGAGACACTCTATGAGTGAGAGAAGAATGAAAGAGGGGGCTCTTGTTTCTACACTTTTGAAAGGCTTCCAGGCGTTTGCAGTGTTTCCAGGCTATGCCATATGATTTAAATCACCAGAACTCCACAATAAAGGGCCCCTCTGTTCCTGCTGCCAGCCCAGCCCAGCAGCCTGCCTCCTCGCCTCTCTAGCTCCCTCCCACTGGGACCGGAGGCCTAGACATGGGTTCGAGAGCACTGGGCACAAACAGCCAGAGAGAGAGACAGAGTGTGTGTAAGTATATGCTGTGTACTCTACTTTTGATGCCATTATCCCAATCATGAATCAGTGAGATCCACACGGCACACAGTGAGCACGCAGTGAGGGGAAGCACATACTAGCCTACAGTAGGAGACCAGTGGGCTGCCTGGGATGGGTTGGGTGCCTTGCTCAAGGGCTCTTTAGCAATGGTCTATTAGTCATGGATCAACCCTGCAACCCTTTGGTTTCAAGCCCAAAGCCCAGTAGGCCACGACTGAGAGAGGCAGAGGGAAGGGGTGGCAGAAATGGGCATAAACAGTGGACAAAGTTCCTTTCCTATCATTCATTTCATGCCTGTTGACACACACACACACAAACTTCAGTTAAGTGTTCCCTCCAACTCCAGGCAATCTTTGTAAATTCCCGTTCTCCCCCCCACACACACACGCACACACACTGGCCATCCCTAACGATCTCTCATCCCCTGTGTGATTTTATGAGTGGATGGTGTCGGTGGCTTGTTTTTTACTGTAAAATGCGAAGCAACCCCTACACCCCCACAACCTCCCATGAAAACAGCTAGAGCCAAAGAATTTCAGTGCTTGTTGGAACTGCTGTGGCTTATGAATTTCAGTGCTTGTTGGAACTGCTGTGGCTTATGAATTTGAGGGGAGGAGAGCGGACGAGGAGGAAGGGGGAAAATCGTAGTAATGAGTTTGACATAAACAAAGACAAAAAAAAGAGGGAAAGAAGAGAGATCTGAGAGCTGAACTGCTGAACTGCATAGAGGAGAAGGAGAGAGATATAAAGAGAAAGAGATGAAGGGAGTGTGCGTGAGAGAAAGAGAGAGAGAAAAGGGGGAATGGTTGGCAGTGGGGAGCAGTAATGGAGTCTGGGCACTGGGGGGCACTAAGGGTGGCGCTTGGCCCAGAGCAGGCAGGAAACTTCAGCCAAGATCCACACGCTTTTCAAACACATGAAAGCCAGCTCTTTCACGAACGCACATACACACACTTCATTTTTTTATAGTCATATGGAGGCTCCAGTTCCACATTCAAACGAATAACCTCACATACACACACAAATGCCACATGCTCTTTTCATTACACACTATACTCTTGCTTTTTTTTCCTGTGTCCCTTTACCAATCATAAATTCACCCATTTCCCTACACAGAAAAGAAATGACAGCACAAGCACAATTCTATATGCCGTATGAACCTTGCTCTCTCTTTCCCCCTCTCCACTGCGTCTCTTTCTGGCTCTTTTCTCTTTCAGCAGAGCCAGTTAATTACACCCTCCTGCTGGAGGCAGCTTCAAACCGCCACTAATTTAGAGTTCCATTACAGTAAACTGTTCCACATGTGCATCCAGCGGCCCAGCCCGCTCGGGTGGCCACGTCTCAGGAAGCAGAGGCAGAGAGGATAGGCACCCGCCCCCACACTGCCACCACAAACTCCTGCCATCTCTCTCTCTCTCTTCCTCCCAGTCTCTCTCTCTCTCCTTCTGCAACCTTATTCTTTCTCCTTCCCAGGTCTGTTATTCATCCGTTCTCTGCTCGGCTGGCTGGTTGGCTGGCCAGCTTACTGTACATCCCTGTAGCCGCCTAAACTCATCCACCATCCCAAACCACCTCGCTTGCCGATCGCATTCTTCTCCACAGCCCTGACCTCACAACTTTCCAACCATTCCCTGCTTCAACCTCAAATCTATTCCTCATTCACATGCAGCCATTACTGTGACCCCATGCAGGCCATCTGAACGCCTGTGGTCAGTTAGCTATCTGACTCTCAGGACTCTGTCACTCCCCCAAACCCAATTATCACGTTGACGATAGATGCTGAGCCTGGCAAGCAAACAGCAAACGACAAACAGCATCAATGTACAAAAAAATAAACTTTATAAACAACTTCTTTCCAAACTATCTATCTCTGTCCTTCCCATGTCAATTTTTTTCTAGTATCACAATCATCTGTAGCCTACACATGCAGCGATTCTCTATACCCTTTCATATAAGGACACGCACTTGCAAACGAGATTTTAGCCCACCGATGGAGGACAGCCACAGTGTCCTGTGTGATAAATGGAGCGTGTTGAGAAACCCTGAGAGGTGCGCGGTGCAGGCGTGCTGGCACACACAAACATCTTCGCGTGGCACCCAGCAGTGGCATCCCCAATGTCCAGAGCTCCCACTCCGAGCCTCCAGCCATCAGTCACTCACTGCCTGCACATCCATTCACATGCCACAACTCTCCCAGAGATCCAGAGATTCCATTTCCACATACTATAAATACATCTGGTGCTGTTGGCCTGCTTACTTTGGGTGAAACGGGTGGAGAAGAGGGGTGGTGGGGCGTTGGAAGGAGAGAGAGAGAGAAAGAAAACAACTGACACATAGAGAGAAATAAAGAAAGAAATATCAAAGGAAGACAAAAAAACAGAAGAAAAATAAACTGTTGAAAAAGCTGAAATGGGGAAGGCAAAAAAAAAAGATGTAGAATGTATGAAGAGGTCTGTATTTTTGTCGATTCTACCAGCCCACCCCAACAGCTCTATACTGTGTTAATGAAAGGCCCTGCCGCCAGTGTCATTTAATGAGTTCCATCGGCTGTGCAGCTCATACTAGGCCCTCTCAAACTCAGGGCCTGGCTGACTCCTCTGGCAGCTTAGGCGTTTTAGGGCTGCACACTGGGAGGGAGCTCATCACTGACTTAGCTACACACACACACACATCAATGCTGTACTGTCAGCAAAAACATTCATGTACACACATATACAGATGCATATACAGAGGGGGGGGGGGGAGAGAAAGTCCAATTCTAGACGTCTCTGGCACTTCCCTCAGACCCAGGGGGCACCCAACAGACAGGCAGCCGCGGGGCCAGATTTGGGTGGGATTACCGTCAGAGCTAGACCGGGACTTTCCAATTTGCTCCACGGTTTTCTGCCCAGCCCGCCTCTAGTTTTGCTCTTATACGACAAAAACAAAAAAAAACCATCTTTAACACTTCATTACAACTGCATGCTGAGACATATTAGCTACACCGAGGTAAATGTGCTTGATATTTGGTTGCAGCCTACAAGTCTACCTAGCATCGGTTCGTGATTGATGTAGCCTGGGGTTTTGAGTGTTTCACTATGACGCACTCCTGCGCCACACTGCCAGGGGGAGGGTGGTGTTAGGAGTGAAGAAACTCTTTTAAACAGTCTTTCTTTGGTGCTGGTTCCCACAGGTCTGGCGTCCTTAAAAGCAGCTATCAAGTTCTCCAAAACAATTGCTACTTAAACCATGGAGGTATTAGACCTTTAAACGTTGCTGAAACCTGACCCAGTGATGGCGCCTGCAAGACAATGCTGAACAACTCATGCGTGTCGCATCCATACCTGGCGTCTGATAACCAATTCTTCGCGTGGTAGCTTTCAATTTGAACATTCCGCGATAGCAACTGATGTTTCACCAGTTTTTAACATTTAAACAGGGTCGAATACATACCTGATTTTGACTACAAAATTCAGCCACAGTAGACCATATAGATTTTTACGCATACAAATGACGTGCATTGAAAAGACCCCTGAAACAATAATCGTCATTTGGTGTCACGAAAGAGTGCACCACATGATACTAAACGAATTAAACACTTCGGGCATTTGTAGTGCAATTCAAAGTTGTTGTTAAAGGCAAATCTGTGACACATACCATACAATTACATTTCTGCAGTGCCTCTGCACCCACATTCCAGTTAGACCACACACACACTGGGGAAAATGGGGAACACAATTAACCGTGAAAAGTTAGTCAAGGCTATCTGTGGCTCTGTAAGTTCCATTAGCCAGTTAGCCTATTGATGCACATTACAAGATTTGCTACTTGGTCATTTTTAACCTCTGAGGCGTTAGATGAGTGTTAGGGTTAAATAATTATTAAGGGACTCGACTAATATCATATTTAAAAACATTTACGTTATACACAACCTAGTATTGTTTTAGCAATCTCTAAAATGTTCCATGTGTCATTATGAAATCATAAAACACATGTCTTTTAAGTATTATGTCCTTAGTCTCTTATTAACAATTTCTTGGTCCAGATGTTTTGACAGAAAGAACTTTGGAATAAGACAATGATGAAATCATTAGAGTATAAAAAGCCAGATATAATTAAATAAAAAGCCTTTAATAAAACTCCTGAATGTGTGCATATGGGAGTTGTGCTTTGTGACGCTTGCCTCTTAGTTTCATCCTTGGGGACTCGCTGCAGACTGTAGGAAACTGAGGTTGGATATCTAACTCCGCCCACATTCAAGTCAGCCATGTTGGTATGTCTTGAAGACCAAAAGAGATGACTTGTTGAGATGAGTCTGTTAATTAGCTTAAATGTAAACTAGTCCTGCAGCAAGAAAATTTAGTGTTACTGCCTCCCTTACACTATGAATGCCTAATATTGACGTTATCTTTTGTCAGTGCAAGCATTAAAGGTGACCAATGAGAACTCGCAAGATTGGTTGGTTGCTGTAAACCTCAAACAAACACTAGGGGCATAGGCTGTGCATCAAAACATAAACCTACGCCAGCCAATCAGAATTGCTGGGGAGAGGGGTGGGGTTAGTGCACGTTGTTTCAGACTGGCTGGCCCCGATTTTCAGATTGGTGTGGCCTTTCAAAACCAGTTTTTTTTATAATGTATTCAAGGGGCAGACACAAAGACGATCAAGAGGAAATGCCTTCAATTTGAGACAGAAATGAAGTTGTGCTAAAATCATGCATGATCACATATAGTGCGCTATTAAATAAATAAATTATTCTTTAAAACTGTTTTTGCAAACCAGACTATTTTGTTTCTGTACAAATGCTTCTATAATGCGTCAGGCCTATAGTAGTCTGCTGAGATGAATATTAGAAAAAAATGACTGGCATGTAGCAGACACCTTTAACCAAATATTTTATGTTTTTTTTTTCAGTAAAAGAGTGAAATGCTAGCAAAGCTAAACATAACACTATAGCATCTGGGATACAAAAATGAGTGGTGCAACTAAACACCACCATCACTACACCACCACGTATCTCAAACTGTTTATCCAGTTTGTCGTGGGTGACAAACACACACAGACTTTTGTCTTCCATCCAACTAAATGAACCTGTAATTTTATATTTATGATTTTGTGATCTGTCAGTAAGCGCGGTTACATGCACAGTAATACTCCAATTTCAGTCGGAGTATTTAATTACTCTGATTTAAGAATGTCATGTAACTGGAATACTTCGATTGAAATCAGAATTGATCACATACGATCAGACGACCTGGATTATTCTATTTCGATCCAAACGAATTTGTCATGTAACAGAATACTCCGATTTAAACCGGAGTTTTCTATTCTTCACGTCGGCAGTTATAAAGTTACAAGTTACAGAGTTGCATGGAATCAGATCATGACATCCAATTGCTTTATGTTCTTATTTGCATGTAGACCGGAGTATTCAACATTCTGATAGTAATCAGATTAATGATTACTTCGAGTATTAATGTGCATGTAACCGCGCTGAGTGCCTTACACAATAGCAGTGAAATATGGTGCTGCTTGATATAATTGGGACATAAAGTAAACAACTCATTGTCATTAGAGACTTACTTCTGAGGAATGTGTCATAAGAACCCTGTATTTATGGAGAACAATTACAGAATTGCATATCGGAATTCCTCTGCCAGCACAGGGCGAGACATTCTCTCATTAACACTGACTGATGGGAACACCTCTGCATCAATGTATTGCCTAAGAGCTATTCAGACCAGTTTGACTCCAAAGCCCTCATCAAGGCAAACAGATACATTAATCATCCTACATCTACCATCAGCCAATTTTAATGACTGTCTTCCATGGTTTTATTTGTCACTGACGTGGGACTGTTTTGTCGCCTGTGCACAGCCCTGAAAGAGTAGTTGAAGGGCATAACTGGTCAAGTTTTGTTAAAGAGGAACTCTATATTTGGTTCCGAAAAGGATGTATGTTCATTGACTCCATGCTTCCCATGACCAAAAAGCACTGGGAGGTGGAGGGTGGAAAGCCGGAGTGTGTGTTGGCATAGCTGTCTGTCACTGAGGAGCTTTGGCCATGGGGAGGAGACCCTGACACCTTATTTCCATGATGCTGGAGAGGAACATGAACTGGAACAGGAACAGGAACTGCTTTCTCCCCTCACAGTAGTTGAGCTCCAGTGAAGGACTGCCTCAGAGACAGAGGTCCATGGTCACTCAGGCATTTGGCTCCTCCAGCAGAGTAATTAGTGTCAAAACAGGACTCATATAAATAAATGATACTGAGTGGAGCCCATTTGTTAAGAGAGAGTTTGTTTTAGAGGGGAAGGCTGCACACTGCAGCCTAACACTCCCTCAGGCCTGTGAGGCACAGCGTCAGCATTCACACTTACTGTTAGTGTAAACACTGGCACACTGAACTGGAAACATTCATTCAGACTTGGGCATTTGTGACCGCATGCATGCAGAGCTACAGTATGTAGTCAAAGACTCTTTCTCTCTCTCTCTTTCTCTCTGTCTTCCTATCCATTTCTCTCTATTTCTCTCTCAAGCTCCTGTGCCAGAACAAAAGTCTGTGTACACCCTTCGTCAGGGCCACAGATCCCAGCACACCTGCAAAAATATACAAGGGAAATAGTGATCTGATGGTTTCCTTCATAATTATAGAGTACAGACAGGGAGAAAGCCCCCAACCTTTCCTACACTTCCCATTGAACCACCTGTCCAGCCCCTCCCTGGCACTTGTGCTCAATTGCATCCAAATTCCTGGGAGAGACAGGGATCAGCTCCGAGATTTATGCCTCAAAGAAAAAGTGCATTGAGGGATCCCTTCTTAAGGTAGAGAGGGAGTATAGTTTTGAGAATGGGCAGAGGACAGGAGTCCTCATCTCTGTTGAGAGAAAACTATTTTGTGCTCTTTGTTTTGTACAGCTCACTAGCGACAGGGTTACAATCCTGTATGACATGTTGAGTTATAGTTATGTTGATACTTGTACATCAAAGGTCTGGAAGAAGGATTAACTTTAGCTGAGATGGAGTGGCAAAGCACCTTATATACATAATTACAATAATACATTATAATACATAAGTTGTATGGTACTATATTTCCAGTTCAAACAGATTGTGAAATATGCAGTTTCATGTCAGTCCAATTCAGCTATCAAGTTTCAATCACATTATGGTTACAAAAACGTTTGTAAATAAAATTGTTACACATATATTTAAAGCCTACAAAATATCCTTACATGTTGTATCCTCAATTCATATTATTTCATTATTAACATTCTGATGGTGTCTATTTCTCTATTTCTATTGTCAGAATCTGTGCGTGATGTATACTCAAAGTTGGCCCTTTCCTGCTCATTTACACAGTGTAAATCTTACTAAGATCCTTGAAAGCATGACTTGTGTTTTAAGCTTTGAATGATCCTAAAACAAATCACTTGTCCTGACTGCAGAGAACTGGGAAGAGCAACTGGGACTGTAGATGTGGATAGTTTATTTTTATCTGTCTCTGTGAGCCTTCTTTCTTTAGCCAAGACAATGCATTGTGCCAGCGGTTCCTCTTTACAGGAGGTTTTTTCAAAGTATACATGTAGTTTTTATAATGTGAGCCAAAAAACAAAGCAGCAGATGAACAAATGCAATATTCATACAGTATTTTCCTGATTGAATCTGTTGATGCTTGTTAACCACCATTGTGGCTTGACAAGTCATCTCCAAGTGAGATCTTTAATAAAACTCAAGGACGAGCAGTGTGCCAGACTTAGATGTGCCAGAATTGGGTAGTGGCCATAATGTGAATTAGTAGTTTTTATATATACTTTATATATAGGCCTACTCTGTACTCTGTCATTTTTGTTTGCCTACGCAATTCATCTTCCGTCCAAAAATGCTGGGATGTATTGATGTGTTGGTTGCTGCAAAAAATCAGTATGCAGTCGATATTTGAGTCATCACAGCAACGTGTCTTAGTTTAGTTGTCTCATTGTGCGTTAACTTAAACAGGTGTTAGTCCTTTGATGGTACTTTGATGGCAACCCAGTGGCTGTAATGGTCAAGGATTTAGGCATTACAGGACACTGTGTGAAACATTCTTGACATGGAGACGGAATACACAAGCCAACACAATGCAAAAAATACCCCTGTATCTATAAACACAAACAATCTGACTGAAGTGGCTGCCATTCTAATTTCATACCTACTGAAAAAAGTGTAAAAAACATTTGAGAGGTTAACTAAGATTATTAATGTCCTGTTTGTGTAATCTAACACATGTGAAAAGTGAGACATGCACCATAATGCATCCCATATATTTACCATTGTTTGGCGTCACAGTAGTGATTATGATCATGGATTCCAGAGAGTGAGCACCTTGATGATTTCCAAACTGCACTGGGATCTTCCCAGTCAATCAGCGGCCAGCCTCACCTATGCTACTTCGCCAGCCTCACCTATGCTACTTCACCTAAATACACCAAGGGCAGTGGGTGTGCATACAGGCAGCTGTGTTTCTAAGCTGTGCACTGTGTTGCCATGAGTATTACTGTACAAGCACTGGGAAAACACACTGTTTTTACACATGGCTAACACCTATCTGCCTGCAGACAACAACTAGCAGCAACAAGTGGAACCAGTTAGCCCAGCCTGTTGATGTTGATGTATAAAAGGCTCACTGACACACACTCTATTAGACAATGTCATTACTCAACTGAGATTCTAAGACACACCTAAAGTTTGACAGAAATACACTATAGTTTACAGCTCATGCTTGTCCACCATTTGGGCAAACAATAAAACAGGACATGTGATGCCTACAAAACATGTTGTACATGCAAGGAAATTTTGAGGAAACTTCTACCATATAAGAACACTGACCATCAAAGCACTGTTATTTTTAAAAACAAAACACAATACAAACAAATACACACACTACATATAAGGCCCAAACATGTAAAAAGACACTGAAAAAGCAAACAAAATTAAAGACACAGTGTGATTGAAAAAATCCTTTTGATCATCTCTCTACTCTCTGTGGCTGTCTCTAGTTTAGTCTCTGTTTAGTCTGCTTGTATGCGACAACTTTCTTCATAACAAGCAGCATGCGCTCTCCTTGCATCAACTTTCCACTCGTCCTCCTCAGGAGAGCAGAAGAAAAGAAGCGAAAGCAAGGGGGGAGAGATGAAAAGGACAGAGTAGACGCACTGCTGAAGAAGTATTTTCTCGCAAAGCCAAACTCACCCACTCCAGCTCCTCTTGGGCCAGATGGGAGGAAGACTTGCCCAAACAGTCAGGCAGGAGAAGGTGCAGTGGAGGGGAGGTCTGTGCGCGTTTCTTCAAGCCTGCTCGTGCTATACAGCCTCAAAGTAGTGAGCGATCGGTTTCCTCCTCACTCTCTTTCTCTCTTTCCCTCTCTCATTCCCTCCCTCTCACCACATGCACGCTCTTTTTTTCCCTCCCTGGCTCTGTCTCTCTCTCACACTAAGAAATAATTATGCTCTCTGATTCATAAACCCAGGCAGAGTCACGTGACTTCAACACTTCAAATATACAGCACATTTTTTCACCAGCCACAAAATGCCTCGAGGGGAAGAAAAAGAGGCACAGAAAGCTTAAGTTTCTGTTTTTAATTCTCTCTGCCTCTCCGCCTTTTCTCTCTCTCTCAGCTTCCCCACTTTTCCCCCTCTGTTGTCTACCTCACATTAAAATATAACATTTTCTGTCCATTGTGTGTGTGCGTGTGTGTGTGTGTGTATGTGTAGAACCACGGAGAAACTCATTACAGTTGTGCATTTTGATGAAATGCCTATGGATAATTCACTTTAGATGGCTCCTTTGGGTTCATTTCCTCATTAAACATGTACTATATCCTGTGGATGAAAAGAATAAGCATATATTAAAATCAGTTACAGCGTTGTTTTATTTTTAATATGCTCACAGAGCGATGGATAAGTGTTGCAACAGTGAAATCTGCCTCCTGCATTATCAGTGACTAAATATTAAATCATGTCACTCTAAAAGGAGTGCATTTTTTATATTGTAAAAATAGATCTTGGTAGTGGATGTTATTCATAAATCGTTCAGCACAAAAACAGATAACTGCCAACAGAGATTCCCCTGTGATGCAGTCAGAAGGAACGAGGCCCTTGGGTGTGTCTTTTTCTTACTGTTAGTACTTTTGTGTTTGTGTGGTTCACTGTTTTATCAGTGATTTTGATTTTGGTATTGTCAGTTGCAATTGTTTGTGTGTGTGTGTGTTTTCGTGCACGCACATATGTGTACATGTTATTCTGTGGTTCTGGGTGTGTGCCTGTTACCGTTTCTGATTTTGATGATGTGAAATTGGTTTGGTTAAGAACCACCCGAAACCTCAGTGCACCACACCTTAACAGCCTCTGAAACTGGCATCTAACATTTCAGCCCAAGTAGCTGGGGGGAGAACTGTAATGGGCATGCCCCATGGCTCTATCTCCTTATATACCAACTTATATATATGTGTGTGTGTGTGTGTGTGTGTGTGTGTGTGTGTGTGTGGTGTGTGTGTGTGTGTGTGTCTGTGTGCGTGGGTGTGTTGTGATGGATGGCTAGATGTTAATAATAATTTAATACTACCTTTATTTAATTGACATCAATTTTAGCCAGCAAATGTATCCATATATTGCTTTAAATTATTGATGAATCAACACCTGTCCGAGCTTGGTAGTAATATTCCTAATATTCCTTTTTTAAAAACTGTATTCAGTCTGAAATTTTTGCTGAGAAAATCGTTTCCTATACCTAATGATTCAAAATATCTAATATTACTCTAGTCTGGAAGATCCCATATAAAATATTTCAATGTGATCTGCAGCTCCATCTGGATTTGTCAATGCAACATTTTGTATGGTGTGTATATTTTGCCCTTTGCTGTAACCAAAGCTTTTCCTGCATTACATTCACTTTGCCTGCCTGTTTATCAAGCCACTCAAGGTAATTGTTCTCCATGATGATCTAAATTCTCCTACCTGTGTTTACTTTATTACTTTAAAGGATTAACCTGTCTGATTGAGCTGGTGCTTGAGTGTTCAGTCTATGACGGAAAACAGATACTGCTCATAGTACTGCCACCTACTGTTTGTGTTGGAAATCAGAATACAGAAATCACCATAATCCTTGTCCCTGCATCACTTCCTTTGCATTCTGACCAATGCTCAGAATCTTGATGATCCCAGAAATGAACCTCATCCCCTTCCTGACACACTCAAAAGGCTTTCCAATTCATCCGGCCCATTTCTGTAAACCACCAAAAACCATCCAACACTGAAGGCACTGATGGCAACATTGTTAACCTATGCATTTGGTACACAACTGCATTTGACTCTCTATTTACTTTATATAATAAAGTCATTATATAATAATAATGATAATAGTAATAATAATAATAATAATAATAATAATAATAATGACTTGGGAATGTAATTCCAGGGAATTATGTTTGCATGGAGATGCACAGTGCAATTTACTTATGTCTGAATTTCTGTGTTAAATAGTTTATAGAGTTAATAGTGGGATAGTTCAATAGGTTGAATAGTTTAAATAGTTACATTTAATACTTAGTTGCTTAATAATTAAAATGCTGAATAGAATGATAAGTAGGAAAATATTGAACAGATAATTTGGATGACTGAAAAGAAAGATCAAGTAGCAAAGATGAAAAAAGAGTAAATAGTTTAAATGCCTTTTTAAAGATGCCTTTTAGTGGTGTATGTAGTTAAATAGTTGGATAGTAAAACAGCTGAACAATATAAATGATTCAAATAGATTAAAAGAGCATTAAGGGATATGGATGTGTTACCTTCTAATTAATGGGAGTAAGTGTAAGTACCTCGTAGTTTTCAGTAATTCACCGGCTGTAATCTGAAGCGTTACCCATAGCTTTCATGTAATTTGTGTTATTCCATTATACCTATACAGTAAGTACTCTATAATTTATCCATTAATACTTTTTGTTACGCCATACTTACTACATCTTACACGGGCTGTAATTTAAAGTGGTACTGAAGCAACTGCAGAACTGCTAGTTGGTTTGGTAGGTTTTTAATCGACTACACGCTATGGACATTCATTTTCAAATGATACAAACACCAAAAACTTTTTAAATTAAAAAATGCCAAATTGTTGCATCCTGTCTCTCTGAAAGTACTGCAAATGCCAATCTGGACAAAGAAAATGCAAAAAAAAACAAAGTTCTCTGACACAGACACACGGACACAGACATTAGGAAGCAGATGAGTCTGGAACAGCGATGGGCCGGAGTCAGTGGATGTCACTAACAGATGGCACAACAAACATATACACAGTCCTCATCTATGACTTCATTCTGCTTTAAATCTAAAGCCACTCTGGATGTGGTGTGATAAGGCATTTCCACAATTTCCATATTTGAGCAATCAAATTTGTAACTGATTTTTTGTTAGTGACATCCACTGACTCCGGCCCATCGCTGTTCCAGACTCATCTGCTTCCTATGTCTGTGTCCGTGTGTGTATTTTTCTGTGTCAGAGAGAGAGAAAGAGAGAGAGAGAGAGAGAGAGTAGCAGAAGAAAGGTCGAAGGTTACCTGTGTTTGTGTTTTGGTGTCAGTGGAGTGTGCTGAGGGCTGAGATTTATGAACTTTGTGTCGGTGCAACCTTAGAGTGCTGGGTAATGAAGATAAAGTATCATCTCTCTCTTTTTCCCTCTCTCCCCACACCCACCCCTTTTTAACATAATTACCAGTGAATCATTAGAAATCTCTTTTTGTCAGTGGCACTGACATCAGTATGGCCTTTAAATCAACCTCTACCACCCCTGTGTGTTGCTCTGGTTGTGTCTTACTGAGAGCTCTGACTCACCGGGATCATTCCACAGGGCTCGATAGCTCAAGTATTATTGCAGAAATTACAGTTTGAAAATTAGTACAAAGAACGGGAAACAAACATCTTTTCATAGTTTGCCGTTATATTTATTTGCCTTAAAGGAACTGAAATGTGGTCAAGGGCTAGGTGGAAAAGGAAATGCAGACTTGGAGAGAGAGAGAGAGACAGAGAGAGAGAGAGACAGAGAGAGAGAGAGAGTGATGGATGGAGAACCGGGGGTGGGCGGGGAGGGTGGAGAGAGGGTGGGAAGAGCCAGTGGCCACGGCAGGTTTTAATCAGGAACAAGATGCCTGTAATGAGATCACTATTTCCCTCCTTTCAGATTGATGTCATGTGAAGTTTTGTGCCTCACTGAGACATGCAGAGGATGCAAGGCAGACGCACACACACAAAAAGACAGAAAAACACACTGAAACAAGCCTCAGAAGCAGAAGCCCTACTTTTCCATGACAAATACACACTTACACCCAGTTTTCGTTTTTTTTTTTAACAAAGTGTCAGTTTTCGGTTACAAAGTGCAATGCACATCCTGAGCTATGAAGGGGCTCATTCATTCTGCTTGGCAAAATGTACACATTTTAATTCCAGCTGCCATGAAGGAAAAACACACGCAGAGGAATACAACACAGAGGTGGAGGAAGAGAGAGGCCTCAGTGCTGCATAGCCCAGCCTCACAGCCGTCTGCAATCCAACAAAAAGCCCAATTGTAGTTTAGCATCTGCCTCTGCCCCCATACAGCACATGTGTGCGCCGGGTTGTGCATACGCCCCTGTGTGTTCATGTGAATCAGAAAGAGAAAGAGAAAAGGGGGGAGGGGGAGTCTATGGCCTGTCCACAGATTCACCAGAGTGCCAGTATACTTTTGAAAATGAACACATTGCCTGTTCCAAGACATGTGTGTCGAATGAAAGGTGAATGGCTCTCCTGTCTATAGTCTCCTCAGAAATCAGCCATGATGTCACCATGAACCCTCTCTGAACCCACCTCTGTCAAAAAACATTTCGCGTGCGCTCCCTCACTCTCTCGCTCCTTTTCTCTTTCCCCCGCGTCGTTTTCTTTTTCACCTCTCCCTCTCACACTCACCACACGGCCTCCCTTCTCCCTGAATTCTTTCGGTGAAAACCACATTCTTTTTCTTCTTTTCATTTGCTTCTTCTTCTACCTCTTTACTCCACCTCCCCCTCTCTTTCTGCCTTTCAGTCTAATTGAATCACCACAAGTACAGGCCACTGCCAAATGTGCCAGGATGTTCTGATTAAGATAGACTTTGTTTAAGCAGTGGCTTTTCAAAAACTGCTTGCAGTGCTGAGGATGGTGATGGCAGGCGAGCGAGAGAAAAAAACAAACATTTCGGGAAAAGCAAACAGCGAAGAGAAAGAAAATGGGGGAAGGAAAGAACGCTAGAGACGAGAAGATGGGTGCAGTGAGCGCAAGCATCTGAATTCACATGTGGAAGTGATTCCATAATTACAGCAAATCTGTGAGCTTAGGACGGGAAAGTTCCCTTCTCCATGCCTCTTCTTTAACAAGAAGAATAGCTATGGGTAAGGTATTTTCATGAAACCCAATCAAAACATTTTGCCAAATCATCATAAACTGTATTTATGAAGCTTTGCTTAAGTTTTACAAGAGTACAGTACAACAACTGTGCTTATCCTCATCATTAAATCGTTCCTATAAAAAAATAGGGTCTGCGACATTTCCTTCAAGTCGTGACACATTTGTAGTCTCTATGTTTTTGTACAACCATGACTCCGACTCTTGTTCTTAATTTCCTCTGTGATCTGGCAAACCTATCTAAACAAATCGAGAGGCACAGCTTGGTATAAACTTGTTGAGATTGTGCATCACCTACAGCAAAACTGGCATCACTTCATATAAAGTGCTCTTTCAACAAAAGAATATGCGAGGGTGTGCGTGTATAAGTTTGGAGGGTGCGAGACATGCGAGGGATGACAGACAGTGATGGCTGTCTTACTAGCCTCAGGCACAAGGTGTTTTTTGCAGGTGTGTCTCTTGGCAGCAACTTCTGTTCACTTCTCAAAAACTGTGCGCACTCTGTAATTATCAGTATGCTTTGCCATAACATGTTTGCCAAAGTCCGAGTCGCCCAAAGTTATATGCTGAATGAATCTTAAATTTAACACGCCCAATTAACTCTGGCAACTGCCAAAAAAACAACATTTATGTAAGCAGTTTCATACGGAATAGCCACAAAAGTGTTTAAGCACAGGCGATCAAATAATACAACAAGAATGTCAAATGACGCCTGTCTTTGGCAACGTATTCCAGCCTTTTTTCATTCCTAATGGGAAACTGCCGTTTCAAACTATTTTGTGTGTCATTTATGTGTCTAATTTAAGTCTTAAGTTAAAAATCTGCATTTGGTGTAAATATTGCGTCTATTTCCTTTGCCTCATTTCTAGTGGCCTATCACAGGTAAAATGGTTAAGAGAGCTTATTACAAAAAATGGTCACTGTCGCAGTATGGTCGTAGCCTATGTGTGATGCCCACAAATATAGAATGAAGCGGAATTAAAACTCGATACAGCTTTAGCTGTTTTGAATCTGGGAGATTTCTTTGGCGTTCGGTATTTTTGGCGTTATACTAACCTCTAGCGACAGAGAAATGAAACGCGGTCAAATCCCTCCAATGGCAAACTGCTGATGCTCTTGCAAGCTAGCCTACTTTGCGTCCTTGCGTCCACTAGGTATTCAAACATGGTTAATGAGTGCCGTGTTTATGATAACGTGTAAAGAGACAATTGTTGCAGCGTCAGTCTGGACTTAAATCAGTTCCGTGTTGGATTATCCCCCAAAACATCGGCGTCTCCATCTGAATGGGGAGCCCACAGGCTGAGTTACAGGGCCACAAGTGTGAGCAGGCTCTTTGGGACCCCAGAATATTAATACCATTTAGAGACCACAATAAAATGGTTTATCAGTGGGTTGAATTGTGTGTCCAAGACCATAGGTCTACATAGTGTAAGGACAGGCACTCTCGGCCCTTGCTTTTAATTTTAGTTTAATTGAACAAAATTATTTTAACAGTCATTCTGCTGAAGCACTAGAATGTGATTCCCAAGAAATCTAAATCTATTAAAAAAAAAAAAAAAAAGAAAAGAGGCAGGAAAAAAAAAAAAAAAAAAAAAAAAAAACAGACAATAGAAGGCTATATTTACATTATTTTTTATTCTAAATGCATCTTGTGCACTAAATTGCAGTATTATATTGCCCTTTACACTCTCTACATGTGTATTTGTCTTGTATGTATGTTTTTTTTTGTTTATTATGTTATTCTTATAGGTTCTCTGCTCTTCCATCAAGCATCAAGCGCATTCTCCCCTCTACAGTGCACCCTTACCAAAACACGTTTTTGTGCACGAGCTGCAAAAAGCTTGATAAAAGCAGTACTAAAAACTAAAAAGCAGAGTAAAATCCCTGCAGTTCATGCCTTTTGCCAGATCCCCTAAAGCCTGGACCATGATTTTTGTATTGGCTATGACAGTGGTTGCACTCAGGGATGTCACAATGGTTCCATAAAAACTTTTTGACACAACATACAGTAAATCCCAAGTCGGCAAAAAACTTGCACTGAGCAGGGTAGGTTGGTAGAGTGGTGTTTAGCAGCATAATAATAATAACAATAATAATACATTTTATTTAAAAGTGCCTTTCAAAACACTCAAGGACACTATACAACAGGTGTACAGGTGTACATTCAGTTTAGTGCTGTACTGAGCAGCAGAAGGTGTTTGGTAGAGTATATTTGTATTTGGTAGAGAAAATTAGTAGAGTATATTGGTATTTGGTATTTAAGCAGAAGGTGCATTGTGCATATATTGTCATTAGTTTTTGTAGAATAACAGTCATGTATGTTCAGCAGTGTTAGTGCATCAGTCCAGTTTTGTTTAGCAGACTCACTGCCTGAGGGGAGAAGCTCTTTCCCATTCTGGAGGTACGGGCAGCTATACTTCTGTACCTTTTCCCTGATGGCAATTCCATGGCATGGGTGTGTGGTGTCTGTTGCAATGCTTGATGCTTTGCACAGACAGTGTGTGGTGTTTATGTCGGAGAGTGAAGGAAGAGAGGTCCCTATAATCTTCTCAGCCATCCTTACAATCCTCTTCAGGGCTTATGTCTCTGCAGCAGTGCAGTTCCCAAACAACGCTGTGAGGGCACTGCTGAAGATGCTCTCAATGGTCCCCCCAGTGGCGGTTCTGGGCTGAATTGCGCCCCGGGCGAGACTACCTCCCGGCGCCCCCCCTCCCCCAAAAAATGTGTCCAAAACACACTAAAATAAGGAATTTGAAGTTTCACTATATAGGCCTAATGTTAGAATTTCTGTGATGGTTTGTATATTATGCTTTTGTTGTGTTTTCAAAAGTATAGCAGGAATGGGGCGTTCGTTAGTTGAACTGGTCCACCGGAGGATAGCCTAAACCATCTCGTAGAAGCTTAGCCTATGAGCCAGGGAAATTAAAATGACCTTCCCTTGGCAAATGTAATATTTTGAGCAACCCTCCCAGCTTAATTTCACAAGTCCTCAAATTTACCTTTTAACCTCCGTTTCAAGAAACGTTGACAATTTCACGATATTTCAACGTCGGCAACTTCTTCATTCTGAGTTTACACACATTGCGGGGTCTAGCATGGGTACCGTGAATTACACTTTACACCACTACCAAAATCATACAGAGAGAACCTTGTTGCATACCTTTATCCTTTGCCCGTTTCTTCTCGTCTTCTTTTCTTTTTTTTCCTAAATTGGGTAGGCTACCTGCCTACACCTATCAACAGATTTCCCATCTGCAATTCTGCAGTCAGTTACGACCGTAAGTCAAGACTAAACCAATTCACCTCCACATCATAATCGTTTTTATTAGACCTACCTATTTTTATTAGCAATTTAAATAAAAGGTGCTACTTATTCGTCTGTGTTTATAGTTTTTTCTCCTTTTTTCTAAGTAATATGTTGAATTAAATGCGTTATTTGTAATAAAGTCAGGTTTCACTGACATAGTTTAGCTGACTTCTTCATTTGGGAGAGGTGAACTGTAGCCTATACTCTGCGCCCACATCCCCTCCCCTCATCCCCTCTCGCTCACTCAGCTTCTGAGCGTCTCCTTCAGCGGCAGGCAGGGGCGGCACAGGTAGCGCATCATAGACAATAGAAAATCGCTTCGCGGCACAGATTTTTTCCCCCCTCTTGTGCCGCCCCCCACGTAATGCAGCCCTGGGCGGCTGCCCCGTTCGCCCATGCCTAAAACCGCCACTGGGTCCCCCTGTAGAAGGTTGTCAGAATGGGGGTGGGTAGGTGGGCCTTCCGCAGCTTCTGTAGAAAACAGCCTTTGCTGAACTTTCTTGGTAATGTTTGTGGTGTTCTTGGTCCATGTGAGGTTGTCTGTGAGGTGCACACCGAGGAATTTTGTGTCTTTGGCCTGAAACAGTGACATGTTGCAGACAAAATATGCATTGTTTAATGATAATGTTAGCTCATAACTTATAATGCTGAATTATTATATGCTGAGTTTCATACATTATGATTAGAACAAGTTACATCCAAAATAAGGTTATATTTAAGTGAAGCTATTTTTATATTTATGATGTCTTATTAACTAGTGGTTAAGATGATGCCTAATGGTTTATTTTTTTAGAAGACCAACACGCAGACAGCAATATTCAGTAATATCTGTTGCTCCATTTGCTGAATCTGGGCAATGGAAATAATCATTGATGACATGGCTACAGGCATCATGTACAGGTTTTACTGTGTTGACGCTGCTATTTTATTTACTTGCACACTTATAAAACATATCAGTAATATTTAAGTTGTAACTCTTTAACCTATCAAACATTAGACAAGATAAATATACATTTAAAAAACATGCTTGTTAAAAAAACAAATATGCAGGGACTAGCCTACTTACAAAATTACAGAGAATCTTGGTCTAGTGTGTCTTTCTAGACACAGCAACAAGAATGAATGGTTATCAATAAGTTAATTGTTTTCCTAAGCAATATTTCAACATCCTCTATCCTTCATGAGATTTAAAATATAAATAAAAACAAATACAACAGTTTAAAGATAGCAAGTTGGCCCAAGAAACCATAGAAATGGAAATCGCCATTTTAATTAAATATATTGCGGTGAAGTTTACAGCAAATATGGGAGTGTTAAAATATCAGGGACAGTGTTAAATAAGGAGTGTTGGTGTTGTATTAACACCACATTGCTATAAAATAACATTGCAGGTGTTATTTTTGGTAAATGAAGGTTGTCAAATCAGAGTGTTGTCAATGTTGATGTTAAATTTACCCCGATTGGTGTAGATCAGACCACGCCCTCACGTAACGGTTTCAGAATGTAAGAAATTTTCAGACCCTGAGCCAGCGCCATTTTTAAAGAAAGCTGAAAACGTTTTCGAACAAGTCTTCATACTTTATGGTCAAACCCAGTTGTACAAGGTAAGCGAAACTATTAAATGAATTTTGTCTAATGATGTAAAGTTAATATATTATCTCTTTAAAGTGGTTAATTTGTTAATAACGTCTACTTCTGTCTATATCGAACTTAGCTAGTTAGATTCTGGCTAACAGAATGTCATCTTTGTTAATGTATCATAGCTTCTGTCTACTGTTAAAAGTTATTACCGAATTGTAAGCAATTGATAATTGAGAAATAATAGTACTAACATCGACTAACGGTCAACTAGCTATTGGCATGCCTCTTGCTGATTTGGTAGCAGCTAGCCACATGTGGTGCGGGAGTGGGGTAAGGTGGGGTGGGGGGTTGCATTGAACGATATCTGTTTTATAATTAAGAACGTGATAGCATGACTCATTAGTATAACCCTATTTTTAACCTGAGGTTATAAGGAGTAGGTAGTGTATAGTCATTTGATGTTGTGCTTTATTTATCAGAAATGCTCGCTCAAGTGGAGTATAGGGGTGTCCAGAAGTGGGTACGAG
>JAGFZM010000082.1:1446897-1466268 GCA_017657215.1 Limnothrissa miodon | reverse complement strand
AGGGTGTGACAGGTGTGAACCAATCCCAGACAAACATGAAATGAATTAAATCATTTGTCAGCAGCCAGCTGAAAAGGCTTATAGTCGAATGGAAATATGAAAAGATTTGAGTGTATGTATTGAAGGTCATAGAATATTATATTTGAACATGGGAAGGTGTTTTTTAGACAACATAACTGGTACAGTTAAGGCATGTTATAACATCCTCAAAGTTTGTTTTGTTGACACACACCTTTGGATAGCAAATGAGCTACAACAATATAAGTAAAAACAAGACACAAGTAATTTGTGGAGAAAATATTTTTTTATTTATCAGTGGTCATGCTTTTGGGGTCCCTAGTCAACAAGAATTCATACTTCTAGCACAGAAAAATGGTAAGTTACTTGTACAGCCAGTATTTGACCAGCCACCTGTAAATAAACAAACAAACGGAAAATTTGAGTTACTGAATGTATAATTTAAAAGTGTACTTCAGTACACTACAGTACAACAATTTATGTGAGAGAAGCCATGGTCTTTCTGACATACTTGTTGAGCGCATGAATATGCATTGGTAGTTAGTGGGGCTGGATGGGGAAACCCAGTTAGTGTAGAAAAATCCTGTCCTGTCAATCCACATCCATTCACCCTGTCAGATTAGTGCAATTAATTTCTGGAAGAATAGGCATGTATCAAACCTATATTTTTGGAAGTGACCTATTTTGCATGTGAAGCATTCAGAGTCCTTTTTTTAACTAACAATTAACTTAAAAAGTACTGAAAAGCATTAGACTAAAAGGAAAAACATCAGAACTTGACTTTACTGACCTGGAAATAAAATCCACCCAGCCAGGCGGCAGTTTTGCCACCCACCTGAGCCAGGCTTTGAAGGAAGTTGTATTCAGATGGGCTTCTCACAGATGCGAGCGCCGCCTGCTGGTTCACACAGTGTTTCTTCACAACCAAATAAAAAAAGAACAATCAGTCTTTCATGTAGCGTTGTGCCTCAGGGTTTAACATACATTTTTTTTGCAGACCATGACAATGACTGTGTGTGTTCAAAGGCATGCTTTTGTTAAGAACAACAAGTACCTCAGCATTGATCCAAGTCATTTGTGAGCTGACATAAAGGTAACAACGGTCACCTAAATTGAACCAGCCAGGCGGACAGTACCTTCGTGCAGCTGGACAGGAAGGACATTGGCCCATGTTGTTAGACACCAGAGCATAGACTATATATCTATATTCTAAATTAGCTCCTTTACTTTTATCAGTGCAAAAATATTTATTTTTTTATTATTGGCATTGAGTGACACACCTACCTGCAACAATCTCATCAGTATTTTCTATGACTTCAGCTATCTCTGTTAAAAAAAAAAGAGAGAAAAAAAAGGTAGTTGTAGATGAGTTGCCTAAATATAGACTACTGGAGTTCTCACGGTAGTAAAACTTTTTACAATTTTAAATTGCTTTTCTCACGTTTTTAGCAAAACTTTTCACTAATACACAGTGTGCTTGTAAAGCATGCAAGTCTAACCCAAAAAGACAACAAGAATACATACATACATATTGCTTCCTAAGTAACTGCATATTACAGTACCTGGTTGAGCATCAGCTTCAGAATCCTGAACATCCTGTGACACTAGAGAATAGAGGGGAAGAATGTAAATTATTGAGAGATAGGTCCTTGATTGGTTGAATCATCTTCAATACTCGAGGGTGTAGGAATACACACAAAAGTTAAAACAACTGGTTACACCCAAAAAAAAAAAAAAGCCAGGATATATTTGCAAAACGTATGATGGTAGGGAAAGCTACCACCTTTCTTGCCTTGATTGGCTAGGAGAGCGAAGAAGCTATTTACTCATCTCCAATACAAGTGATACCACTTAAACTATGCACATCCAACCCTGGTTAATGTCAGTGCATTCCCTTGCCTCACACCATCTCACCTCCAGTCACAAACTGCCCCAGAGTAAACTTCATCAGAATTGACTCTGCCTCTTAAAGGCCCTGCAACTGACCCCTGTCCACCATGACCTGTGGCCTAATTATGTTAATGGATGATTCCTCTGATCCTTGATCACATTATAAGGGATGTGGTCTACAGTTCACACCCACAGGCCAGAAATATAAGCTCCTGGTATTTCCAACATTAGTCAGAACTGAGGAAGCTTTCTGGATGGAAAGTGAAACATTTTCAAGCTAAAAAAAAAAGTCCAGTTGCCTTAACTGAACACTATGACGACCACAACTTGGATGAATGAGAATCTTCACAGACGTTCTAGGTAGAGTATTAGTAGGGTATATATACATATATACATCAATATTAAACAATACCTGCAATTACAGGCAATAAATGCAGTTAAATGTAAGGTAGGAGATACTGAAAAAATAAACTATTCAAATGTTAGAACCCCCCTTTTCAGACGTTACTTCAGAGCCATATGCCCAGAGTGCAGGAAAAGTGGAGAAGGGCGGAGGGACAAACTGCAAATAACTTTGATAGACATATCACCATTCAGTCAATTTTTCAGTTCTGCTTGTTCTACAAGAGTGTTAGAGTACTTATTTTATTTGTTGCCAATTAGGGTGTGAAGATTTTACACATAAAATGGCCCCTAATATATCAAGGAGCATATTCTATTTAAAAAAAGTGTTTCAGAAAGTGAACATTTGTTGAAGTATAATAGGGTGGGGGGAGTGTACAATGGTAAGACTCAAGTTCAGCCTTGGCTTGGGTAAGATAAATAAAACAGAGAAGTAAAAAATCGAGTAGGTGAGGTCAAGGCATGACATGGGTCACTGTGAGGTGTTGAACCACAGTGCAGTAGCTTTTAAACAGCACCGGTACAGTAAGCAGGATTAAATTTTCCATTGTGCAGGTATAATCGTTTCATAGTTCTTTTATTTGAATCATTACCCATATATACTTCCATATATTATACATAATTTTAACCAACAAGCTTGTAGAATGTACATGTTGTTCATTCTCTGCTTGTACAGAAAAAGCATTGACCAAAACGGAACTAGTTTTGGGCCATAGCACAATCAGGTGCCATTTTTGTTGTTAACGGTAAAACTAGTCTATACAGTCTGGACAGAAATTTCTAATAACATCCCACATTATCGAGTACTCACCTATAACATAGTTCTGTGCTTCTTCAGCAGACATCACTGGAAACACATTAGACAGATAGACTATTATAATAGTGCAACCAGTGAAATGGCAGATATGCATCCTTCTGTAGAAGTTTATGTAGCTGACTTTGAAGTTGAGATGTTAAGGCCAACCTTACCTTCAGTTGTCGCCATGTAGGGAACAGGGATACAGAGTATAGCAAGAACTGTGAGAGCTTTCATTGTGAAGAGTCTGATGGCAGTTTCTATAAGGAAAGAGAATGGCTAAACACAAGAAAGTGACAATTTTGAGAAGATTCTAGCTGAGACTTTAGTCCAATTTAAATGTCTACAGGATTAGCTATACCTTTTTGTTCAGGAGCTGTGTTGAAGTGCTAAGTGGACCTGACTGGTGATTCTTTTATAGGCCTACTTTACAAGATGTAGGCCTACCAGGAAGAGACACACCAAGTAGCATGACAATCAGTCCCATAAAACAACATAAAGATTAACTTTATAACCGAAGAGGCTTTGAAAATGCGGAAACAAGAAATCTGTAACAGGGAGATAAAATGTTGAACTTTATAACGTGACTTAGCTTTTGGACTAAATAATGTGACTTTGCCAAGTGTTCTGATATTTGTATCATAATGTTTGTAGATTTACAATCCTGATCTTTCCTTCCTCTCTTAGGCCATTAAAGCACTGTTAATATATAATATTTCACTCATCAAGTCAAAACAATGGCCCATTTGTTTTGCAATAATGTAACAATGCCATCTATATGGATGTCCAAATGCCTAATAAACAATTGTAATTGATAATAACAATATGTAAAATTGTAAAATACTGCAATTTATTTACTACTGCTGAATAGCTTAGTAGGTCAAAGATACAGACTTTTCTGCCTGCGCACTTTTCTCATCTTTTCCTGCTTTTCCCATTCACAATTTCTATTGACCCTGAGCTGCGTTGGCTTTGCACGTCAAGGTCTCTTGAAAGGGCTGCATGACAAGTCTCAAATTGTGTGGAAATTTGTGGAAATATCGCAGGTGTGCTCGTACTAACATGAGTATTGCCTGCAGGGGGCCTCAGATTTGGAACAACATTGATGAAGCCCTGAAAGTGATGCCATCTTTCTCCAACTTTAAAAAACAACTATTTTGTAATTTTATACAAACCTATAGTTAAAACTTCCTTCTCCATGGTTGACTGGATTGTGTGTGTGTGTGTGTGTGTGTGTGTCTGGAGTGAGTGAATGAGGATGCACGTTATTGTCTGTGTGTGTGGGTGTGTGCATATGTTTATGGATGGTCTTTTTTGTTAAGATTGTGCTAAATGTCTTATGGAATTCTGTTGTACGTTGTGGAGTGTATGGAGTGTGTATGTATTATAACTGTTTAGCATATTGTATGCCTGACTATTTTCTTTATCTTTTCTTTGTTATAATATTTACCTACTTTACCATTGGGCCCGGGACTATAAGCTTATATTTAGCTTCACTTGGGGACCCTTTTCTCCATGCTGCTATACTTTGATCATGATATGAAATTGGAAGTTAAAATAATGGTGTGTAAAGAAATAAATAAATAATCAATCAATCAATCAATCAAAGTTTGTATCAAAAGAGTTGTATAAAACCTTGAAACTCTCACATGAGACTGTGACATGCAAAGCCAGCACATCATACCACTCAAAGATCATTCTGTCTGACAGTCCTAGAATATTCTTGAGTGCAAAGTGAAATTACGTTTACGTTACAAAATGCTGTGGGAAGCAATAAGGAACAAGGAAGCAACGAGCATCAAATCTACCTGGGCTGCACATGCTACTTTCCTCCATCAGAGATGACGTCATATTTGCTATTACAGGGCTTCCTGTAAGAGTTGTAATTGTAATCTGTTGTAATTTAACTCAGGGACAGTAAACGTATGTTGTAATTTACTGCAAGCAGTAGATAATAAGTCAAGGACAAAATGACATTCCAGTCCAATTTTGTTTCCTTGTATGGAAGCTGAGATAAGGGTATGGTATATAAGCTAGGCAGCAGTATTTCTCCTGCATCTACAGATCTCCCATGAGAAACCATAAGAGGTAAGGGCCTGAGTTTTCTTAACTTTCTTGCTTTATGCTTGCTCTCTGGTTTCACTTGAGCTGCCTGGCTGGCTAATATCTCAAAACAGTGTAGGGACATGTTTTATTTCCTCAAATCAAAAAATGCTGAATAATTCTGAAATTGTTTTTGCAGAAAGCCATACTTCACCATGAGAACGCTGGAAGTTTCTGTTGTTCTGTGCCTGATTTCTCTCTCATGTGCAGCCACAAGTAAGAGACCTATGACACCTTCAGTTAAAAAAATCATTCTGAATAAATTGATTCTAATTAAGATAATGTAAAGATTCAGAGTGATGTCTTTGCAACACTAATATTACACATTCATTTTAAGTCCCCCTAGAAATTGGCACTGAGACTGTTCCCGTGGATACTGAAATCGACAATAGTATGTAAATTAAATTTTTTCAATTGAAGGCATGTTTTATTTTAAATTGTGATGCTGATATTTATTTTGTGAAAAAAATCTTTTATGTGCTTTTGTCAAAGACATATTTCTTTCATTTTCTAGCTGAGAATGAAGCAAATGAAGAGGACTTTGTCCAAGGTAGGTGTCAGATTAAACAAAGAGAAGGCAAAAAACATTATACAAATGTAGCCTACCAGTTACAGTACTTTGGGAATGGGAAGTATTTATTTCAGATGAGACTGACAGATCAAGTACATGACATTATGGGTTATAAAACTTTAGCTTATAAGGAGCCCTGTGAGTTGGCTTTAAACCGGCACTAAGCAACATTCAGTTTTTCTCTCTCACGAGCTCCCTCTAAAGCCCGCTGTATTGCATTGTATTGCACTGCATTCTATTGGAGGCGGTCCGCGCTGCTGAACATTGCAAGTGCTGTATCTACCGCTATTGGCCACGGTGGCACATTCTACACCGTTCATTCGCCGTGTAATGACTAATTTTAGCATCCTAAACAGTATGAAACGGATTAATTAAATGAAAAATGTTGCATTGTGGGCCTTTAAAGGTAAAGTATATGTATTTTTTCCCTTAAAGCAAGCCGCTTTCTTTACTGCCCTCCTGGCTGGTTCATGTCTGGCTCACGGTGTTTCATGTATGTGAGTTCCCCGATGAACTGGATCAATGCTGAGGTGAGCTTTCACTGATCACTATTTCCACCAAATCACATCAGTCTCAGTCTTTTAACTGCTTTCAGTATATGTGAGCAAGGTATAAACTAGTATAATTGACTTATTCCTCTGCATCTAGGCTAGCTAAAATATATGTATCTCACTTTATAGAATAGATACTATGTTCTAAGGCATTTTTGTTCTTCAGTTTGTTGCCTATTTTTGTTATATCCCGACCTTAGTTCAAGGGCCAAGAATACACTCAGAGTGGACAGTACCTCTATTATTAATGGCTATATGTTCACTCCCTTGGCAGAAATACTGTGTGAACCAGCACGCTGCATTAGCCTCAGTTCAGAGCCCACAGGATTACCAGTTCCTGCAGTCTCTGCTTCAAGTAGGTCGCAAATCGACAGCATGGATTGGTGGTTTCTATTTCCAGGTGAGGTCTTTCCTACCATACTTAGTCTGTTGACTATAATTCATCTCTTTTTCTGTAATGGTTTTGATACCCCTCCAGTCAACTCAATGTGTTAAGGCTTCATAAAAGTCTTTCTGACTGCCCTGATGATTTTGAGGGGGTAGCCAAATTAGAAGCAAAATATTTCTGACTTTTTGCCTTTCTACTGCCTTTTAGACTGTGTAATACAATAGGCCTATTTCAGGATGCATGGACACTCTTTCTTCCAAGCTAAACGGATAGGGCAACTTTCTTGTTGTATAGTCCATCATTTCAGCACTCTATTGGCAATGATACATTCTGTATTTAAATGTTCCAGGGTTCATGGCTGTGGATTGATAGAGCAGGCTTTCATTACACAAACTGGGGAACAACAAATAGTGTATCACTTCCGTGCCTTCAGATGCATTCTTCAAGTAAGTTCAATTTTCTTCTTCTTATTATTTTTAATCATCCTCTCATGTGGGGACATGGTTTTCTAAATTGTGTCTATTGTGTCTTTACAGGTGGCTGGTCAAACATCAATTGTGCAACATCCTTGCCATTTTTCTGTGCAATAGACCCTAATGGGTGTTAACAACTTAAACTGTGAGTGTATGTGATTGGGCTTTCCCTATTCTGTGAAGGACATAAGACCAAATTATTTTGTTCTTGTTTATCTGTGTTTCTATTATTAGTCTGTTTGACCGTTTTGTAATAACACAAGGATAACATAATTAATGTAAATAAATACCTCATTATGTGATTTACCTCGTTGGTGGTGTCTGTCTTATACTGGTGGTGTCTGTCATTGGTGACGTCTGTCTGAAAATGCATTATTTCATCTTAATAATTTTGAATATTTGATATTTGACATATTTGACATACTCTGCATCCACAAATTCTGGATTTAGAGTAACCCCCTGTCCCACTTAATGCTGTATTGTAGGCCTACAGCAATTTGCTTGTGTTTGCTTGTGCCTAAATGTGGGGCATTTATAGTAGGCCTAAGTGCTACTATAAATGTACCACATTTAGGCAAAGATAAAGGGACTTTTACAAGCCATTTCATATAACCTGATTCAGCGGTGATAAAGTTTAATAACGTTTTTTTCCGACTGGAGTACTAATATAACAATTTGATCAGACATGGGTATTAACACAAAAGAATCTGCACACGCGCATTTATCTACATAGTCACAAGGCTAGAATTGAGAGACTTCAGAGAAGTTTCTACCCCCAGGCCATTCGAACCTTAAACACACAATACAATGACTTTGGACATATTCACCCTCCAACACTCATAAATACATAACATAATACTTAACATTTTCACTTACACAGATAGACACACACATAGACACACACACACACACACACACACAAACCCCCACCCCCCCCCCCCCCCCCCCCCCCCCC
Source organism: Limnothrissa miodon (assembly GCA_017657215.1). Lineage (NCBI taxonomy): Eukaryota > Metazoa > Chordata > Actinopteri > Clupeiformes > Clupeidae > Limnothrissa > Limnothrissa miodon. The sequence continues at coordinate 1,458,121 of JAGFZM010000082.1, read as the reverse complement.
ACACACACACACACAGTACAGTACACTACCTCTCACCCACACTAATTAACCAGCTAGCTCCTTCCCCACATTCATACAGCACACTGTCCTCCCCAGCACAGCAGTACCAGCAACCCCCCCCCCCCCCCCCCCCCCCCACGCACACACACATAAAACACACATCCACCCCACAATACTTAACAGTAAGCCTCCTCCCCACATGCACAGCACACTGCCCATTTAATCTAGCCAATGACTTTTACCATTAATAGTATGCCCTCCCACCTCCACATGCACACAGTAGGCCTACACTGCATCACCAGTAAGCCTTTTTCTGTCCCATTTGACAGCACACCATTGCTGTAAAAAGTGTTCCCTCCCACAAACATGCTGTACACTGGCCAATAGCCCTATGTGTTTTAGAGACATGTGCCTCTGCGCCTCGTCTATAATAAGCGTGTTGGAAGATTTTAGGATACCCAGATTTTAGGATTTTAGCATTTGGAAGACTTTAAGATACCCAAGTTTTCAATTCAGGGAGTTGTATGTTGCATTTTCATCTCTACATGTGCCAGTAGGTGGCGCCAATGTATAGACCAATGTTTTCCAGAGCCATTGAGAGCTGATGAGAGCTGATGTTAGGCCATCGTGTTCCGATTCATTAATTAAGGGCCCGATGCGATGATTATGTGCGATGCACTATTTTAATACGTAATATGCAATAAAGTTATGAGAGAGGACAATGAAATGAAAGGATTACTTGTGTCTTTCTCCGTTTAAACTTACCCGTTTGTGCGTGCAGTTATTTCAGTACAGTAGCCTACACTACGATGCAATGCAACCACCTATACATAACAATTTTTCAAACAAAAAAAAGTCTTTATATTACTTTTTAAAGCCCGTGTTTGCAAAATCCTTCCACGTGTGGCTAGGATGTTTTAACAACTAACGTTACACGCAGGCCTACTCGTTAAATGCTTGAGAATTGATGATGGTCAACGGATCTTTTCTCTAAACCAAGTAAGTTAGAAACTTACTTCGTTGATTGCAATGCAACTTTCCATTGCCAAGTTGCAATCCCATAAGTTTCTAAATGGTTAGCAACTAGATTGAACGTACCTCCAACAATTATGTTAGGATATAGCCTACCGTACACTGTGAAAGCAGATTCACTGGCTTAATTTTCATTCCTTCGTTGCCTTGCATGGGCCCATATTGGCACTATAAAGTCAGGAAGCTTTCGGGAATAGTAAAACAAATCGCACCCGATGGAATCCGATTAATAAAATATTAATGTTCCATTGAAAAGACTACTTCATAATTTACGCACATATAAATTGATTTTGACGAATCTGCTATTTCAATCCCTTCGATAGCTCAGTTGGTAGAGCGGAGGACTGTAGGGTCTTATCACTGACATCCTTAGGTCGCTGGTTCGAATCCGGCTCGAAGGAGGAAACTTTTTTCTGCCGTTTCATGGACGTTGTTAGAAACAATCTGGATATGGACGTCATGTGGATATGGGGATATTTATATCGTCAGACTGATGAGATAGGCTACCCGTTTTTTATTTGACATTTTAAAAACGTTATCTTGCAATGAATTCTAATACATTAAAAAAAAATCTGTTAAAGAAATTATTCTACTGGAACAACCACACGGTGCCACATTGTTACATCTTTCAATTTATTGTTTTTCTTGACTTACATATTTCAGTAACATTTTTTAGATGTACAAACTCCTTTCATTCAGCATTATTGACCAAAACACCATTTCTTTATTAAGCAGCCTAACTGTTGTACCTCTTTTGGAAAAGACAAGATTCATTTAAAAAAAAGAGAGAAGAGGCCAATCGGGCAGTCTGTCAGGTGTACACACTGGTTCAGTACTACACTGCTGTTGACTTTAGTTTGTTTCAGCTCCTCTGTGGGTGACGACAGGGATGTCCAATGAGGGAGTCTCCAGAGAAACAGCACTTTATGTAACACTTAAAAAAGTCTACCTTAGTATATATTCCTTTTCACAAAGAAAAGACACTTAACGTACATACAGAAGTTCTGTACACAATGAATAATCAAGACCAAGAAAATGATCATGAGGACAAAATGACTCTTGGTCTCCTCAGCACAAAATGCATTTAGACAGAGAAATAGAACATACAATGGTTATATACAAAAGAGACCATAAATGATAATAAGGATGAAAAAAGTTTTAAAAGAAAAGTTATGCTGAGCAAAACAATATAATGACAAATAAACCTTTTTTCTTTCAAAAGAAAAAGAATTGACAATTGTGCAGCTCATTCACATATTTGTACCTCATATAATAAGTCTGTAAACAGACACATTCATACACATTATCAAGTATAAATGCATGCATACTGACGATGCATGGGCTCACTCATGCATGGTCACATACCTAGAAATACACTCACATCCACTCACTCATTTACAAACACACACACACACACACACATACAAACACACACTAACATCCGTACACCAGGTCATTTAACAAAGATCATGGTCATAGACCCAACTCAAGTGACTGGACAGGGAATGGTGTGAGGAGAGCAACTCCAGAAACAGGTGACGGGTCCTGGCCTTGTTAAAATAGCAGGGATATGCATACACATGGAAAGTTCTATGGCACTAGAACACCACCCTCATGCGCAATACAAACACCATAATGCCCGGTAATAAACTTTCAGTGGAACAAATGCTGTAGTGTTTCTTGGCTCATATTGGGGAAAACACTTTGCTCCAGCTGCCCACAGAATGGTCTTGACCTCGAGGACTGTACTGGTTGCTCAACACACGTCACCATAATCTGTTCAATCAGTGGCTCTTGCAAGCTTTTTTCATGTCTTCTGCATTCTCTTTAAACTAGGGTCAGCAATCACTGACCACCTTATCAAAACTCTCTAACAAGAGAACACCTCACTTTGACAAGCAAAAAAACGTTGGTCATGTCTGTCTCGGTTTATAGACACTATGGCGACATGGCCACCATCCATACAAAAAAAAAAAGGGGGGGGGGTGAATCACCATTCTCTACCATTCTGACAAAAAAAAAAAGTTTAGTATCCATGGCACAACACTTGGGTATGGGATGCCTCACCAAATTCCCAAAATATTGTGAGTACAAAAGTACAAATAAAACATACATAATCTGTACAAAAGTAATACATGTAAGTACATGATGTAGCTAATACATTGGATGATATTAAACAACAGTGATACGGAAAAAGGTATTGGTAGTAACGATGGAATGTATGAGACACTTGAGGGCGCCAGAGAGCCAAAATTCAAACAAGCACTGAATACCAGCCATCCAATCAATTAGTTGGTCGTTCACACTCAAATCCAAGCCCCACGTGCAATCACTCTTCTATACAAGCCTCAATTTTTGGGTTTGGTTAAGAAAAAAATATCCTATACCCTATGTTAGAAACTACATTCATAGACCACCTTTTGCCATTCTATTTTGTCCTATTTTCTCTCCAGTCTCTCTCCACCTCCCCTTCTAGTCTTTCCTTCCTTCAATGTTCCTTCTTCTTTTCCTGCTCGATAATTCTTTTCACCCTTTCTGTTTACCACATCTTTCAATTCCCTCGCACTCTAAAGTCTCTCTACTCACAATTCTGGGTTAGCATCAGTGTGTTAATTAATGTTAAAGATTCTCATTCTCTGCAAATGACTTTATAGGTAACTTTATAGGCTTCTGTTTGTCTACCTGGGGACACCATTTGCAGTATTGATTTCTCTACATTTATTATGTCATATTCACATTCTGCATGTCGCTGCAGCTGGGGACTCGTTCTCTCTCCTTGCCCATATTCACTCTCACAGCCTGGCGGCCCTCTAGTGTCCCCAACATCCCCAGCGTGTCATCTCTCCTCCAGCATCTGACAGGGCTCCGACAGGGTTCCTCTCAGGCCCATCACCCATGCCTTCTCCAGCGAGTTCTCCGCTCCTTCCTTCGGCTTCTCTCAGCCCCGCTCCCTCCCTTCCCTTTTCCATCACTGTGGGATCTCGTCGTCTGTGATGCCCTGGGCTTTCAGCTCGTCCAGAACATTGTCCAGGTAGCCAGGGTCAGGATAGCCGTGGCCTGTGAGGTTGGAGCCAAACTCGGTCTTGTGGTGGACCTCGTTCCAGATGACCGTGTCGGACTCGCCGGTGGTGCTGGACGTGCCCACAGAGAAGATCAGGCGACGGTCCCACGCCACCAGCAGCAGCCGCAGTACCTTAAGGAGGGAGAGACGCACACCTCAGGCACAGACACTATGTTTCCAAACCTCGACACACTAGATACAATACACAATAACTTTAGACCTATAGATCATTACCTGTTGTAATGGTAGTAAAAATTACAGACTTAATGGAGAAGTTGAAAAAATGTATTTAGTTCTGAACAATTGCTGTGAACGTACATGTTAAATTTCCATTACACCCTGTTTCTTGTGAAATTTCAAACATTGAGAAGCTTGAATTTCTGGATTTACATGTACATGCCTGATAGCGGCATGTAAATTGAGTAACCCCTTCCGATTTTGTACTTATACTATGTGATTTTCTTATATTATGAGATTTTTTATCCTGTGCCATTCTTTAAATGACTCCATTGCAAAGAATAAATGGTATAAACATTAACTGATTTTAGAGTTCCAGATTATCACTGTCCACTGTCCTGAACAAAAGAGCGTGATTTCATATTGTACATACCTTGCGCCCTTTCTCGCTGTCGGGGAGATAGCAGTGGCGAGGGAAACCTCTAGCAGTGAAGGGTTTACCTGGGTTTGGGTGCTCAGGTCCCTAAAAGACACAACAGGGCATAGACATCACTGAGTATGTCCAACAAATGGATGGACAGGAGCATTCAATTACACTCAGATTAACTCAGACCTTGGTAAGTATGACAGTCTCTCACGTCTCATGTCCATGCATACAATTATCCAGAAATGTTTGGGGATGTGTCTGTGGGTGGATTTGAATGGGCCTGACCTGGATGCCTGGGGGGATGTTGTAGATGATGCGGATGGTCTTGCAGTCGGGGTGCCCAGGCAAGGAGTGGGGGATGACGTGGTACTCCATCTTGCCAGGGGGCTGGTTGCCGGTCTTCACCCCATAAATGGTCTTGCATGTAGGGCACTGGAGGCTGCCATCTTTATTGCCATTGTTGTACATGGCCACCAAGCACTGGACGTGGTACTGGTGACCGCACTGAGCCAGGCGGCCAACGGACTCCCCCCGGGAGGTTCCACCCACTCCTGGGCCCTTGTAGCCGGACGGCCCCCCGAGAGCCTCCATGCAGATGGTGCAGTCCTGTTGAAGGACAGTACGGTCTTATAAACAATGCACCACAGTAATATATCAACATGTGTTTACTAACAACCAACAAAGCCCAGATTTATAAAAAAAAAAAATTAATGAATAAATAAATAAATAAATACAAAGAAAAACTTCTACCTCATATAAACTATAAACTCAGAACACTTTTCTTGAGAAAAGGCAACCTGTTATGATCACTGACACTAACTGCTCATTAACTTACTAAGTGGTCAAGTGTGTGCTTATTCTGTGTAATGAAACTGCTAAAGCAGAAGCTTCCTACCTCCTCTGGAGGATTACGGACTTTCTGGAGGTAGCGCTTCACCACTTCCTCTGGAGTCTTGCCTGTGGGAGTGACATTTGAACATCAGCGCACAGAGAACACTGTATTTCCATGAGCCTACAAAAAAAGTCTATATGTAGTCTGTAAGAGTAGTGTGTGTGTGTGTGTGTGTGTGTGTTTGTGTGTGTGCATGGATTTATGGTGGCTTAGCACCCACCTTTGCGAGCTTGCTTCTTGGTGGTCTTGCGGCAGCAGTGGCCGAGGCCAGGGATTGGCTTGATGTCGCTTTTACTGACAGGCGGTGGGTGCAGCACCAGCTTGGGGGGACGCGTGAGGCAGACGGGCAGCGCAGCAGCGCTCATCAGGATCCCTGTGATGCCCGCCAGCGCCGGGTGCACTGGGCTGGAGCCGGTCAGGTTCTTCACTGGCACTGTGGGCACTCTGCAAAAGCAGACAGGCAGCCTGGTTACCAAACTGGCGGGGGGGGGGGGGGACGGGCTGGTTGGACTTGTGCTGTAGTGCACCCCAGCAAACCAGATCACAAACCTGGACACAAGCAACACTTACATCTCATAGCAAATTGCAGACACTTCCTTAAGTTGCAAGACCCATTAAGATTCAATGCATGTGGAACCAACCTATTTATGTTAGACTTAAGTATCGAGAATTACCACAAGCAGGACTTGTTTTTGGAGTAGTTTTGATAGGTTGATGTGTCAGAGCTGTAGCATCCTGTTGTTCCAGTGCAGCACACATAAATTAGGGCTTAACCTAAGCCATTTTTCCATCGGTTAAAAGTCCTCTCGTGTCACCCGACATTCCTCTCTGTGTACACAAGGATTCACCTCACACACACACACACACAGTACCCATTTAGCCAACTGGCATCAGATCAAATCTGGTCAGATGACACCAGGATAACCCAGTCTATCTGTTTAAGTCACACACAAACACTTTGCCCCCGAGGTGCTCGAGTGACACGTCTCCATATGCTGCAGCCTTGACCTGTCATCTCTAATCTCCTCCTCAACCCCACTCCCGCCTTCCACGCTGTCTGTCCTGCTAGTGTGCCAAAGTTTATGTAGACTTGCCGTTGGCCAGACCTATGCTGACCCCATTCCCACCGCGGGCACAGACAGACTGCTCTCAGCTTCCCATGTTCACATTAATCACCATTGCCTCCAGGTGCTCTTCTTTCTAACAGGTGCCACGGGGGCATGTTTAATGAAGGGGGACTATTTACAGCTACACATGGAACAGGACCCAGCGATGGCCTGTTGAGCATTCCAAGGAGTACCAGCTACTAAATCCAGTTCCTTCTCTTCTAACTTCTACTAACTTCTAACTTGTAAATATTTTTTAAAAAGATGCTTGTTCATACATACACAGTTGATGCAGCCAAACTCACAACTGTGATGGACATATATAGCATTTTTTTCAATGGAATTAATAAAATACTTTTCTTACACATTATTTCCAAACACATACCACAGATTGTTATTGTTATTGCTATAGTGATCTTAAAACATTACTGGTCAAGTGCAATCAGCTCTCCCCAGTCACAAACCACATAACAAGGATCAATACCTTCCACGGCCAATCACTGCACTGGTGTTTGTGCCCTGTGACAAGTCCTATTGGGAATGTAATGAGAGATGTGTGAGAGCCACAGGGGTTGTGGGTCAATACTCACTGGAATGGCCTGATGATGGTCATCTTTTCACCAGAAGGGTGAGTTGGGAAAAAAAAAAGAATTAGGTGTTGAAAGATAAGGTGCCTCCAAAGACACTCGCCCTCAAGCTGTGGAACAAAAAAAAAAACGAGCTGCGGATCGATTCCTGCCTGATCTCACTTTGTGAGGCTCAGAAAGAGTGTTTGCCCAGTTGCTGCCAAACAAGCCAGGGGGAAAAAAAACACTCAGTTGTGCAGTCTCATTGAATTATAATTCCTCTCGGTCAGGTATTCTTTGGTTTCCCTGTCTCGTCCTTGTGTCTCTTCTCCTTGTTTCCTTCACTGCGTGGGTTCTGTGCTGCTCTGTCTGAGGTGTGCTCCTATCTGGTGCAGGCTTCACAGTGATGTGTATAGCAGTGTCTGGTCAGTCTCTTATAGCACTAATCCACCTGCTGACCTACCTCATTGCAGTGACGCGTCACACCTGCCTCAGATTATCAGCACATCATATGTTCATGTGGCAAACCCTGCCAACACATAGACCCACTTCAGGCTTTACGCAACTATTTTATTTTTTGTGAATATGGCCTAGATTCATGAACTAGAAAAAATGCACATATCATAGCAATAGGTACTAACATCTGCGCAATAAAAAGACAGAAACCGTGTCTGTAAAGCTCAGGGGTTAAATGCCTCAAAAGGACCCCACATCTTTCTATTGTCCAGCTTTTCTAAAGGGAATTATACGTTTGAGTGGATTTCCTCAGTAGCCATTACAGAGCACCAAAACAGAACAGACAGACAGGGCCAACCAATTGGTGCAGCAGTGACTTTTAAGACACTATTAGACAAATTGCTGAGTTATGTTCAAGCTACTGACCGCAGTACAAGTATCCGGTTTTCTATAGTAGGGTCACAGTTGTATCCTCTCAAAAAAACTTTTTGTGATTCTCATGACCAGCCAAACAGGCACAATTCAGTCCACAGTCTAGGCTAATTATTAACTACTGGCCTAACTGGAGAGGGGGGGGGAGGGGCAAACAGATTATATTATGAGCAACCAACAAAGAGATTAAGAGGCTAATCATCATCATTGGATGGAAAACTATTTGATTAATACTGGGTATCCACACTGACAGTATTTCTATTCATTTACGCTAGAGAAACTGACCCTGTGCACAGAACTAGCCTAGATCTTTCAGAATCTTGACAGAGATAAGGCACGTGAGAGTGCATGTCCGTGTCTGTGTGATGTGTCTACGAGGATCTTTCTTTAGACCTGATAAAGCAGGAGCTTTATCTTGGCTCAAAGCAGAAACAGAACCTTGAATCGACCAGTTTGCATGAATCAGCACAACTCCAGCTTACGGTTGGGCCGTGGGCCAACCGTCTGCCATGCAAGGTAGTGAGAGGACAGCAGAAGGCTAACAGCGCGTGGGCCTAATCGCATGTATTAATACCTGGCTAATACCAGCGCAGCAATGGGCTGAGGCCAGTCACTAGGTTAGTAACAAACTGTGGGGAATGTTTAGTTGTGTTTGATACACCGCATTAACATACTTCTCCCATGCCCCACTGACAGACAGACCGATAGACCAGCAAACTTGCACACACCCATACACACAACACAACAGAGCAACTATTAGAGTAGAGATGGCTACTTCAGGCTACAATTTCATTATTCTATCATATTTAGCCATCATGAGGATAATGCACTGGGAGAAGGGACTGTATAGCTTCTGTTAACTACTCTATAATGTATGAATGGCGATCAGAGGCACTGCTGAATGGGCAAAAGCTCAGCTCTTAGTGGCCAGCAGCTGAGGAGCCGTCACATGCCCATACAGCAGTGACCCCTGACCTGTGAAGCTGTTATCTGCCAATGGACTCAGAGCTCAAGCATATGGATGAACAGTATGGTGGCTAAATCTTTAATCCGACATCTACGCACTACGGATCTACACACACACTAACACATACGTGGTAAACCAATGAGATTACCCATGAGTCAAGAGAAACTTCAGTTATTACTCATTCATTGATGCAAGTTTGGCATCCTTCTTAAGTTCTGCTTAGGTAGGATTTATAGGCAGGGCACTATATTGTTGCAATATTACTAACCAGATCAAATTGAATGTCAGGGTAAGTTTTGCTATGCAATTTTGTAGCGATTAGATAGAGCGTCTCTGAATCTCCTTAAACAATAGCTTTGCTCCAATATAAAAACTTAATTGTTCCCAACACCCTTAAGATCCCCCACATTCAACAAGTGAACACTCAATACCTACTCAAGTCTAGACTTAGACTTGTTGCTCATTGGCACTCTTTGTTGTGCTATGAGCGCTATGAGACATGTCTTTTTCATAATGCGCTATACAAATAAAACTGAATTGAATTGAATTGAATCGACTTAAAATCCTCCTATTTACTGCATTGCCATAGTTAGGGACTGTAAATCATCACTCCCCACTCCCCTATGTTGTTGCTTCTTGTCTGGAATTTCTGAATCTCCAAAAGATTCACTATATCTTCTTGCAATATGTTGTCAAAAAAAAAAAAGTTAAAAACTGTGTGCACAAACTTTTGGACACAAACATATTGCAGCAGCAGTACAGCAGAAAACACTGCAGTTTCACTGCAGTTTTTCTTCATAAAGTTCACAAAAGTCACTGTTTTTCCTGAGCTCTCCGCCTCTTTCTCTCACTCCTCCACATATTTTATCCCTTCTGCCTTTTCTGTGTCCAGATGGTCATCTGAGGGAGGTGAAATCCCAGGTCATGGTTCTGATCCCGTCAATCACACAAGGACATATAACGCACAGGCCAACAAGAGCATGTTCACACATGGACGCACACACTCATACCGAGCAACACTACGAAGACACAAAATTTCCATTCAATTTATTGAGGGTAGTGTCAAGGTGAAGAGATTGATGCTTAGGAACTACAGATAACAAAAAAAAAAACTGTGTGCACTGTGTGCATGTGTGTGTGTGTGTGTGAGAGAGAGAGAGAGAGAGAGAGAGAGAGAGAGATGCATTTCTATGCAGAACTGAGCTGTAGCTCCCTCAAGCAGGCAGGCAAGGTCATTTCCATGGACTTTTTCAACACCAAAACAAAGTCTGGGATGTCAACAATTCCAGACCCTCAATATCACATACACTTGCTTTATACTCCCCTCCTCTACACTCATCTACTGTACGCTCTCATTTACTTTTATCCTTGTTTGTTTCTCTTTAATCTCAATTCCTCTTATTTTCATCCGTCACAACTCCCCTCCCCTCTTCACTTTTCTTTTGTCCATTTCTCAAACTCGCTGAGAAAACAGAGAGCACATTCCATCTCACAGCGGCCCTGGAAGGTCAATATTTACTTGCTCAGCATGGGCTCCTGTCTGCTTACGAGGTCATTTCTGTGTGGAGCCCCGAGTCCATGTGTGTCTCGGGATGTGAATGGCTGGTCTCTGACTGACACCTGCTCACAGACTATTTCCACAGTCTGGCCTGGCGGCTTCACAGTTCTGCTTTCCCCGCTCCCTGCGGTCCCCCCACTTTACTTGTTTTTCTTTTTCCTCCCTTTCCTCTTGCACCTACGGCCCTTTCTCTCTCTACCCCACACTCTCCATATGTACAGACTTGCCCGAGTCCAGCGCTTCTCGCACCAGTGTGCAATCGCTCTTTCTCTCCTTCTCACCCACTCTCTTTCTTTCTCTCTCTCTCTCTCCTTCTCGAAGTCGCTCTTTTGTCCCTGCCTCCCCTTGTCTCCCTTTCAGGATGTGTGACAGCGTCTGTGTCTGCCTGGCCAGGCCAGACTTAGACACCCCCCCTCCCCCAATAGCCATGGATGCACACATTCCACACACACAAACACACACACACACAACACACAGACAAAAAAGCACAAAACCACACACACACACACACACACACACACACACACACACACACACACACACACACACA
>JAGFZM010000082.1:1368951-1430817 GCA_017657215.1 Limnothrissa miodon | reverse complement strand
GAAGTTTAACACTTCCAGTAAAGCGTTTAAAGTATACAGCGCTTACGAACACAAAAATCTGTGGCCGGAATGTTATAGGCTAATTATAACATAAAAACAGCAATCAGACTGCCTGTGCATTTTAATAATTTATTATCAAAAATACAAACCAACAGTTAGGCTACTTGTCAAACAAACAAACTAAATAAACTAAAATTCGTTCTTCAAAATAAATCAAATTGTTAAAACGAGGGGCCATGTGGGGTGGTTAACGTTACTACTTAGCCTACATGTTTTAAATGATAAGACATATTCAATGTTGACGAGTGATAGGCAATTGTTTGCCTGCAGCATTTGCAAACAGAGTTGATCCCACACTTTGGACTTTCTTCCTAACAAAATCCCAATATTCTAGATGATACGTACATTAAGTGATTTCCATAGGCGCGAAAAAGAAAAAGCTTAACACAGCTTAATTTACCAAAACAGATTTTGTCCACGTTAAGTTGCCAGTGATGTCGTCACTGTCCACATTGGTTAATCCAATTCTTGCCTATCTCTTCTTGTTTTGGGCTTCGGGAAAGGGAAAAAGTTCTTGCAACTAACCGACTAATGAAAATTTATTCAACCAAGCTCTCTTCATATCGACTAACGTTTAGTCGACTATATGGGGGTAGCCCTAGTGCCTAAACACTGTGACGTATATTGTATTTATGTGGACCATAATACAAATACACCAAGAAGATGATGGTTGAGCGCATTGCTATAGTCAGCGGCAGCGCAAATACATGAAGCAGGGGTCAAAGAGCGAAAGAGGCAGAGACGCATCTGTAAGGCAGAAATTGGCCAGATTATACATCTCACGACTGACTCACACCCCCACCTGAACAAAGAGACTTCAGTTGTGTTTTTGTATAATGCATTGACTAGAATGTTTGAATGTTTGGTCTCTCATTATTCCTTGTAATGTGAGCAACAATATGATAATAACTTTGCGGCAATTCAAGGCATCTGTACACAGTTATAGCCAAGTAACAATATTGGATACTGTATGTTAATATGAATTCACACCTCTCTGGCGGTGCCAGCTGCCTGACCAATCACAGCTTTAGCCAAATGGCCATTGTCTTGTTTGCATGGAAAGTACAGGGAGAAAAGAATGTGTTATCCTAGCTTCCTTGCTCCTGGATACTCTGGGCAGCTGACCTGTTTTGATCTCTGCTCCAGCCAGCCTCTCTCTCTCTCTCTCTCCCTCCCTCCTGGTTTTGTTTATTTCTTTATTTTGTTCTGGGTAATTTGGTCATCTTACATTTATGTCTACTAGTTGCTATTTTCAGTCATTGAGTTTAGTCTGATTATTTCATGTAACTGCTATGTTATTTCACTCTTTTACTTACTGTTAAATAAACCATTGTTACACTAGTTAGTATCTCTGTACTCTGTTAGTATCTCATGTACCTCCACTAGTTCGTATATCTTATCATGTACCATGCCACTCTTGTGTTCAACTTGGTAATATTCACAGTCATAGCTATTAATTTAATGGAGTCAGATAAATGGTATTCTCTCGTAATATTTACCACTAACTAAATGCTTCTATCCTGTTCAAAGAACACGCATCTGAGGGACAAGGCCTTTTTTCCCCTCCCGGGTGAAATACAGAAATACCTTGTATATTTTTTGCCTTACACTTCAGGGCCATGCAAAGGCAAAATAAGCATAACGAGGTAATTACGTAAACAATCAATTTTGTTTCGGGAATTCACTAATCATTAATCAAATATAGACGAAACGTAGGCAAACTGTTCTGGCACTAAATAGACAGAACACACAGCATTTTGTTTGTGCATCCTTTTGTTTCGTGACTGCACAACAGCCCGCCTTGGAGTGCATGATAATATGGGGAGAAATAAAATATTAGCTATCCTCACGTTTTATATTGAAAACTTCGACAAAAACTCTCAAAACTACAAAAAACAACACAAAGTACACTGACAACTTCCTCAAGGAGTGCAATACAATCGCTATCAACAAACAGTGTTGACTTAGAACACTCACTGATGCATAACTAATTAATTACATCCAGGCGCTGTTTATATAACTTGTTGTTTATAAAAATGTTAGTGCCGTTCTCCCTGACACTACTAGAGGGCAGCAATCAACCATAATTCCACTAATATAAGCGAAAACAGTAGTGCTAGTGGAAAGAACAAAACCTCCACTGTTACACATTAGTAAAGCTGCTTATTCCTGCATGACATCCTGATGCTGTTATTTCTGTATGTTTGGATGACGTGTGAAACACTCAAGTTTGCTTGCTAGCGAAGCAAAATGTTACTGTCAAAAGCAATGAAAAGAAAAGTTGTTAGCGAATGTAGGATGTACAAAGAAGAGTGGAAAGAGAGGTATGTGTTCAGCCTACGTGAATTTATGAATGCCAAGGCAACATGTATCATCTGCAATGAGGTTGCCGTTTGCAAAGAATATAATATCCGAAGGCACCACGAGACAAAGCATGGTCACTTCAACCACTTGCTGACTGGTGCTCTTTGTTGTAAAGCGCTGTGAAACTGTCTTTTGTAAAATGCGCCATACAAATAAAATTGAATTGAATTGAATTGAATTGAGACAGAGGTCTGTTGAATTGTCGTTTTTGACAGCAAACGTGGGCCGTAGAATCGCCTCTGCCTGCTTCAAAATGGCTAGCAATGGGCATTTGTTGTTTCTATCATTAAAACACTAGTTTTAAAAAAGTGCTTCTCACTGAGTGGTTAGTTGTGCTCACTGATGTTCCAAAACATGTAGCCTATCAGAGCAAAATAAAGCTTTGGTCATGTTCTGTTTGGCACTTTGTTTTTATTAAGGAGCAAATGAGTCTTCTAATAGAAACTTATGGGACTTACAAAATGGCAAATAAACTATGACAGAAACTGCATTTCACTACGATACCTGGGTTTCATAAGCGAACACCACTAACCACTCGGTGAGTAGCACTTTTTTAAAAACGGAATTAAGGATAGAAACAACAAATGCCCATTGCTAGACACTTTGAAGCAGTAAACGTCCATTAAGCTCAAGTACCCATGAAGCACACTTTTAACTTTAACCACAAATTGCATATAAAGAAACACATTACTTTTGTCTACTTTTGCCCCCCTCAACACCCCCCACCCGAACCCTCCCACCAACCCCCCCTCTCCACCCCCCCACCCACACCAACCACCACTCAACAACCAACCCCCCCAACACCCACCCACGCAAGCACACACATACACATCCAAAAGCATTTTTCCCATTCTTTCTAATGGAGACCCCCCCCCAACAGCCTCCCCCCAACACCCCCCACAACAACTCCAACACACACACAAACACACACACACTCACACACAGACACTCATACACACACACAAGCATTTTTCCCATTGATTTCAATGAGGAGCCCTCCCACCCCATGCATTTCTATGGGAACGCAAGGAAAAGAGGGATAGCGGGCGAACGACAAGAGATATCAAAAAGAAAAATGTAAACACGCCGATCGAGATCAGGCCGGACGTGTCAGAGTTGGAACGGTGTCTCTAACTCGAAAGCCCTAGGAGGAGTAGCGGCAGAAGAATAATAATACTTTGTATGGCAAGTCCACAATAAATGTAGTTATTATGTAGTGGTTCCCAGTATTTTAAGCCAATCATCCTGCTGCATCCATCTGATAACTTCCTGACAATCATAACTGATCCTGGCCACAATTTTGAAAGTCGCATAAAAACTTTGCCTTGAATGGACCCCTCAGAAAATAACATTTTTTAGGTACTTAAGCTTTTATCTTAGGTAAGTGTCACTATTTTTTTTTTTACAAATTTCAGAGATTAATGTTTCTAACACCACTTAGCACAAGTTTGAGGTACAATGTTAGAGATAGTTACAGTTATTTCAAAAGACAGGTTTACAGACTTTTAGTCAGTGTTACAACATGTGGTTAGCATGCTAGTCAAATTGTGCACTATGCTGATCTAACAAATCACAAGTGATGATATCTTGTGTTTTACTGTTCAATACATATTTTTTTTCCAGATTTTATATACATAATATATGTAGACTGCAGTATGTTTTAAAAATTTCATATAATTTTAACATGAGCTTCAAGGGTACTGTAGCATAAAAAAATGGAGCACATCAGTGGGACTTACTGAAGAAAAGCTTAAGTCTAAACCTATACAGTAATTATATACTCTCTGCAAGTACATTTATGTAACAAAATAGTCATCTTCAAATTAAATCTACAGTATTTTTATTCCAAAACAATGGGCGTTCCTATTAAGCTCACTTACATAGACTGGCAATGTTAACAGTGAACAATCAGACAGTTCTGTTAGTATGTTTTACAGACACCTGTTAAATGTGTCTTGTGTGCATGAAGGAGGGGGGAGGTAACATTTGTTAAAATACACATACAATATGATTTGATACACATACACTATGATACAATATGACTTCATGTTCATGTTTTATTATCTTTTGTTACCTTTATTAAGTAAAGAACATTAACAATGACAAAATTGTGAGCTTGTGAGCTTATTTGGAACAGGGGTTAATGGGTGTACAAAATGTACCCATTAAGCACAGCCCGGACTTTTTGCATTTAAAGAGGGGCTAAGCAGAGTTGTTTTTTTCTCTCACGAGCTCCCTCTAAAGAGCGCTGTATTGCATTGTATTGCACTGCATTCAATTGGAGGCGGTCCGCGCTGCTGAACATTGCAAGTGCTGTATCTACCGCTATAGGCCACGGTGGCACATTCTACACTGTTCGTTCGCCGTGTAATGACTCATTTTAGCATCCTAAACAGTACAAAACGGATTAATTAAATGAAAAATGTTGCATAGTGGGCCTTTAATGCTATATATTACTTTAACTAATTACATTTTTTAAAAATAGAGTTTTAAGCTTTTAAAGACCCAGCTATTCAGAGAACATCTTCTATCCTAGCACTAAATTGAACTGAAGCACTATTCCCTGGCACTATGCTCTTTAAGGTTTCTGCTATGTAGCTTGATTGTTATCCTCTTTTTGTAAGTCGCTTTGGATAAAAGCGTCTGCTAAATGCATAAATGTAAATGTAAACGATTAAATGAGAGATTAATGTATCATTGTAGCTTCTCATTTCCCTGTTAGAATAATGCCTTTCACGTGAAAATGGCTGAAACAAAGATTTGGGTGAGCTTTTTTGTTGTTGTTGTTTGTTTTGTAATTGATGGTAGTATCATGCTAATCAGACAGACAGTAAAGCATGGGTGTCAACCATGAGGTGACAAATGCTAGCTTATGCTAATTACCCAGCCGTGTATGTGCAGTTAAGTATACGTGCTTTCTACTGATGATAACCTAGACAATTTTTATTGTCTTCTGGTCGAGCCTCTGTCAGCAGTCCGAGACCTTTTCAGACATCACTAGGCTAAATGTGATTTTTTAAAATAACGGCTTACGAAGTTTGCTTTGCTAGTTTGCTAGCTGGTTATTACAGGTGTTGCATCATGTTTGACATGTTTAAAAGTATAAATATACATGTAACAATATAATTTTTTCAAGATACTTCTTTGACATTGACCCTTTGAAGAAGTCACCACTAGCTCTAGTTGTAATTTTCTTACATTTGTGTACCTTACGTACCTTCATTTGAAGCGAACGCTTAAGGAGCTGTTGCCCAAACAGCCTCTCAGTGGTTGCCTGGGTACCAAGAAAATTAAGCCATCCGATTTGACGACTCTGTCCTAAATAAAATGTAAACTCAAAGTTTGACCACAGACCGTTTATGGCTCACAACACATTTTGTTTTTAGAAGCCTGGACATGGATAATAGAGCAAAACTTAATAATACTCATGGCCATTCTGTGAGCTGTTTTTTACCTGCTACTATAGGTCAATGAATGACTTGTGCTACTGACTGATGACTTCATACAAACTTTAAAAGGATTTTACAAATACTGGTAGCCTGAAAATTCAGTGTCTTCTGCATCACATGCATTGAAGAAAAACATATTTCCAAAGAAATACTCCATAGGCTGATGCTAGTTTGTAGCATGTTGTTATGGTTACAGCAGATAGCCCAGTCTATGGTTACATGAGATAGCCTATGATACAGGTAATTTTTTTGCATGCAGATAATTAAAAGGCATCATTAACATTGCAATTTAGAGTCCTTCCCTTTGGCCTCGCTTTATTGCAGAGAGGTAGCACTTCTACCTCTAATGGAGTCAGGCATAAAAATCCTCCCGGCATCTGCCTCATAGGATCCCCAACATGGGAACACTAGATACAGCTCTTCAGAGCCATGTCACAGAACTGGTGTTGACAGTCACTAGAGAGAGCTCCTAAACATGGGTCCTGAAAACAATATGAACTAATTCCATTTATTTGCTTTTGTATTTTCCTTTTTAAAAGCATTTCGTTAGACATCTAACAGTATTTCAATGAATGTGCCCAACTACTTGATTTTGTATTGTCATGGCTTCATAATGCAAGTCTTTCAAGGAATGTGGTGGAGGAGGAATTGTAGGCCTAAATATTACCAAAAATGTATTAATGGGTTTCAGTCACGTGACTATTATAGCTGAAGCCCATTTTTAGGACTGAAGCGCATAAGGACACGAAAATTGCTCATTTCTCTGCTGATAAGCAACAATATTTCAATAAGATCAGAATTTCACTCTTCTGACATTGGTATAGTGGTAGAATGACACTTTCAGTAAAAATATAGTGATGATGTGATGTATTATCCATACTAATGTTTCTGCAATGTATGGACCAGTAGTAGAGCAAGCATCTGCTAAATGTTTAAATGTAAATGGTATAGGCCTATAACCTCCTCTCAGTAATAATCCTTAATGCATCCAGATCACAGAACCATCTTTTAATCTCTGTGTTTTTATTTAGCCTATGTTATTATCTCTGAAGCCCCAGCAAAGGAAAGTTACCTCAAAATGTTACCTCTGATCCTATCTGGTTGACAGCCACAGCAGTGCAGTGTAGCTTAAGGTACACACACAGGTATTTATAATTAGTTTATATATAATTATTACATACAATGAAGACACTGAACTGTGTGACACAAACTTTAGTTGGGATTGTTCTCTGCTAACATATTAAGCTACCTAAGCTACATCAATTCAGGAGTCAACTTGCCAGCATAAGTGCTCATTGCACAGTCTGAAGTGCTCTGTAGGTGTCCATTTGTGCTTTTTGGTGGCAGGCATCAATTTCTGTCGCCATCCTGGGTTTTGGGGAATATTTTATTTGTGTCCAGATTTTCTTGCTTTGCTGTTACTATATCCCACTGCACAGCAGATAGACAGCATTGTTGTTAACACTGTTGCGCCCAATCAAATAAAGTTTAGGAAACAATTTAGCAAGAGGTTGGATTAGTGACCCGCATGGTAAATTTAATGTGCTAATGACCTCTTTCACCCAAGACACTGAGGATTGAAAACCTCAAATTTCCCCAGCCTTTCAAGCCCAATGCATAAAAAAATGTTGGTTCTCTGGGAATCCTGGGAATGTCCTGGTAAAAAATACTAGCAGCAGTCAAAATGACCTAAAATACCGTTCAGCTAATCACCTAAAATATCATTCATACGACACTAATGATGCCTCTCGGAAAATACTCAAAATGTGTCATGCTATTCAGTGATGGCTGGTGACAGTTCTGATATGTAAATCTCATATGGTCATCTGGAGACAGTGACAAATAATATGAATCTGTAATAACGCCTATACAGAAATAGATTCCATATCCTGAAAAGATGACCCCATTTTCTTAATGAAAAATTTTATGATTGTAGCCTAATCAATTATCACATTAACAATCAGTATCAGATGAATAACAATGCTAAGAAAACATGACTAGACCAATGTAACAACAAAGCAACCATGACAGCCCTCTTCAGTATATGGCCTATTTTTAACACCCCATACTAGAAATACTGATCCTGTCCAGTTTGTGTCCAAAGCAGGCATGTGCAGATGTTATTTTGGGACCATTTTTATTCTTCTGGTTGGTTGGATCTTTTAGCTTGGATGACTTTGCATTCTGAGTGTGGTTTCGAGGGTCCATCTGAAGAGTTTGTGCAAGATGTAGCCTCTCTCCCTTCAGTTGGTGCTGTAGCTCTGAGCCATTTCTTGCCATCTGTGTTCTTAAGAGCTGCAATGTTACAAACAACCTTAATGCAACCTGAAAATTGATATATTCCCCCCTAAAGAAAAATTATAGTGTCCTAGTAACTAATGTTATACCACATTATGGGCATCAGAAAAATTAAATAAGAACAAATAAATAAATACAATTCAGGACAAAAAAAGGTCCTGGCACATGATTTAGCAGTGGACAATGGTACAGAAGTCCTTTGTTGGAGCAACCTGCTGCTAAAAGACTATATTTGACCAGAAATATAGCAGATAAGTTGTACAATTTTCAAGGAAGCAGAAATAATGTCCTGTACAAATTTAATTGAATCATTCAGCAGAAATCCTAATCTTCAAAATTCAATTCAACAATTTGATGAAATATGCACTTTCAACATTCATTTACACCTCCTGTCCTGAACCAACCTGTGGTGTTGTTGCCAAAGGTTTCGCATTGAGTTGAAAAGATGAAGTGATAATCAGTCCATAAATGAAAATGTGTGTAAAATTCATTCTGTTAAAGTCCAAAGTACAGCAGCCTAATTTGTCTATCTGCCAGATCAGCATTTGAAGAGAACAGCCTTGCTCTCGAGAATTTATAATTGGCTGTGAGTGATGTCAACAATATGAGCGCCTTCAGTGGTTATAATTTGCCTACAGCAAGACATTACAAAAAAGAAAAAAGTAATAGCAGAAATAATAGAGCAATGAACAGTGTGAGAAATGTATTCATACACAGGGCCTCATAGTTGAAATTAACAATTGATAGCGATAGGCTTTACTAATAATATAGGCTTTTGGAAAAACAAAGTTCTTGTTTGAGGTCTTTACTCTGAAATCCAGAATACATTTACAAGTGTCTTGTGTATACTGTAGCCTAATGGCAAAATTATGTTTTATGTGTCCTCTGGCAGGCTAACTAAAGCAAAGCTCGGGATGGCGCTGGTGTGTTCCTGCTTCCTCCTAAACAATGGAAGGTAATCTCAGGAATTACATCTCCGATTGAGGGGAAATCTCACACTGTTTCATTAGAAATAATTTAGTGCTCTTTATTTAGTCATTTACTTATTTCAGAATGTATTTGTATTTTCTTTTTCTCTTGCCTCTATCTCATTTGGTTATATTTGTTTGGGCAAGACACTTATCACAACTGTCTGATGGGTAAGGTTGAATCAAAAGTATTCTGCTTGAAATGAGTTCACTTGTTTCAGATTGCCACCAGAGTGCTGTGTCACATCTCTAGATCTCATTCACAAGTTTATAATTGACTTGAGGTTCTGCATTGTCATCTGTGGTTAGCAAGTCCTGATGTGTTTCATGCCAAGCCATATTCATGATTAACGGATTATAAATAGAATATGAACTCAGAGGTATGACATGATGTCAGTAAATAATAATGTTTTATGGCAACTCTGGAGGCTCTTAGCAACAAGCAAAAAAAAAAAAAAAAAAAAAAAAAGTAAAAATCAGGCGCAGGGAATGTGAAATGTTTCCAGGTAGGTGACTTCAAAGAGCAGACATATTTTTTATAATGAGGATGAACATTTTCAGAATCGACTTACATTACACAACATGACCCAACATGACCTAGTAAAAAACACCTAACCTTTATGTGAAATTGTTTTACTCTTTTGTGATAGCCTACATGTTATAGCCGTACATAAACTGCAATCATAAATGGTGTTTAATGATGTTACTAGTTCACATCTTCAATCCATAAAATTATGGGTAATATACCAAAGCGTTTGTAAACAAATGTGCGAGTAAAATGTAGCAGAAAAGTGCAGCAGAATAAGAATTCATAACAGTAAGTGATTTACCTTGAAGTGGATTGTCATTTCATAATCTGCTTAAACAATCACAATTATCTCTGTAATATAATTCCTAAACATTTGAGGTATACATTATGATTTAGATCAGTTGCTGACAGAAGTATGTTAATGTAAGGATTTACTAGAAATAAAATTGACTCCCTAAAGGCTTAGTGCAGCATGTTTAGGAGTTACTTAAAAGGTTATTATGACCCAGCTATTACAACGAAGAATTTTAAATGAAAGTGCCTTTGAGTTTCTTGGCTGCATAAAAAAGATAGCTTACAGTAAATAGTCTGCTTTTTAAATGATTTTGCCCTTTTCAAACCAATAGATAAAGGGCAATGAATTCACTGTACCAAACTAAAGCACTCTTTGGTGCAACAGTCCTTAGTAAGACAAGCTCAAATATACAGTACATTGAGATGCATCTTGTACATACTTTTCGCACATATTCATGGAAAACATTTTATGAAAGACAATGCTGAGATCACAACCAAAGCTGCCAAACGGTCCGTGTAACGCTTTGCAGTGCTTTGTTCTATTTGTATATTTCACAGGAAAATAATGAAAAATTGACTTAAAACTTCAATTATTCATTTCTCGGATATCTTAGCAAATTGATAACTGCTACTAGATTTATATTTTGAATTGAGCACACTGGTGGTGTTCAGTTCAGAAGTTCAAAAGTCAAACACTGACTCAATATTTTAATTTTCCGTTTTTGCTCTTGGAGTAGGACCAAACCATGATTGGAGGGGGTTGGCATACAGTGGACACTTAAGCCCAGAAATTTCGTCCGGATTAGGCTATTCCTTTGCTTGTGAAGACGTCATTGATAACCTTTCTCACGTCTCTGTGAATTCACAGACGTCTGCATCTTTGCAGTTGTAGTTGTAGTTGGCAAAGCTGGCGGCTTTGTGAGAAGTATGGATCATGTGTAAAGGCATGTTTGTAGCTTTTGTTCATTCAGAGTGGGTGGGGGTTACGTCTCCATCCAAACCATCAACCGTATAACCAAAATATAATTTATAAACTCATTCATTTCATTACTGTCTCAGACCATCTACAATCCTGAAATGATTGTGCTGAGACGTTTCAACAATAGCCTATTATATAACCATGTGAAGCCGAGGGTGTAACAATTCGCAAGTGGGAGCCCAGGTCAGGTTACAGGTGGGACTGAAAAACCTGATCGCCTCCAGGCAGTCTGTTAAGCATATAGGCTTAGGAAAGCAGTCCCACCTGAACCAGGATACCCACCCCCGCCATGAATGGTTCTGTCCAAACACGATGCAGGAATGGAAAATTAGAATATTGGCTAATTTTTAATCAGTTTCAATATTTCAGTATTCATTGTTTCAAGAATCACATTCGGCAATCGATACAATTAAAAAAATAACCTAATTTATCCATTTGTTGAGTAGCCTGAAAAACTGATAATGCATTTTTTGAGTCAATTTTTCATTTTCTTCAAGTGAATTCTGCAAATGGAACAAAGCACTGCAAAGCGTTACACGGACCCCAAACACTTGACATATGTTAACCTAGAAAAATTCACAATTGAACTGGCAATTTAAAGCAAGCAATAACATTTCATTATCATTAATGTTTTGTACATAGATGCATAAAATGTTGATGTGTTAATGCTGAGCTTATGCTTAATACTTCTAAAGTGATAATTTAGGTGCTCCTGCCACTCATGAAAATGCTTTATGTTGTGTTTGTGCTGCAAAATAGAGATTGTATTAGTGAGTAGTCCTTCCTCTCGTCTGTACATATATCACAAAGATATTAATCAGACCAATGTGATGATAGCTGACAGAAACTTAACCAGCTTGGACAGAAGGCAATATAATAGGCCACACAAACCTCCAGGATAGTTGCTAACATTTTTAATTGCACATGTATGTAATTATCTTTCAAAAAACTGTGAGACATGGAAGTTCAGGCTGACAGAGCTCTTCACGAGCAGAAGGCTTCCTTACGGTTTCTCTGAATGGCCTCCCTTCCAGATATTGCTAAAGACAAAGTCATGAAAGGAACTACCTGCTGGTTGTTACTCCACATTCTAAGAAATCTAGTCCTTATCATATATCAATCCATACATTTGTTTTCACATAGGTAACTCCTGTTTCACATAGGGAACCTTGAAGTTAGAAGTCATATTGCAAATCTTGAGTTTTTTTTTCATGAAAAAGGAAATTTACTATATTTCACTGAAGCTGACAAGCGAGAAGGGTGCCAACACTGTTAGAAAGGTATTTATCGGGTCATTGTATCAACACACCACATTTAGTGCCTGTGCGTTTGTTGTCTTGTATTATGTTAAATTGGTTGTCAAAATGTCGGTAACTCATCATTTGCATTAATCACAGTTTTAAGGGTAAATGAGGATAGCAAGGTCCTAAATGAGTTCCGATATAATTTTTTCAAGGAAAAACAACAGTTTTGTGAGTGTGTGTGTGTGTGTGTGTGTGTGTCTGTCTGTCTGTCTCTCTGTCTGTCTCACTCAACAGTCCTTCTCAAAACACATAGTTCTGCCATAATCTTAAAGGCTATGTCTCTGCCTGTTCATAACATATAATGAGCTCCATTGCCATATAAACACATTCCAGGGGCTGATTTGCCACATCATTCTTTGTTATTGCCATTTCATTGTAGAATAGTTACTCATAAATAATATTTTTCTTTAGCAGCTCAAAAGACATTATTCATGAGTGACAGCACATCTGAGGTCACATTTATATACAAAATAAGACAGTTTCTAAAATAGTGTCAGCGGTTGGTTTCATCTGGCTGGTTCAGTATTCCACATTATTTTTGTAATGTTATGAATGCAGTTACCCACAACAGAGGATTCACAACATTCACAACATGTGAATGGTGACATAGTGTAAAAGTTGCTACGATTAACAGGGTGCTTGCGCAAGTCTTGAAAGTCTTAATATGGAATTTTAAAACACTGTTTTCCAGACCTTGAAAAGTCTCGAATTTTGTGTGAAAGTCTTAATAAAGTATGGAAACAAAATGTATGGTAGAATTTTACAGTATGCTCAAAGGCATTGTGAAATGAGAAATAGGAAGGTACACTATAAAACTAATTATTTTACTAACTGGTCACGTACATTTCAAATTAACACAATTAGTACAATCTCAACCAATGAAGTAGGCTGCATACAAGTGCAGGCTTGCATACAAGTAAACAAGTATATGAAGTCAAGGTCTTGGGGGGCAGGTTGCAATAAGTTGTAAAAAAGTCTGGAAAATGTTTGGAATTTTAATTTGGAAGAAGAGCAAGCACCCTGATTAAAATCGTACGTAAAATTGAGTTGAACGATTAAAATCGTTCAGCCTTCTGTTATAGACAAAAAATACTCATAAATATTTATGTATAATTTGTTCTGTCTTCTATTAAATTAATCTATTAAAACATTACATAAAGATTGAGGAAGGCAATACAGGAAGCCTTATACCTACCCACATGAACTGCCACCAATGATGGGCAATCAATAGGCCTACAAAACATTATCACATTCATGAAAATTTAAAAGCATGTGTCTGCAGCCAGATCAGAAAAGTTTGGGGGCACATTATAGTGTTTTGTTATAAAGTAAGATGAAAGATTCTGGAGCCAATGTGTGGGAGTAGTGTTAATTTACCTTCCTCACAGTTCTCCAGACCATTCAAATAGCCCTGCCATATCTATGCAGCCAACTTAGCTCTCTCCTTTCTATACCCCCTCCCCTTTTTTATGCACAATTTAATTACAGTGTTTATTTTCACCTGTAAATTTATGCATGTGACAATAAACTCCCTTGAATTTTTTAAAGTCCAGTTCAGATATGTTTCTCCCTATGACATGATTAGTTCTTTGAACAAGCTCTTCACCAGGAGATAAGGAACTCTGATAAGATTCATGAGGCCCAATCCTGCACCCCAAAATAAGGTGGCAGTGGGCACAATACTTTAAAGAAGGGATACTGCAGCTTGATCAGGAAAACCAAACAATTGACCCAGTTGTCAGAAAGTTTTGCACAGATGGCTGCTTTCCAAGCATTCTGGAGGCCTTCAAAAAGCTCTTAAAGACCCAGCTATTCAGAGAACATCTTCTATCCTAGCACTAAAATGAACTGAAGCACTATCCCCTAGCACTATGCTCCTTAAGGTTTCTGCTATGTAGCTTGATTGTTATGCTCGTTTTGTAAGTCGCTTTGGATAAAAGCGTCTGCTAAATGCATAAATGTAAATGTAAATGTAAATAACATTTCAAAAGCAGTGCAGTGATCAGACTGGATTGCCAGGGTGTCTTGTTGCTGTACAATTTATGAGTTTGAACTGATTGCTTTTGCATGCATTACTTTGCTGTTTTTGTATACTAGCAACAGTTTCAAATAAAGGAACTAAATGTGGCCAAACATCTGACAGCAGCAACAGAGTTGACTTTAAGAGACAAGCAGTCATCTTGGAGAGTTCACACTGTAGCTAACATTTCTAAATTATACATGGGTAATGTATAATAAGAGTGTATACGGGACTTCCTTTGTCCCAACGGTTTAACTTAACCTGAGGCAGCCCGTTTTGAGAAGACAACTTGTCATCCCTAATATACCTTTGGAACACAGAGTCCCTAATTTTCCATTGCATAATACTTATTCATTACTAGGCACGGCAACAACACAACATTGGGGTTTGCCAACCCATCAAGCTCCATTTTACCAACATGATGGATCTCTCAGGGTGGTGCTTCCCCCAGGGCTCCTCATGGAGCAGCTCATGGGCCTGTGTCTGTCCACACCCACACAAATTTCCTTTCACCGGCATGTCCTCCACAATAACTCCCGTTTGAGGGATGAGCCCTAGGGTTAGTTAGTGTGCATCATCATTAGTCACAGAGGATATTAAAGACAGCTCGCTGGAAGTTATTTTTTGCAATAATCAAATATGTAAACACCATGCACAATGTTTGTTTTTTTTTTTGCTCCAGTTTTTTTCTGGGTTGATTAAAAACATGTGATATTCATTGTAAATGCACAAAAGGACTTATTTCTGACGAGGTTGGTCTTCAAGGCCTTAATGGAGAGTCCTTCACGTTTATTTTGTATGAGAGAATGACGGCTTTGCTAGTCTCTTGTACTGGTTGCAGAAAAAGGCCATTGTAAAATATGTTGTTTTCTCACAACATAGTGCCTCTGTTGTTAAAACTTTTGGAAGAGTGTAATGTGTTTACAAGAAGGGATATTCATGAGAAAGGATAGTAACAAATTGTTGGTGCTTGTCGCTTGAAATGCGCATTGCCTAAAGTGCATGAAAACAGCACTATTTTAGTATATCTATTGTCCATGCTTTATTTGGCTATGCCATTTGTTAACTTTATGAAAGTTGTGGGCATGTTGTGGATATAATAAAAGTAAACATTTTATATACTTTTCCTGGAATCAGCCCCTTTTGTGTGTGTGTGTGTGTGTGTGTTAATATAATGTGGGTGGAGGATATAATGGAACATTCAATTCGTTAGTTGGGAAATGTACTCAATTCTTTCATTAAATTGCTCTGTAGTAATAAAAGTCATGAGAAAGTTACACATATTGTGTGGGTTCATATGAGTCCACGACTACAATGGTAATTGACTGCCCCCTGTACGCAGGTAACAGTAATTTCAGCCACTTCCAGCAAGACACTCGGCCACAGGGGTTGTAGGATAACTGCATCATGTCAAGCGTTGATGAAGTTATAGAATGTTGCATGTTCAACGTAGGTCCACCTCTTCTTAGTCATAATTGGACAATAATAAACAAAATATAAAGGTTACCCAAATATTTATTAAAAGCAACCAGCATAATTGCAATATTCAAAACTGCTGTCTAGGGGGAAGCTAGGTAGATGTATGGCAGGGTGTATGTAAGCAAACATGCCAGAGTCAGTATGATGTCAAAAAGGATAAAGAGAAAGTGCAAGTGTGTATCAGAGTACCAAGGTGTCCGCAACAAGCTGTGTTAGTGTCAGATCCCGACCAGCCCCTCGTCAGAGAGAACAGCTCCTAAAGAACTCCCTTTGCTCGGTGTGCACAATTAGCACAATATGCATTTACCATGCCAGGCCTGAATGGGGCACAGGGTGTCATAACCACACTATTACAGTGAGTAAAAGTACAAGTACAATCTCTCATTGTGCTTGGTACCCAAATTGCCACCAGAGGGTGATATTGCAAAACATTTTTGACTTCACCTGCTATGAAATACATCAAGGTTGTGTCACCCCTGACTATTATTCTTAATTATAAACTTCTAAACCCTGTTAATGAGGCCTCAACCAAACCTGATATAACTCTGTCTGACATTGCTGTATGCAGCAGCAGATTGAATTATATGGTTGCCATGGTCAACAAATCAAATCTGTTGATGCAGGCCAGGGTATATATGCTTTCTTCTTCACAACAGGAAAGCAAAATGCTACAAGAGATTTTGGAGGGCGAATTCAATTTGATTGCTTTTGGTATACTTTTTAACATTTTGAATACATTTTATCAAATTTATCAAACTTAGCTGGGTAAATCCTGGAATATTACTAAACTCTGACTGCTGTCAAAATAATTTTAAACTCCTTTAACATAGCCAGCAGTGTCTTCCAACACATCAACACTTCTTTACTGTGAGATCATGCTGAATAACTACACTGGTTGCTAAATAAAATATTTGACATTCAACATTTGTGAATATTACTGAAAAAGCAATCGTCTATTCATGTGGGATTGATTGTGCCTATGTGCACTGGATAATCTTTTTTTTTCCTGCAATGGGCTAGACCTGTATTTTGCATTGCAAGCCTCCTCGCAGCTGAAGCTCAAACTGCTTGCTGGCTGTAGATCCAGCGGTAAGTGGGTGGTGTTGCTAATGTACAATAACCAATTAGACATAACACACGTCTTGTAGACTACATCATTTCCCTACATGTAACTTGTTACCCCCAACACTAAGTCTAGACCACCTGGTGGTTGATGAAGCTGGTTTTACTTTAGGTAGCTAAATCAAATAAGATGAATAGAAGAAAGCACTCTGCAATAAGTCACCACAACTAAGAAGAAAAGAAAGGATTTTAGATTAGAAAGCACACACTGCCACAAGCAATCTGCTGATCCAGAATTATTTAGCATTTTGACTTGAGTTTGGCAATCAGGACCTGCAAGATCTTCTATGAAGGAACAATACATTTTAATATTTGATTGTACTGTTAGAAACAGAATCCGTATCTTTCACTACATTGTTAGTATTCAAGTGTGAAACAGAAAGGGAGAGTCTGTCCATTTTTATAGTCACATCTGGTTCTTCATAATGGATGAGTAATTTAACACTTTTGACATTTACTGTACATATTTACTCATTGAGAAGAGGGTGTGAATATATAGTCTTACATCAACCATCTGAATCGGAATGTGTTTTATGAAAAAGAAAACAGATTTTTGGTATTGAGGCACAGGCCAGTTTCCCAAGATGAGGTCACATTTGTGCTGTTGGCTGGACTCCAATCCGATGCCTGTTCTAGGCTATGGCAGCCTTCATTACATCACCAGCAACAGTCCGCACCACTGCACTCCAAGTGGTTTCTATTGAATAATGAAGAAGGATTGAGCAGTGGGACAATTTGGGTCTCAACAAGAAGCACAGTAGGCACTTACACTACCAAAGTCATTGCTGAGTTTGCCATAGACTCTTGAGGCAGAGAATGATTTCTCAGGCATGCGTGTGCCACAGCTTACATGGTCTTGTGTGCCGTTTGGTTCAGTTTGGTCATTTCACAATTGTACGCTTGGTGTTTGCGACTCGACACTAAAACAGAGCAGTCAGTTAAGCTGTATAGCAAACCAAATCATTATAGCCTACAATGGAATATTAAACTGCACATTCACTTCACATTAATGTACTAAACTAAGTTTGGCTTATAGGCAATATAAGACTGTGGTGTTCAGTGAAGATTCAATGGAAAGGAACAATGAATATTTACAAATGGGAACTATATTTTACTGTGTATATTTATACTTTCTGTATGTGTGTGTGTTTGTGTATGTATGTGTGAGCAATCCTTTCTGATCTGGGTCGATGGTGGTAAAAGTTCTGTTTGGCTACCATTGTTGCAGGTTTGAGTGCCACTCTGTCTGACCTCACAGTATTCTTAAGCAAGTATTCCCGGTGGCAGATTGACAACTTGCATGTGTGAATCATAGTGTGAATGCATGTGTGTAAATAGGTGAATGTGAGGCAAACTTGAAGCGCTTTGAGTGCTCATAGGAGTAGAAAAGCGGTAAGTGGTTGTATTGCAGAATAAAATAAAAAATACAAAATAAAAAAATACAGGTTAAATTAAATTCATGACTTCAGAAATCATTCTACTACTTTTCTCGGCATACACACTAAGAAGGTACAAACAGATAATAAAACTCATGGCAGAAAAGAAAACACTTTATTAAGGCTTTTAATAATGTTGCAAAACACCAATAGACTGGATAATTAACAATTATCATTTCATTTTATTCAACAAGAAAAAAGTGTTTTTTTATTTCAAACTATTACTACTATTTACCATTGACAGATGGCCAAATCCACTATTTCCAGTACATTTTATATTTTATTTTACATGTTCAAGATCCGTATCTTCACCAGATGAAGTACAGTAACAGGCCTGGAGCACAGACACACAAACAGGTCGCCGATGGGTGTGGAAATGACTTATGAGTAACTGGCTATGAGGCAGACAGACCGGCTACTTCTATGCTGTCATTGTTCAAACTTGCACATACAGTACACACACTCATACATGCACACACACGCAAACACACGCAAACACAGACACACACACACACACACACACACGCATACACAGTCATAGAAACATGAAACTGGAGGAAGAGGAGGGCTGGCGATGACAAAAGCAACAGCTGAGAAAGTCTTGCCGTAAAAGCATCGGCCAATTAGTTCCCCTCTTCGTCTCCGGCCTGCTTCCATGCACACACACACAGCGTATAATTTGACAGATAAAAAAAAAACAGAACAAGGCAGCCAGATGAGAAGAAAATCCAGATGATTACACATTCATCCTTCCTTTCCTTCCACCACCACCCCCGTCCACACCCCACCACCACTTCCCCGATTAACAGCACAACCTCTAAATTACACCAGCCTTGGTAGGAGACGGGTCTACACAACCCACTTTGCCTACGATCCCCTTCGAGGACTGCCAGCCCCCTAAAAACAAGGCTTTAAAGAGAGGGGGAGAAATTAGGAATAAATAAATAACAGGCATTTGTTGTGATGGGGCTCAGTGACTGAGAAGGAGGAGAGCGAGTGAGAATGTCTGAGAAAATCTGGGACACAGTTGCACTCATTGTTCGGTGAGCTTTCCACTGCATTGAACCCACCGACAGCAATGAATGTTGATTGTGACCTTTTAACGAGAGGACACTGGTATCCTGAATACACACACTCAAGTATCCTCTCTAACCTTCACTCACTCACACACATACACACACACACATACTTCAAGCTGCAAGTCCTGTTTTAGTCTTTCACACATTAGCAAAGGTGTTGGTGATATTCCTGGCCCAAGCGCTGGTCTTCAGGCGGAGAAACCACAGGCCGCGGGGTACAATCAACGGTCGATGGTTTGGTACACTTCAGGTCAAACTCACCGACAGCGTTGAATGTTCACCAAAGCATGTTTGTGTGTTTGTACGGACGTTTGTAAAGAGGGAGGGGAAGACGAGATCTTCCGATCGGCCAGTCTTGAAGTACTGTGTGTATCTTGGGACTGTA
Source organism: Limnothrissa miodon (assembly GCA_017657215.1). Classification (NCBI taxonomy): domain Eukaryota; kingdom Metazoa; phylum Chordata; class Actinopteri; order Clupeiformes; family Clupeidae; genus Limnothrissa; species Limnothrissa miodon. The sequence goes on along the minus strand of JAGFZM010000082.1, from coordinate 1,411,051 downwards.
GAGTCTGTATAAAGACCCTGCAATACATGTAGTGGAACTAACTAGACTGAGTAAATATGCTCGCTTTCTACCATAACCATCATTGGAACAACATAGACCACAATAAGTGTACTTTGGCCGATGGATATGTTTAGCATTCATACAGTAACCTGAAACAGCTTCAAGTGAAGACGCATGTCCTTGTCCTGTGATATCCTTAACTATTACTTCATTGTCACCCTCTTCTTTTCTTTAAAGCACCTGAAAACACACAAAAGAAAACACAAAATGTGTTATAGTTTTTTCCTCAAAGAGCTTATTCTAAAATTCAGTAGTCTTTGTTCAGTTCTACAGACGATTTTTACATTTCAGCATCTGTGTCAAGTACATTGATTTCTGTAACTTTCTTTGTGCACGCGGTCCTATTTGTGTGTGTGTGTGTGTGTGCGCATGTGTGGGATGTGTGTCTCTGCTCTTCAATGGAGGAGGCTCTTGGCCCTGCACTCTTATCTCCACTCAGACATCAGGCAGGGCAGAATGAGCAAAGATTAGTACCATTTACAGCAGACAGAGAGAGAGAGAGAGAGAGAGAAGGAGGGAGGGAAATGGGGGGTCAGAAAGAGAGAAAGGCAAACAAAGGGAGTGAGATAGATAGGGACTAAACAAAAAAAAAGAGGGAGAAATGAAAGAACAGATTTAGGAAAATACCTATGTTGACCACACACACACACACACACACACACAAAGGCAAGCTATTTTGCAGAAGAATCTCGCATTTATGTATGAGCTCACCTCCCCAACCCCAACCAAAAACTCCCTTTTAGCTGAGACAATGTCCCTCTTTTGCCATATCTATTTCTGCCTTGGCGGCACCATATTTGTTCAGCTTGTTTACCGGCTAGCTTGAATTATTAAAGTTAAAAATAAACCTAACACAGCGTTTCCCCCTACCTACAGACTTTTCATGTTCTACTGAAGGAAATATACTCTCTACAAATGACTGATTTAAAGGGTTATTAATGCTGTTCACACATTCAAGTGGATGGAGAACAACACCAATATTGCATATAAAATATTTGATAAGCGTATCTGAATGGAAACATATTGTGAAATACTGCATACCTACACATAATTGGGTATTACATTTCATTATGGTAAAATGTGCCTGTCTGGATTTTACAAGACAGTATGTGACAACTACACAAAACACTCTTCTCACCAGTAAATTCTAAGTTTTTGTCAGAAAGGGGACACACAGATTCAGAGAGAAGTGTGTGTGTGTGTGTGTGTGTAAGCGTGAGAGAGAGAGAGAGAGAGAGAGGTAGAGAAACAGGGAAGAGACTGTGAAAAAAAGGGAAAGACAGAGACAGTTCCATTGAATAGAGAGACAATGACGGAAAGCAGCAGCAATGTGCTGACGGGTTTGGCTGGCAAATTAATCTACCCGCCACCAAATTCCAACAGCTCACTGTGTGATGTCCGCACTGCTACTCAGAGCCAGATATCTGTGCTGACTGCCTCACACTGTGATAGGATCAGCCACCATAGAGGGATGAGTAGAGATGACTTAAGCACAACACACCCTACTCTTACATCTCTTTGCACCCTCTCAAACACACACACGCTGACACACAGATTTATATCATTTATACATTTACAGACATAAGCCTTTCTCTTCACATACACACAAATTCAGTGCAGGTTAAGGATCACAACCTATGATAAGGTATAATATGCCAGCCAAGAAGGGAAAGTTCTTGTCATCTGCATCCCCGCTCGGGTACATTTATTGTTCCCTCTCCTTTTGCGTTCTTATCCACACACACACACACACACACACACACACACACACACTATTGTGCTTTGCAGGTCATTGCTCCTCATGAATGGCATCTGACAGACTAGCTGACAGCGAGATGAACGAAGGATGATGTCATGGTAGCTACAAGCCAACTAAGGACATATACCATTATTCTTATACTTCTATGGCCTCAAAAGGCTACTCCATAACCAATATAAAAACTGTTTTTGCTTTGCTATAAATAAAAAAAGTTTGAAATTCAGCTTAAATTTGTGTGACAGTGTGCATTATAATCATTTTCTAGTTGTAAAGCAAAACATTCCAAACAACACACACATTTTTAGGCTACATACCTGCATGGGCAATTGACAGAGCAAACAAAGCAGCATCTCACATTTGTCACTTTTTCCGTGGACTTCACATGTAAATGCCATTTGACAGTGTTATCGTTTAATTTTAATTTGTACATTAAATGCCACAGAAACCACCATGCTAACATGATCTCCATTTTACCAACACTTTGTTGTGACGCCACACCTAACCTTCTCATACCATGTTTTTTTTAAACGCTTCCTTCTGTTGGCTGACGCTTTGATTAGCCTCTGGCCATATCACCTGCCAGATCGAGGACACAGAATTACTAACATTTCAAACTTCCGTGGACACCCTACAGTTCCTGTATCAGGAGGTGCAAATAACTTTCCTGCAGAAGTTTTGGAGTGAGGTGAGGGTGGAGAGCAGATCAGAAGTAGGCTACATAACTGAACATTTTAATTGTAAATGAATGTGACCCCTTTGGATGGATGGAGGATGTGTGTGTGAAAAAAAAACTTGAAAGAGAGAGAGATGGAGGGAGGGAGGAGTGCAGAATAAAGAACAGCATAAGAGCAGAAGAGATAGCCGGTGGCAGAGGGGGAAAACTGATTTTTTTTCTCCATGGCAACCGGAGCATGGAGGAGGCATTTCTTAATCCGAGGCTGGAGTGGCTCTGGCTCCTGGGGGTGGAGGGGGAGCAGGACCCCCATCCCCGAGGGCTCAATATTGCCATTGTGTCGAGGTGGAGATCATAGCGATCAGTACTGAATGGAAGGCTATGCTGAGGTCTGGAGAGTCTTGACATTACACAAGGGGCACAGCCCAGAGGGCCAGCAGGCTCAATAGGGGGGACACAAATGACAATACACACGCACACAATACACACATACACACACTCACACTACTACACATAAACTCACGTAACATACATGGGCACATACACAACATTCCATAAACATGCACATGGTCACACAATCACACAACATTCTCTCTCACTTACACACACACACACAACACACACACTCGCACAAAAACTACACCCACACAGTCATATACATACACACAGACCCAGAATTGTAATTATATACAAAGGCCTAATTGTGTTACACATGCATCATTCATATATTAATTCATCAGCTGAGGTCCCACTAATCGGTGTTTCAAGAGGGCTTTCGGCACAGGCTTCCCTCATTAATGCTTCACTGATGCTTAACCCACAGCTAAGGGTCACACTTGTCTTTTCACATTAGCTCTCCATGACTCTCCTTCAGAGCATCATCGGGACAATACAAGCCCAAGCCACGGTAAGTGTGTGTGTGTGTGTGTGTGTGTGTGTGTGTGTATGTGTGTGTGTGTAAGAGAGACAGAGAGAGTATGTGTGTGTGTACAATACAGACTGTGGTGCAATACATTATTCTGTTCACAGGATGACTTTGAACCCAACAGAAATGGAGCAGGTGACTGCAGAGTCTCTGTGAGCAGTGATACTCATTAGTTACTGTAAAGCAGGGCCAGACTGGCACATAATGCATCACAGAGAGTAATGACTAACCTGGCTGGCCCCACTTCTCACTCTGGCCAGTGGTCCGTGTGTGTGTGTGTTTGTGTGTGTGAAAACAGTGTAATTTAGTTCTGGCTGAGTATGTATGGTAACCCTTAATGTTAGAAAGTGTGAGTGACACACAGCTGTAACCTCTATAGGGCCATCTTTCTGTGTGTGGAAAACACATTTGTCATTTCAGTTTTTTGTACCTACATCTCCAAATTTGCTAATTGTGGATGTTTCAGTATAATATAACAAACTAATTAAATTTAAAAGATATTTGTGTGAAATGTTCTGTTGTTGTTTAGACAAGTAGCTTTGATGTTCACAGGTCATTATAGAGAAAATAAATTGATAATGGCCAGCAGACATTATCCAATACATTATCCATCAAACACACACACACACACACACACAAACACAAATATATCTACAATTCCTAGAGTAGTGTGAGTAGAACACACAGAGGTGTGCTGTAAAATTGCAAACTGAGTCTTGTAAACGTGTGCTCTGCAGAGATAAAAGATACATACTGGTGTTGGGGTGATTTGTAAAGAAAACAAAAGCATTGTAGAAATGCATTTACTGACTACAGCGTGAACACAGCAAGAAATGTGTCAACGGTTTGGGCAGAACTGGCTGTGCAAGTTGTAAATTGTGCAAATTGTACAATTGTAAATAATTCGACAAACGCTTGAAAAAAATGGTAAATGCACTTGTTTAAGTCTTAGTTTGGGGGAGGGATTACCCAGGGTAATGTGCATAACCATGGGAAACGGGGAAGAACATTCCATGGTATTCTGTCTTGTGTTTGGCCTGTGGGGAGAGAACGCAGACAGATTCGAGCTGACGCTCTCTCAACTCTAATAAACTTCAGCAATGTGAGACACGGCGGATACAGAGGACAGAGCCCACACACACACGCTCTACAAAAATAGACACAAACACACACACACACACACACACACACACAACCCAACCAAACCCCATCCAACACTCTCCATCCCCCATCCCTACAAATCAACTGCCCTTTAATGAATCCATTTCCAGTTATCAGTGTTCCTATGTGCCTCCTTGTTCTGGCGTACTGGCAGGTTTACTATTATTAAAAAAATACATTATCAGACTCATGAAGATTTATAATAGTTTAAACACGCTTAGGATTATCTGAAGATAAAAAAAAGAAGATTTAGGAAAAAAGGCTTTTTCTATAAATGCCTCTGCACTCTGACACTGGGCATTTATAAGTAGATGAGACAAATGCTGTCTTCTCCAGTCACTTGTAATGATGGAGGCTTTATTTTAACTGACAGATTTGTGGTGAGTATGAGGGTAAGAAATCTCTTAAGAGTGACTGCATATTCTGTGAGACTCGGCGGAAATGACGCAACCGTGTCTGCTGCAGTTCCCAGCCCCCCAAAAACCAGTGGCGGTGTCCCTTCCTGGGCTCTCATGTCAGTTACTGCCGTTTGTGCCATTGCATGCCTGCATCCTGGGTGGTCTGCTAATGGCTGTGCTCAAGTGTGTGTGTGTGTGTGTGTGTGCATGTGTGTGTGTGTGTGTGTGAAATATACTTCTCTAATAGCTTTCAGGCTCTCTAGGGCCTGTTTTTGAGGGCATCACTTCAAAATGCCTTAGAGGCCACCATCTTGTGTGGGTTGTGTGTGTGTGTGTGTGTGTGTGTGTGTGATTCTAGGAACTGTGGCACACCTCAGGGAAAAAAAGCACTCTGTTGCCCAAAAAAAGAGAGAAAAAGTAAGAGAGAGAGCGAGAGAGAGACACAGACCAAGGGACCAAGAAGTACCACTTACTTAAACAGCCATTATATTTTATCCATCTAAATTATATGTTGCTGTCATCTAGGGAAGGGTCGTCTACTCAGTGGACCTCTTGGCATGCACAAGATGAAATGGAGGACAGGGAGGTCGCCACGGAAACAAAAGTGATGGTTCACTACCCCACTCAGTTCTTGTCCCGACTGATGTGGTCCCACATGGTCCCAACTGATGCCTGCATGCCACAAAAGACGGAGCATCCTTCATTAGTGCATGTATGTGTGCATGTTTATATATATTACTGGTGGAATGCATTATTTTAACTGTAGCAACAATAGGTGTGATGCAGTCTCCCAGTGCAACAGTCTTTTTTTCTTTTAACCCTAACAAGCTATGACTTCTTGATACAGTAGCTTACTAACAGACTAAAAGAACTAAACAGCCCTAAATATCCCTGATAGGTGTTCTTTCTGTTCCAGAGTTCCTGCAGCCTTTGGTCACAAATATACCACTATATCTCAGACACACCTGGTGTACAGAAGAGGCAGGTTAGCTGGACCAAAGATTCAGAGGCAATCTGAATGATGACGTCCGGCTTTAGAGTTCAGCTGCACTTCTATATGGTTCTACAAGCCCATGTCTGATCATGTTTAGGCTAAGATATGATCATGATGATGGGTATATGTGTTGGTGTAAGGACCATTTCCTCCTATCAGTGTCATTAAGGGCATGTGTGTGTGTGTGAGAGAGAAAGAGAGAGAGAGAGAGAGAGAGAGAGAGAGAGAGAGAGAGAGAGAGAGAGAATGTGTGTGTGTGTGTGTGTGTGTGTGTGTTTCACTCTTGTTCTGTCTTCGGTTCAGAACAGTTTCAGTTTCGATGAACAGTGAGGTGCTCCGTTTCCTGAGACCGTTAGTTTGGGGGCCTCTGTGGCCCTTTCGCCTGCAGTCTAACCAAGCTAGCTTTCCTCTGTAATCACTCTGATGGACAGATAACCAGCAGGCTGCAATGAAAACTTGACAGAGCAGCAATTTCATTTTTAACAGCAAGCTGTGCTTGTTTACTTTCTGCTTTGTCGTCTGAAAATATACCGATTAGTGTTTGTCACACATATATAAAAGAAATGAGAATCAATGAATGTACCCTAAAGACATAAAACGCATCAAAGCATCCTAATCTAACATGGCCGCAACCACAAAAATGTTTTTTTTTTTTTATAAAAATAGTAAATGCCCAATTGATGCCCTTAGGTAATGTCCTGATATAGTCTATCTATCTATTACATAGTAATATATTTTACAACCCAACCTATTTACAGTCATTCATGAAGTTGGTTTATTGTATTCCCACAAGATGTTTCCTGTAAAATTATACAGTCAAAACATACAGTAACCCCATAAAGTTACAATTAATTAAATATAGTTTAAAGGCTGTGGATGTTATGTTTCATTTGACTGTGCACCATTTGATCGCGTTTTTTGGGGGGAAACGCATTTAGAGGGAAAGTTTTAAGGAAAACATTTAGCCTTAAAATAACAATGTAAAACCATAGTCAAGTTCACAATAGTCTGAGTGGGGTGAACTTGAATCAACCAATCAACATATTTTCTAGCCAGTAATCTAGAATCTCTAGACTGTCAAATAGTTTTATGCCGATGAAAATGTAGCACTGGGTCTCCTGAATAACTCCAGCCATGCTGCAAGAATGCACCCGTGAGCTCTCACACAGCCCTTGCAGAGGGAGAACACAACAGGACTTATCGAAGCATATTTGCCTGTTTGTTGTTTGAGGGATACTCTCTCTTTCTCGCTCCCTCTTTCGGTTTTATAATAATATTAGTCAAATATTTGAGTAGGTAAAATTAATATTTGGAATTGGCAATTATGCGATCACTGGGCGTATGTGAAATCTATTTATCTATGTCTCTGGCAGTGTTTTTTATCGGACTAACTGAATCTGCCATCTGAAACCCTCAAACTGCCCTTTTGTCCAAAGCTGAGCAGAGCTGTGGGAAGTCACCAGGGTGGGGCTCAAATGTGAAAAATTGAGCGTGTATGTGTGTGTGTGAGAGAGAGGGGGAAAGAGGGAAAGAAAGAGCAAAAGATAGTGGATTTCTCATATCTTGATTTGGTATAAACCATTGCACAACCCAATACTCTGCTAAAATATGCAATCATCTCACCACTCCACACCCATGTAAAACTCCATCCACTATCACCACTGCCTCAGGGGCTTTGACTGCTATTTTAGGGCTCTTTCATCCTTACAGAGGTGTAAAAAGAAGCTTTACTCGTCCTTCTCTCTCTCTCTCTCTCTCTCTCTCACACACACACACACACACACACACACACACACAGCCTGGGAGTGTCATCAGTCAGCATTATGATGCCTCGTTAATATGAGAATCTAAAGAAATAGAATTTCTGAAAGACTTCACCGGCTTCGAAGTGAAGGCTTTGACAGTCAAAGACAGAAAGAAAGAAAGAAAGAAAGAAAGAGAAAGAAACCGAAAGAAAGAAAGAAAGAAAGAAAGAGAAAAGGAATGATTATAGGCTAATTTTGGATTACAGGTAGGGAGGTTCTCATGGCGAATTTCCCTTCTCCCAAAAAAAAAAAAAAAAAAACCCATTTTCAGTTTCTTCCCAGTTTATGGCTGAGAGAATGACTGCCCAATCTCTATCAGCCCCAGCTTGAAGTAACAGGTGACAAAGAAGAGAGAGAGAGAGAGAGAGAGAGAGAGAGAGAGAGAGAGAAACTCACACATTCACACACAATGTGTAGTAAAGGGCAGCCTCAGGATCCGTCTCCTTGGTCACTGACAGCCAGAAGCGTGTGGTGCAATAGCACTGTCAAGTGAAACAGGAGAGAACAATCCAAATGTACCGACAATTGCTGCACAGGTATGTGCCATTCAAAGCCTACCTCGGGCCAGGCAAGGAAGTGGAGGCATTTATGACATCATAAAAGTAAGGGGCAGGAAGAAAATACCCCCTCCCTCCACCCAACCTCCACCCCCACCTTAGAGGCCTCCTCTCTCCTCAGGCCCACTCCTCCCGCCCCCTTAAGAGCAGGTTGTTTCTAGTGCTGACCATAAAAACAGATTCCTGCTGTTCATCCACCCCTCAGGCTAGCAAGCCAGTGCACAGGGGCTGACTGGAGCAGGACTGAACCCAAGGACCGTCTGAGAAACCGTCTGGGAACAGAACCTCGGCACTTTGAACTAAAAAGCGGCGTGTGTGTTCGTGTGTGTGTGTGCATACGCATGTGTGTCTGTCTGTCTTTTTTTCTCATACTTTGCTGCTTCTGTGCCTAACGTGCCCTTCATCGAAACTGTTGCTTGAATTACACCCAGTAGTGCTATAACTGTGCAGCTGTACAAAGAGTGTCCGGCGCATAGAGGATCTGGAATGACTGGGGGGAGGGGGGGGGAAGTAAGGAAAAAGGAAGAAAAGAACACATCCAGTGTTCTCTTTGAAGTGCTCCACTCAAGATTAGCCTAGCTCAAAAACGGTTTCAGCCATCCAGCCTCAGGCCCAGATACAAGGATGCATGTGGTGGAGAGGGTAGGCCAGCCACCTGCTCATTCCCTAGGCCAGGGCTCCAGCAGTCGGCCTGGTCTTGGAGGAAGCTTCCCTGCTGTTACCAGGCACAGCCAACAGCTTCTCTCCAGCCACTCAGGGACTGTTTAATAAGGACCTATTAGTCCACCTCCTCCTTAGACATTCAAAGTTATAAAGTACAAATACTATACATACTGTACATGCAAAAGAATAAGAGGTACAGTATATATGTAAGGTCTGTCAAACAATTCAATCTCGATTAATCGACTAGATTTACGATTTATTGCAAAACTAGGAGAAAAAATGCCAGTCCTCTGCAAAAATATACATTTTTACTTACCAAGACGCACAAAGTTCATTGTATAAAATTACTCTGTGTTAACAATGACAAGTTAGATCACATAAACACATTATTTACGCATCCTAGTATATGTATATAATGTGTATTATATACTGTTTATATATTGATCGCAATATATAAACACATCCAAACCCATACTAACATCTCTCTAGCATGCACACTTCTGTCACACACACATACACACACACACACACACACATACACTAACTACAAAAAAGGGTAAAAAGAGTCCATAAAATGTGAAAGAGAGGGAAGGGCTGTTGGGCTATTTGTTCAGTGCGTTCCCTGAAGAGGCTGTCTCCATTGTAGGAGCGAGTAGCTGTACAAGACTGACTCCTTTCATGCGGCTCCTCCCCCGTGCAGACCCTCTTTTGTCTGCCCAGTGTCTGGGAATCACCCAACATGCAGGGACATTCAAAGCCCTCAGAGTTACTGCTGGCACGACAAGAGCCAACAAGCAGTGTGCGAGGACGAGAGGGGAAGAGATGAATGAATGACAGAGTGAGTGAGTGAATGAACAAAGGAAGGAAGCAAGGAGGCAAGGAAGGAAGGAGGAGACAAATGAGCTAGAGATGAACAAACAAATGAATGGCTGCCTTTATAGCATTTTGCAGGGCAGTTTTGCTAAGGTGCCTCACATACAGGTGCCCATCTATCCAGCAAATGGAGAGGAGGAAGGGAGGAGAAGGAGACGAGAAGATGGTTGGAGAGGAGCAGGGAGTAGTGTAGAGCAATGAAAAGGAGAGAAGAGACAGAGACGAGAGAAAATGATAGAGAACAGAGCCAAGCAGGGAAGAGGGGGAAAGGAGAGGAGAGGATGGCAGAGAAAGGGAGACAGCAGCGAGCATAAAAGCAGAGAGGAGAGGCGAACAGAGACGACCAGAAGGAAGAGGAGTGAGTGTGATGAAGAGGATAGGAGTGGGCACAAGAACCCGAGAGTCTGAAGGCCCACAACAGGAAGCTGCAGGAGCTGAAGAGGCCACAGCTTGCAAAATAAAAGCGCCCATTGAGCGTTTACTAAATCTGGAACAAAAAAGATGAGATAGAGAGAAAGGATGGAAAAAGAGGAAAATGGAGAGATGTTGAAAACGGAAGGGGAGGGGGGGTATAATATTTAAAGAATGAGTGTAGGAATGTTTTTTTAGACCAATATAATACAAAGCTATTGAACTAACTTCACAAAAGAAAAACATAAGAACACGGAAAACGCTAAAAACCAATAAGATCCTCTCAAAGAAAGGATTCCATCGTATGCAGCCAATGGGTTAGAGTCCCCATCAGTATAAAAGATGTCTGATGAAGGACCTAACTTCCAGAGTCAGGGGGAGTGAGCACACCTGTCTGTCCTGTCGGCAGTCCATCTTTCTCACCAGTAGTCTCCTACGCTGACTAACAGTAGTCAATCTCTCCTCTCTGTGCTAACTAACAGTAGTCAGCTTTCACCTCAATCAATGCTAACTGAGCTATGAGTCACCTTGACTTAGAAAATGTACTACATCAATAAAAATGTATTTACTTTTCTTATGACCCCCCACTGACTACTGTAACTAGCAGTGGCCTCAGTCCATTCCACACATTAACATAGACTAGGTGCATCGCTGCACACAGACTGGATTGTTTTTTGCCTTTAAATGCTAATTAATAGTAGTGTGTAAACTGAGAGAAGTGTGTAAACTGAGAGAGGTCTCTCTCTTTGTCTTTTTTGTTGTCTATAAGTCTACTCTGTCCACATTAGAAGATGACCTGACCACCACAGCCTTGTCTTAACGTTTAGTGGGATTCAGATGTTGATTTAAGATAGAAATATAGATTATTTATTAATTTAGACACTATACTTATAAGATATAAGATATAAGTTCAGATAAATGTGTGTGTTGAAAATTTGACCTTTGTGACACTACGACAGAGAGGAAGAGACAGCCGAGAAAAACAAAAGAAGAAGTGAGAGAAGAAAGAGAAACAGAATGAAAGACAGGGACGAGTATGACTCACCGGAACCCGTGCTCAGGAGCACTTTTCCCCCTGAAGTGTGAGTTTCTAGTGCTTGCGGATGACTACAGCTGTCAGCCTTGAAGCTTCACCTTTCTGTCGCCTTGTCCATCAATGCCATGTCAAACACCTGCAGAGAGAGAGAAAAAGGAGAGAGAGAGAGAGAGAGAGAGAGAGAAATGAGCTACGCACTCCTCAAAAGATGACTGATAAGCTGTCTCAGCTCTCTCTCTCTCTCTCTCTCACACACACACACACACAGACACACACACACACACACACACACACACACACACACACACACACACAGATGCTGTCCTTTTCACAGACTGGTCCATGATCTGTCATTGGTCCATTGTTCCCCCTGTCTTCTGTACAGTGCCCTGAATTTAAGAAATGACCAGTATGATTTTTTGGAGCTGATGCCAGTACCATTTATTGCAAAATTGGGAGGCCAATAACTGATAAATGTTTGCAGTATAAATTATAATTTACATTGAAATTAAAAATAACAAACATTGAGAGAGTAAACAGAGGTGGCAGCTTCAGCAGCTGTCTATGTGTGTGTGAGGCGGGGAGAGAGAGAAAATGTTTAAAGGTTCAAAAGCAGTTCAAACAATAAATTATATCCAAATCCAATATCCAAGTTGGGAGATTTACACGTGCTATTGGGAATTTGTGCTGGAGCTTAAGACACTGTTGGGCTTTTGCAATTTCCATGCAGAGGTTTTTGTAGCTATTGTATGTGTAGGTATTAATAGCAATGCCAATGACATATGCTGCATTTACCTTCAAGAATTAACTCCTACTGCTGATCAATTTCCACCTTTCACTGCATTTAACCTTCCGCGTTGATTAGCTGGATTTGTGGTTGATTTGTGGTGCCCAGAAATTAGCTAGGGGTTTGCTCTATTCATCAGAGTATTGAGTACAGACAGTGACAGGGACATTAGAGACAAAGCTGCACTTGTGTGTCTTCGACATATTGATGATGAAATGCTCGATGCTGATAACCACGAAAATACGCAATATCAGCCTGGAAATCGGACAGGCAGATTTTCGGTCAACCCTACCTGAAATGACACACTTTAGGCCCCCCTTTCGGTCTCTCTGCTCAATTTATCCACTGCTGTGCTCGAGATGACAGAGAAATCACAAGTGCATGAAAACGATAAGAGGCCATTAAATCAATCAGGCCATCACATCCCCCCCGCCGAGCCACATATGTGCCGCTTTTCACTCTTCTCCCGAACAGACGCCAGGCCATAAAGATGGCTAGGCCCAATGCCACAGCTATGCCTCATCTCTCCTTGCCGGGCTACACTGTCCTACGCCACGCTACAACATGCCACTACGGCACGCCATTCACCACCGTGTTAAATCACTGAGAAACCCGAAACAAGAAAGAAAAGAAAGGGAAAAAATGATACATGTCGGGATATTGCAGAAATAGATGCAAAGAAAACATTATCTCATTACTCTTTCCCAGAAGAGCGCACCGCACCGCTCCAGTACAAACATGGCGTATATCGTGGCACTGTAAATAACTTAGAGGGTAAAGCTTAAACAATCAATAAATTAAGGGAATATCAAAACCATGTGGACAGGAAACCTCCAACCCCCGAACCCTCCCTTCCAAACCCCACCTCCCACTCCTGCACCTCTGAAGAGAAACCCTGAGGATTTAAAATAACACACCACACATGGTCTGTTTCTCACAGACACATCTTAAATTGTTACTGTTACTCCAACATAATTACATGCAGATCTGATGGATCTACTTTTCTGGCAGGGGAACCACGTCCTTCCAAACCTAGAATAAGCATGAGGAGAGGCGTACACAAGAGTGCACAGCTCAGCACAGGCACTGTACAGTACTATCCTCAATGGCTGCTACTATAGAAACAGAAAGAGAGGGAAAGAGAGACAGACGAAGAGGGGGATAGAGGGGAGGAGCAGGGAGGGGGAGATGAGGGCGCCTTAACAGCCTCAACTCTATTGTCGTTGAAGTTTCATGCCAGCTCAGCAAAGTGGGTCTTCGCACAGGGGGGGGGGGGGGGGAGGGCAGGCGTGGGTGACATCAGTTTGAAACTCCTCCCTCAAACTCACTCAGGCAGCCAATGGGACGCCAGCATAACATGGTTTCAGCTTGATTACAGTGACCCCTTACACAATAAAGACAGTAAGAGAGAGAGAGAGAGAGAACAGAGACAGAGAGACTCAGCAACTCACCCTGAACATAAAAAAACAATATACAACTGCAAATGAGAAGAAAAGACAGACAGACCTCTAGGCACCAGGCTTGAACTAAAACAATTGAGCGCAAGGGGAGGGTGGTTAGTCTGCACACAGAAAGCTACTGATAATGCCCTGCCCTGTAGCCTGGCACCATGTCTAAAAAGCACAATAAAGGATAGTGTTTGTATTCTCAGAGTCAAAACACTGACAAACACTGACAAACACTGTTATTATTGTTTCAACTCTATGGTGGTCAATTCTTATCATTCATTGTCAGATATCTTAACGTAAAGCTCTGATCTCTAAAAGTAATATTAAAATCACTTGAAATGGGGAAAAAAATCCTCTCCCTCTTTTTAACCAGAATAATCAATGAACTTAACCAGAATGAACAGACCCTACAATCCCCACCTTTTTCCATCACTCTAGTTCCGAGTAATGATTACTCAGCCAAGCAGATATTTCATAATGCTTTTACATCTCCCCTTTCTGACCTGACTTCAACTCCTTTTGTGAGGGGAGAATGGGACTCGGAAGAGCTAGTGGCATCCGAGCAGACCTGCGCAGCCCAGAGTCCCCAAAGCTGGAGCACGGCAAGCCCACAGGATGTGGGGGTGTGACTGAGGATGGACTTAGGAAACGGCAGCGCCAGCGAGGCCGTAATCTCCCTTTTACAAAGGTGGGAAGCAGGGCGAGTGACATAACCTAGCCAAATGTCAATTGAGGATTCAAACCCCTTCGTAGTGAACTTTTTTCCTCACCTCGCCTCTAACATCTCTTCTACGCACCCCTTCTAATCAAGTCTCTCCTCATCCTCTTTCCTCTCCTTTCTTCTACCTTATATCCCCTCTGACCCCCTCTACAATTCTCTTTCCTCCAAATCAATTCCCCCCTTCTCTTCCCGTTTCCCACCTCCTCTCTCCTCTCCTCTCCTCTCCTCTTTTCTCCCCGTCTCTCCACTGGAGCAACAGGAAGTGAGGACTCCGGTTTATTTTTGAATCGGTCAGAAAGAATGTGTGCCATTTCCTGGTGCTCCTACTTCCATATGAACTTTGGGAGGGAATGGCTGAGACACCAAGATGGGAAATCTCATTGCAGTTTGTCGTCATATTGGTGCATGTTTTTAGAGAACAGGATCCACTTACAACCCAACAACAATTTGCAACTGGGTCAAAATGAACTCCCCTTCACTCAAAAATGACAGGAATTAATGATAGGGATGAAAGCTTGAAAAAGAAACTAATTTGGGTAGGGTTTTAGAAATGTCCAGAAATGCTGAGTTGCAAGTTTTCACTCCACCGCCTAGTTCAACTTTGCTCCCTTTGAGGGAGACTACAAAAAGATCAAGGCACATTTTCAGCCATTTGAGAGACTCCTACTCACCAACCCAGATAGTTTAATTACTAAGGACAAAGGGTATGGGGAGCAACGTGAAAGGTCAGCTGTGACGATCACAAATCTCATGTAACAAGAGAGCGGGAGTGGCAGAGGACAGTACACCGGATTTAACAAACTACATAAGACACTTCCAGAGCCCACCAGGATTAGGGTGTGTACATAGAGAACTAGGTATGAGGGTGGTCATATTGGTGGGTGCATGTTCAAGTTTGTGTGCGTGTGTTGAGTAGGGGTGCTGGGGGTTTTGGGTGGCAGACAGACAAAGGTCAAACCCTCAGTTTAACGGTGCTGAAGCTAGACGATAAGCTCCAGACTGTTCATCACCTAAATATCACAGCTGCTGTAGAATTAGACCAGGGTGCTGCACAGACTCAGAATTCTGAATTCTTTGAATGACTGAATGATGTTAATGACTGTGTTGAAAACTCATTTATTGTCCTTCCTGTATGTCTGGTCTTTAGTCTAGGTCTGTTTTCAAAAATAAAAGTCTTTGTAGCAGTCATTGCACTAATTCATCAAGACTACATCAGGTGTAATGTGTAGCATGCCTTGCCCCTCAAAAAGAAGATGGGTTCGGCTTTGTCTTCTGCTGCTTGCACCCTCCCTCGGCATAAAATGAGCCCATTAATACAAATGAGGCTGTTCATTTTCTTCACAGATAGGGGGTAAAAGGATGGGATGCCTCATTGAGCCCACAACATTTACCCACAGTTGGGATTCCCATAATCTCTTGCTTAATACTAAAAATGCAATGCCACATTTCGAGTGACAATATGCAAGTTGTTTGGAACTGAAAGTGAAGCGAAGGGGAACTAGGGTTTTCCCGAGTTCTCAGCAATAAGAACACGCTGTTCTCCTCACAGTCTGTTTGTGGGTTCATGTTAAAGACGGTGACAACACCCTAGTGTCATCGCTAGTTCCTTTGCACCGTTCAAAGCTGTCTCAAATTAATAAATTATGTTCTAGATTTCTTTGTCTTCGGTTCTACAAAAAAAAGACAAACCCAGTGAATTATTTAGCGACGGATATGAAAATGAACTTTGTTTTATAAGCTGTGACAACATCCAATCACTGCCATGTCTGGTTATATGTAGGCTAGGCACATGTTATCTCCAATAATGCCAGACCAGTCATTTTAAAGCATTACAAGTGCAAAATAACATCAAAGCGATAAGAGCGGGCCCTCCAGCAATTTTGCAGGGCAACAGATGAACAATGAGACAGGGTATACCCAAATTTTCCCGTTAAAGTTACATGGCCCTCTTCTTCCTCATTTAAGTGAAGCCTGAAGAGAAAAATGGTATTTCACCGGGGTGGATAAACAATTCTGTGCATCGACAACCAGGCAAGGGCCTACAGTGCTGTATCTGCTGATGTGCACCACAGCACTAAAGAACATTAACAGGATCACTAATGCGCCCCTTCAATCAATACTGTTCACCTCGCTCACCCTTACAATGACCCGTACGCAATACCAGGACCCATTCCCTCTGCAGTCAGACCCAAGAACTCTGCTTGAGTAAAACAACAGCCAATTACGAGGCCTAATAAACACCACCAAATGAAAAAAAAATATCTTTGGGGGGAAAAAACGCGAGCGAAAGAGACAACATTTTCAAGAGCGGACCTGAACATCAACAGAGCACCTCTACATGACCAAACATCCTGGAGATGACATTTAGAGAGTTTCTGTAGTGTTTTGCAGCCTGTTCGTCGTACTCACAGATGAACTTTATTCCACTCCAACCACTACCACCACCTCCTCCCTTCCCAAACATGCAAAGTTTTCCGGAAACTAAGACATTACTTTGGCGCAAAGCATCTCTACATCCAGATGGCAAAATGAATTTATGCAGATTGCCTCATTAACCTCAAGGCATTCAACTTCCTGGCGTGCTGATAGTTGCAGCAGTGCTGTACTTTCCTTCTCTCCCTGACTCATGCGCTTCCCCCAATATTAGCGAAACAAAGCAATATCCATAAAACCTTTGGAAGTAGTCACGTGTCCCTGACCAGCAACAAACTACTTCTTTCCATCCAGCTGGGGGTGGCATTATACATATTTCAAAAGTCAGCCTGCCAGCCTTCAGGTCTCTATCTCTCTCTCTCTGTTTGCAGTCTTTCTGCTGGTGTCACAGCATTTACTACTGTCATATCCTGGTCTCCACCATGTGCAGTTTTGACCTACACTCTTATCCAGCAGAGCCCACCAACAGCGCAGTATTTCACAGACTCCAATACAAGGCATTGATTCCTACCATTGGAGGCGATGCCATTTACTGTCTTCACTCTCTGTCTGATCCATACAGTAAGATTAAAAAGGAACTAAACCACCGACAAAGAACGCTATTGGCAATACATTGGGTGGCTTACTGTGATTGACAGTGATAACTATTCTGGGAATGTCAATAGGCAATCATCATGTCTATGTATTACACTAAGACACTAAGATAGGTGAAGGATAAAATTGGTCAGGGAAAGGGTCCTCACCATGCACTCTCAAGTTTTCTGGTTCATACAATTTTTTCAATACATCATCGTCATGTGCATTATGCTGAGATACACCATCAGGCATAGCAGATGTACGAATCAGCAGGCCAATTAAGACCTCATTTAAATAATAGCAACTACAAGTCGGTATAATAAAAAAGTCAATGAGTAATTAATGATGGAGATTTGAGACTAGTTTACAGTTTGATTGTATTAGCCTATCATGTGATTATAACAGTTTCTAATTTTTGCTGCTTTTTGTTCAAGAAACATATAATTCCAAAAATTACCCATTTATGCCCTATAAATAAACACCAATGCAAAATGTACACGTCCACTGAATCAAAACCCAATACAACAAATTCACAGTGCTGTGTTCTGGACAACATATCTGCACAATGCTCAACGTAATTCTGTAATATGCAGTATATCAAATGCATTTAACTTCTATAATTTATCAGTTTTCCAATAAAAATAACGGCAAATAAGTATGCTTCTTGTTCGATTAAATTTAATGATTATAACATGATTCGTGTGTAGTTGTAAATTGGTATATTAGTAGACATATTCACGTGGGTGTATGTAAAACATTGGTTTTCAATTAAATCCCAAATACATTAATTTTACGACGTGAACTAATAGAGGTTTCACGTTATCGGCCTCTATCCTTTCCAAAGAGGCTACGTTGACGCGTTTGGATGTGGTTCTGTTGCGCACAATGGCAAGATTTATTAAAGCAGAGTGTGTGGTACACCGCCCTCCGACTGGCGAGTAGAGAGGGAAATGGAGGGGGCATAGGAGGGGGCATAGGCCATGCTCCAGACATCTCCGATGCGTGGATCATTCTGGCTAGTCTTCAGGTGTCTCCGTTCGCCGTGGGCGGCAGATAGTTGGGGGAGGTGTAGCCTCCAGCAGAGGCGCAAAGACAAAGAGGGAGAATACTATCCGGTATAGAAATAGTTTAAGTGTAGGTTCTATTTTTCATTTCGAATCGCGAAAAGCAATGATGTATTCCTTGTCCTCATATAGCCTTAAAAGCTACGTGAAAACGTGGTTTATTCCACTAAGCAACCACAACAAGAAATCTCTGGATTGGTGCACACCAGACATCCTCCCTACACATGACAACGTATGTCGATGTACAGTTAGGGCCTAAAAACGTAGAATTAAGTAAAGCATTTCTCTGTCTTCACTATGACTCGACGTCTGTTAATATATGCTAAACTATCGAGTTAATCAATTGTCTTACACACAATTATTAAACCAAAAAGGTCTATATCGCTTAGAAATTGTAGGATACTATAATGCAATACTACAAGTTTAATATGTCTATGACCTAAAATAAATAACTGAATAAATATTAGGCTATTTACTTGCACATAAATGCATCTCTTTCTTTAACATAGGCCCTACATACAACAAAAACTTAAATAAATCGCATGTCTCAACTTAAGACAAACAACTAGGCTATTTTCGCCCACGCAGAAAAATATATATGACACGTACACTTGCAATGGATCCTGTTTCTTACAACGTTAACTGGACCGTAGAGAGCAGTTGGACAATTACGCGCCCTTGTCAGAAAGGTCAGCGAGTTTAGCGCACTTTTTCATTTACGAGTCGGTGCTACCATGCAGCTTGAACACCGGCAGAGGGTCACTGACTGCAGTGAAATGCGACGGATGCGACTACATCAATTAATTTTTTTACGGAAGCACCAAACAAATAAAACAAAGTTTTGATCTAGTAATTAAATTATTAGCCTAAGCTATTGTTATATTTTAAAACATATACACACATAAGCATCCATCGGCTATAGATAAAAAGAATAATACGACAACAAAAATATAATTCTGTGCGCAGACTAAATATTTGTAAAACTGTTTCAATAAGTCAGCTTAAGCTACGTTATAGTTTGCGTAAACAGCCTCGACATTGTTTTGTGGTGGTGTTCATTCTGCGACATACACGCAGCCTATATCACATTGGCATATCCTATGAAATGTTTTCTTCGATTTAAAACATACTTACGACCAATGTTCGTCGCCGGAGCTCGGGTTGGTGTTAGCTACGAAAGGGTCAATCCAGTTACATCAATGTGAATATCAACTGCAACCTCAACCCCACTGATTCTTCAAACTCTAAGATAGTCTACTTGATGACATCCCACTTGCTCCGCGGTAGTTTTACTCGCTCTCCAGCGATTAAAGTATATTCTACCGACAGTGAGAGACGGGGAGGACGGACCAATATCACATGTTCCGTAAGCAGTGCACACATTGGCTGCAGATGTATTGGTAGGTCACCAGTTTGTCGTTGTGATTGGCGTATAATGAAGCCAGTTGGTGCAGCGGTCCAGCTCGCGGCAAAAGCCGAATAGGCACTTCTGTAAAAATTCGTGAAGGAAAGAAGAGTGGGGTAGTGTGTGTGTGTGTGTGTGTGTGTGTGTGTGTGCATGCTCGCGCGAATGTAAGTTTGTGTGCGCACGTGAACACAGTGGGTGAGTAGAACGTCTGGCCATTTAACTCACACTTACATGGAATAATGATAGCTTTTCCACCTTTAAACCGTTAAATAGAAATGGACATGTCCTATACAAAGTAACTTTATGAAAGTGGATGATTTTTATCTTTAGCCTATATTTATGTCCATTCAAAGGATGACTCTCCTAACAAGCAATTCACCCTGCATAGCACTTGTAGCAGCATAGCATGTAACTTAGCCTACTTTAATGCTTTTTGAGCGCAACATGACTTAGTGACAGATTTTAGTGAATAATTCAGAGAGACATCCTAAAATAGCAGGTATAACACACCCGACCCGCGCTAGTTCTAACTCTGCCCCATTATTTTCAATGAGTAAATGGGAATGGGGAGACCTGCTATTACAGCAATCAATGATTGCAATGGAATGCAATAATGCATTTTTAGATATATGTATTCAGGAACAATGATGAGGTGAAGGGAGTGGAGGCAGCAGGTGTGGTGATGAAGTTTACCGTGAGAATGGGAAAATAAGAAAATATGCATAGCCTACTCTCCCTCTCTATCATTCACACACACACACACACACACGCACACATACACACACACACACACACTTTCTCTCCCACTCATTCTTGATTTCTATCTCTCTCTCTCATACACACACACTGTTTCAGTGCTTTAGTTCTCTCTCTCTCTCTCTCACACACACACACACACTCACACAAGCACACACACACACACACACACACACTCGGAGACGAGCCCGATCAATATCTGCTCAAAGCATTCCCATGTAGAGCCTCTCAGTACACTCTTGGTGCAGCAGATAGACGTGTTGTCTTCCTGCATTAATGACCGTATCATTTTGAGACTATATTTGTATGTGCTTGTGTTTCTTTTTGTATTTTTCCATTTCCTTGAGAGGAACAGGTAAAGAGAATAACATTTTCTTTTAATAGTTATTTTTCTGTGTTGGCCTGGATGATGTAGTGTGTTTGCATCAAACGACTATGCTTGTGTTTTCCATATTTACTGAAGTCGTAGTAGGACTACTACTACCAGTAGTCGTAGTAAAACTGTAATTATAGTAGTAGGAGTACCAATACTATGCAGTTAGTGTGGAAGTAGCCTAATGTGCTGCAATGAAAATACACACTTTCTTCAGTCACCCTTCAAATGTTTCCAAGTAACAAGCAAAGCTGACAGCTCTCTGTCCACTAAAGATATTTATAGCACAGCAGTTTTCCTGGCTTAACACATCCTTTTTTGAGAGTTAAGTCTCTCACAGATTTTCATCCACCTCTCTTTATGCTCTCCCTATGTCACACACATACTGCATATACCAACACACATGCATGTACACATACACACACACAGAGAGAGAGAGAGAGAGAGAGAGAGAGAGAGAGAGAATAGTTATTTGCTGAGCTTATTGATGCCACTCACTATTGAGATAATCCTTAATGAAAGTAGTATGAGTATTCTGCAAGGGAAGGTAGTTTCCATGGTTATTTGACACAGATATTTCGTCTATTTTCTTGGTCCAAAATGTCATTTTACCAGTCGTGCTGCGGTATTGCCAGTTTTATTTTATCTCAGACACATTTTCAGAAAATGTAAACCAATTATGTGCTGATACCAGTAAGATGGTAATTTCCAGTACCAGGCCTCTCTCCAAGCACATTATTGTGATAGGCCCTGTTCCTTTGTTTTGTTTTGCAATCATTTTGTGGTGTATGTAGTGTGCATGTCATATTTCGTGTGGTTTATATAAATTAATAAATATCATAAAAATGATGCATGTTACATTAAAATGTACTCTTGTACTGTAACTTTCGCCTTACTACATTTTGAAGACAAATATTGTACTTTTGATTCCATTACATTTGAAATGTGAGCTTTGTTAGATCAAAAGCGTTTTCAATTAGGCAGGTGGTAGCCTACAGTTGTATTCAGCTGCGATCTCTAAATGATTCTGGCCAGGTATTTTATACGAATCCATGTTAACATACAGGAGAGTTTTACAGAATAAATTACAGGCCAATAATGCTATTAATGTAACTGGTAACAATAGCATGGTAACTGTCTGTTGTTTTTTTCAGTGAACTATAAGCAATGATCACAATCTTTCAATTGCTTTTAAAAACACAGTTTACAACATAAATGTAGCACTGAGAGGCTTCACCTATGTAACACAATAACAAGACCTACAACTGCGGGGTTTCCAAATACAATAAAATTGGAACACATTGCCAAAAAAGATTACAGGATTACTATGCCCCTGTTGGTGAGGCAAAAAATAGCTTTCCACATGGGAACGACTCTATCATTATATGGAAAGAGGCTGGGTCCACAGTCTGAACCATAAGCTAAGGCGCTACACTGGAGATAGGGTTGGGGTTGCTGAGGAGGGGGCACGCTATAGAAATGCTTGTAATAAAGGGTGATTACTTGCATCCAATGACAGAGGGAGACTTGCAGCAGATGTTGTGTAAATGCCGTGATTAGCTAGAGCAAGGGGTGTAAGTTGGGGGACGGGGGGGGGGGGGGGGGGGGTTAAGAGGGGTACCCCCAACACCCTGCTGCTTCCCTTCACACACACACACACACTTCTCATCACCAGAGAATGCTCTGCTCCTGGCTGTTCTCAGTCTTGCAGGTCTGGTTTGCCATCTTGTATCCAAATCTGGTCTAAAATCTATAATCAAGGTCTTCTACACGGTCAAAACACAATGTCTGAATCTTTCTTTCTTGTTCCAAAAATTTTAGAAGGATTAACTGGATGAAACTGATTAGTGTTAATGGTGTTTTATATCGTTTTGCAAAGAAGTATGGTAAGTCATTGAACTCAAAAAACTGCTTGCTTGATTGCTATTCTCTCATTTTCAATTAGGTTACACTAGACGTAAACGCAATGTAAATAGACAGGGCATTCTGCACAATGCATTCCTGTGCTTTTGCCAAAAAAAGCTGTGACTGTAACCAAACCCTCCACATTGTTACCTTTTACCATGGGTAAGATAGACACATAACCCACTGGGTCGAAAGTCTTTCATTTGTTTCTGTCATCTTGACTGTGGACTCCAACCTAGTAGCTGGGTGATACAGATTCAGGGGTGAGTGATGATATGTGTTATGCTGTTACAGCTTGTGTTATTTACAGTAATACCCTGCTGCCACCGCCACAGTGTTTTGAGCAGATACAAACACTGGGCAGCTGCGGTAGGGATGGGATCCAGGTGTGTTTGTGTGTGTGTGTGTGTGTGTGTTTTGGAGGAGAAAATGACTGACGGTGAGACAAAACTGAATGAAATAAGTGTCTGAGAATCTGTGTTTGTGTGTGCATCTGTTGCACATGCGTGCAGAATTAAGTTTTGTATGTTTCAATGTAGGAAAAGTCAGATCAGTCAGATGTTTGTAAATTTGAAATTTTTGAAATCCAATCCAACCCAACAAGAGAGTTGTGCATGCATGTGTGTGTGGGAGAGAGAGAGAGAGAGAGAGAGAGAGAGAGAGAGAGAGAGAGAGAGAAAGAAAGAAAGTGTAAGAGAATGTGTGTGTGTGTGCATCGGGGTTGGGGTGGGTCTCAGCTGTGGTGGGTGAAATGTTTTTCAGTGTTTACTGCGTTGATGTCAGACCCTGCAGCATTTCTGGGACAGGGCAGTCCACAGGAGACTCATGCCCGTCTGCCACTCAAGCACACCACTCTCTCTCTCTCTCTCTCTCTCTCACTCTTGCTCTCTGTACCATGTGCAAATTGGAGAAGAGGAGGGTAGGGTGAGGTCACGATGAAAAATAAGATAAAATAAAAAGAATGACTAATTTACAAAAACAAAACCCTCTAATGGCCCTATTTTTTCCTTTTGCTTTTCTATTTTACAGAAATTCGATCTGTGCTGTGAAGTGGCAGAACAGCCGAAATGCTTTTATTAACAGTAACATTCCCACGATTTCCAGTAGCTCACGTTCCTTGTTATATGCTGGAGCTATTATGACTTTTCACCATGGGCATGAGCTCAGCTTTCGTTCAAACAGGAAAATTATGTTGATAGCTGGGTTTTGAAGTTTGACCGCCAAGCCAAACAAGCACCCCAGTGCCACTTGACTAGAGGCATTAAAGCAGGCTCCGCTTAGCACGATACCTCGGCTGGAGCCTTATCATAGTCTCTACACATGAAATTGAGTGCTGAAACACTGCTGGCATACACATAGTGTGTTGAAAAGAAATTTGTGAGCAGCACACTCGCCTAGTTTTGGACAAGCTCTGTTTAGACCAGCGGTCTTCTCAATGCTAGAGTTCATGTGTAGGCGCTCTGATAATGCTATGACAAAGTGTCATGCCATGTCAAGCTTTATTTAGTAAAAGCGGTTGCATTGGTCAAGTGGCACTCATGGTACTCATTGAAACCCATTTTTAAGCTGTTAGCGCAAACTGCAGTCAGACTTAAAAACAGACGTAGTTTTCATTTTGAATGTTTGACTCAAGCTTTAATGGCTGGTTTTAATAGGGCTGGTGTTTAGCAAGGATTAGGCTTTAATATAGCCTTACTCTTGGGGCTAGTAAAATTACCATTTAGTCTTAGATTGATATGGTAGATCAAAGTCACACATCTCTGTGACCTACAAGTGCATAAATTCTCTACACACCAGAGCAATATAGAGGGCTTGAATATAATGGGGGCAATTATGACCATTTTTGGAGGTCTATTTGATATTTATACTTAAGTTAGAGTGACGTAGAAAAAACTATTGAGTATGAAACCTTTACATTAATTGAATTGAGAGACAGACTTGTGCCTTGCCTTCTTCTGGCATGCTTTGGGAGGCACATGCACCTGCTGTTGAGATGCTCCTTTCACAGGGATGGTTTCTGTAACCTCATGAAAAATGACTCTCAGCCCACTTACCCTATCATGTCAGATTTTGTATTGTACTCTGAGTTTTACAGGCAGCGGGTAGAAGCACATGTACAGCGCTGAGCTGTATGGTTTAGTATTAGGCCAACATGCCCAAAGAAATAAATGCAGCCGCCATGCCTAGACCAATGTCCCATCTCATGGATGCCATCCTCATTGCTGTTTATCTATGCTGCTCTTACTCCAGGTGGTCATGCCCTTGGATTTTTCACATACTGTAGTTTACCCATGATGAACCATTATAGCTTTCAAACATATTTGTGAAACTTCATTAAAATGGACACTATTTGCTTTGCGAATAACTTCTCTTCGTCAGACTCCTCATGAACAGCATGCTCAGCCTTGCACAAGTGAAAACAGGATGCTTTAATGAGCAACAACATTTTGTTTTGAGCTGCAAAGACAGTGGATGAAGAGGAAGAGCGAATATGAAATAAAAAAAGAAATCACAGTTTCCCATTAATTCAGCGTTAGCCAGCGAGCTCCTCGGGGGCCAAGCGTCCTGTCACAGCGATGCAGCCACGTCTCTGGATGTGCCCTCTTGTGCCCACTGGCTAGATTATGCATTGTTGTTGGCGTGGCCTACATGCCAACCGAAGCATGCTCTTGTGTAGTGTGCGCTAGCACGTCCCTCGCATCGCTGCTGCGTTTCCACTTCCATCCTCCTCCTCCTCCTCTTCCTCCCTCCTCTTCTTCCCCTCTGTCTCCTCACTCCATCCACCATCATTGTTAGGGGCACATTTTAATGAAGCAGAGACCGTTTTGTGGCACTAACACGCGCCAGACAACGGCTCATTACGATGTAAAGCAACGTGTATTATGATTAAAATAAGCACATTTTAATGTGATGTCGGACTTGTGCCTATTATTCCCTATTAACTTGAATCAGTCTGATAAGTGCACCAGGGCATAATCTGTGCATGTGTACGCAGAGACACTGAGCATGCCTGACCGGTCCTCCCTAACGTGCTTAATGCACCAAATGCTCTTTTGTTATGTTAGATGTGACTTTTTCTGTATGGAGTTATCATATTTTATTTCCGATCCACTTGTATATTTTCATAAAGGAAGAGGCTTTCTTGTGCTCCACAGTGGAAGCCAGAAACCTCTTATCCTACATTAGATGTGCATAGCTGTATGTATGTATGTAATATGACATGGAATGTCTACCTGCTAGGCTTGCACAATACTGCCTGCTTCCCAAATCTTCTTCATCCCCCTACTCATTCAACCACCTCCCAGATTCAATCCCAACTGCCAATTCCAACAACTGTTTGAAAACCTAGGAGGTGCTACTGCTTACAGATGTAATAATGTTTAGAAGTGAAAAGTGAAGCTACTTTAAAACATACATATTAAAAACACCTTTCACAAGACTGATTGTAATGACCTTGATGTATGTTCCTACTATCCAATATGAGCAAGTAGCATTTTGCAGTCAGAGGGAGAAACAGATAAAAGCAATTTTGTGCTTCAGATGATGCTACTGTGGAAGCCTTAGAGTGCACTACTGGGTGTCCACTTTTGTGCAATTACATCCCGTGATAGATTCATGATGGCCTTTGTGTCGGTCAGACAAAAAAAAAGCTCTTTTCTAGACAGGGAGAGAGAGAGATGATGAGGAGAGAGGAAGAAACCTGAGTTTGTTCGTTGGATCGGCATGTTTGCCAGCCACAAGCTAAAGCTCTGATTCCCTTAGCATGTTTGATTAAAATGGAAGAGATTCCCTTGACACCCTACTCAGTTTGAATCTGAATCAGATCTGAAAGATTGATTTCTGCAGTCTCTCTCTCTCTCTCTCTCTCTCTCTCTCACACACACACACACACACACACTCTTTTTTTCTCATTTTGTGTCATATACACTGTCTTCCTCTTTGAATGATTGCCCAAAGAGAGAAATATCTGTTTTCTACCCCAAAACACTTTTATGTACACTCCATTGCCTTACCTCTCATCTAAGCACATGAGAGTACACAGAAGATGCAAAAACACAAAAGCTTGTACATCATTTTAGAATTTCTGACAACTGAAGCATCTGAGAAATATAGCAATTTCACACTAAAAATGGATGGAGACATACTTTACACAAGAAGAAATAAAATGAGTGTGATAAACTCTTCAGTGGTGAGAAAGGAGAGGCATTGTATTTTTTGTGGACTGCACTCATTTCAGATTTGTATTGCACGTCTGTGCTGTGCTATTTATTTTATGCAATGCTCTTTTTTAGGGCTGAATCACACAATACATTACATCCTGTGTTGTTCCTTGTGATATTCCTTGGCTTATTCTGTGTGTTTGTTGACATCCTTTCTTAGCTGTTTTGCTGCACCTTTTTTTCAGTTATGTCATTTCTTCTTTTCTCACTTTGTCACGTTGTGTGTATGTCATCATCATCATCATCATCATCATCACAATATTGTGTCACCCTGTCATGTTGGGTTATGTAGTTTGGTGTACATCACATGACAGTGTGTTATATCATGCTGTCACACACGGACCTGCATGTTGCATTCTGTTTTAAAGCACCTCTGCCCTCCAATAGCTTATGAAACAGACCTTATGCTCTTCTCCCTTTGCTTTGAACACAGGTACTGCACACTGCTTTGTGTTTTTTAAGTTATGCCAACGTTGACTTCACATGCCCCCTTTCTCTTGATGTTTGTCATCATTTTGAAAGACATACTTGTTGCCATGAGAGTCAATGTTAGTTGTATGACACCTTGTGTATTGGGTTGTCATGTGGTATTGTTTCACTTTCTTCTGTGCTGTTATGTTGAGTCGTTTCAATTTGCGCCTGCTTCTTTCAACTGCTTCTATTCCTGCGTCACTGCTAATGTGTGTTGAGATATTACTAAAACGTGTTATGCTGTGTTGAATTATGTTGTGTTGTGTTGCGTGCTTCGCTTGGGACCGTGGCATTCAGGTGGTCCTTGTGAATCTGCAGCGGGGGGAAAGGCATGAGCTGGATGAGAGTATGGGGGAAATGTGTCTGGCTCGCAGGCCTGCAAGGCAGCTGTGTATCATTGTCATGGGATTATAGGATATGACACAACTGTCAAAGGCCAACGCGCATCACACTCTCTCTCTTTGCTGTGCCAGCACAAAAAATCTGGAACGACGGCTGTCAGTATGATTTTAAGCAAGGCTGTAGTTTGGATTTGGGTCATAGCGGCCTGATAATTAAGGCTCTCATGGGCCAAAAGTGAAAACAAACAAACAAATTGAGGACTCAGTGCTTATATATTATTCATGATTGTGATTTCCATAATCCCTTTCATACTTCAATGCAGTACTGCCAAAATGATGGAATAACAAAGCCTGACAAAAAGGTCAAGGGTCAAGTTGTTTTGTCATCTGTTACGACTGAATTCTGTTACACAATATGCATTTTCTCTGCTCTCTTTGCTATTGCCTGCTATTATTTTCTTGAGTGGGACAAGTTTATTCTTTATTTTTTATTTCTAAAAGCCTTTGAAAATATGCCCTTCCATGCAACTCTAGTGTGTTGTCATGGTGCTGGAACATATCTGCATATTTGGAACAGCACAAAGAAAGACCATTTCAAGTGCCTATAAGAAAAGCTCATGACAGGCCAAATCATCTTTCCTCGCACACAATACTTTAACTGTGCTACAAATACATTGATGTGGACATCTTTTCCACTTGGGCATGCATGAACCTTTTGTACTATTTTATACACATGTACACTTACCCAGAAACTCCTAGCCGGGTCGGGTGCACCAAATTATTTGCCATTGTTTCACTTTGTGCGAAGCATCTGGAACCTATCCATTTGGATATGTTTGCTTCCTGGTGGGCAGATACTTCTCGCTTCAACCAATTGCTACTGCTCGGTCATGATGCACTGCTTGGTCCCTCTGTTCGCTGATTATTCTACAAAGCTTGGAGTCGGTGATAGATCCTTGACGCATTGGTAGAGCTCAATGAGAAACTGTGCGGAAGCTTTGCCTATTGCCAACACTTTTCTGTAGATGACAAAAATGCTGAAAGACTCATCAGACACATTTACGCATTAAGCACTCACAATGTATAAAGAAGGTGCAAATGCAGTTTCAGCTGAATCCTTAGGCCCAGTCTGGAGCGTGTTATGTTTGTGAATTTCATAATCAAAGTGTTACCCAAGAATATTTCATCCACACTATAACACAGAGGCCGTGACTCATTGGCTACACTTGACATGATTTGAGAGTGTCTGATGTGTGTGTGTGTGTGTGTGTGTTTGTGTGTGTGGTTGGGGGGCTGTGCACTGTGGCCTCACATTGCACTAAGCTACTTGGTGCTGGGCACAGAGTAAGTGACACAGCTGTGTATGTGTGTGTATTTGTGTAGTTTTTCCAAACACTGCACGTAATGATTAAGGACAGTTGGCTGTTACATAAGACTCCTCTTTAAAGGCCATTTGAGAATGAAGATCCTGAAGCCTCACATGCAGGCCTATGTGGTTCTGTTTGTGTGTGTGTTGGGGGCTGGGCACATATATTTGTCAGGACATATTTGTTGATTTGTGTATTTGAGTGTGAACTGTTGTGCAATGCCCCAGGTTAGATGAGCAACACTGAACAGTATGGACAGAAAAAGAGATGGAAGAAAATGGAAGTATGGAAAGAAGTCCCATGTTACTGGCACAAACTGGCACGGGGATCCGTTGAGTTTTCAATATATGATGGAACTGCCAGAACTGCTTCCCTGACATCAACTCCTACCTGCATAGGCTACATACTGTATCTTAGATCCCACCCATGTAAATACTCTTCAGTCCTTCACAGCAGAAGTGACCTCCGCAAGTGTTTTGTGGCACAAGGAGAAGCAAATGGTTGGCCAGCATCTTTTTTCTGAGTTCTAAGTATGTAGCCCTTTCATGCATGGAATATTAAATAGCTTAGAGGGATTTTGTTTTAAAAATTCAAGTAAATAAAAAAAAAGTCAATTTTTCCTCACCCTCTATTATGTATTATTGTGCGAGAGATATGCAAATATAGTGTTATTTGGTCCAAAATTCCAAATGTTGTATCTCACTATATTATAAAATATAGGATCCCCTCTCAACATGTTTCTCAAATGTATGTGCCTACCATTTTCCAAACCAAACCTTCATCAGTAGACCTGGTGGTCATGCAGAAAGTTCAAAGTCAAATGGAATTGCTCACGTGTCAGGATTTAAGCTGTTTTCTCTATTTGTGTTTGTCTTTTTTTCCTGCCTAAGTACCACGGACATCCCTGAGCCTTGGATTGCAATGGAGAGGGGCAGCACTTGGTCTCAGCTGCGAAGCCACGGACTCAGCATCATGTCTTAGCTGCGCATGGCAAACACAAAGAGCCTGGTCAGTGAACAGAGGCCCATACAGAACTATAAGCTTGGCTTTCATTTGATTCAGCAGCACACTTGTCTTTATGGCACACGTTACTTAGGACAATACACACATACATACACATACACACACAAATGCATAATGCACAAATATACATAGAATCGCTTCTTGTTATTTTTGTTCCCTCCATATACAAACAAGCTCACACTCAGCCCTACAGCGACAGCATTCACACACACACACACACACACATACAGTGTACAGTAGGGATTTGCTGGTCAGTGGCCACTGAATGGTTGGACTAAGTCTTTTCACGTAGCAGATATATTTTGGGAGCCACTGCTGACAAAGACGTTCTTTTGTGTGGTGGAAACAAGAGCACCAGGCCAGACAGCATCCCCAGCTTCAGCAGTTTAGCCAGAGCAGCGACTCTGCACTCGACTGCACTCTCTGGGCCAAGGCTAACGCGATTACTGAGCACCCCACACAGCCCTTAGCAATTACATTCTACTTCAATTAGAATGATACTAATAATACAACAAATCAGTATAGACGATTGCTTACCAAGGGAGTAATTGTATTAAATCATTTTCATATCAGCCCCCTGTAAGACACATGCTGGAAGCATTAGGACATTAGAGTAGTTTACGATAATTGTATTTGAAGCATTATATTTCTTTCTTACAGTAGTTTTAATCATTTTGAACTTCCTTTGCGTACTTTGCAATCAGGCTATGCAGCAGGCAGTCCATGCTAGTAAATCTCAATTGATTACATAAGCAACAAAGGTGTAGTCAATCCCACAGAATGAAGAATGGCATAGCATTTACAATGCAAGCTCATATATTACTAAGGCACAGGTGCTGAGGTGACACACGAGGAGAAGAACTTTATTTTGTTTTTGTTTGTTTTTTATTTTATAAACA
The DNA here is from genome assembly GCA_017657215.1 of Limnothrissa miodon. Classification (NCBI taxonomy): domain Eukaryota; kingdom Metazoa; phylum Chordata; class Actinopteri; order Clupeiformes; family Clupeidae; genus Limnothrissa; species Limnothrissa miodon. Next base: position 1,379,944 of record JAGFZM010000082.1, on the reverse strand, counting down.
AAGCAAGCACATGGACAAAGGAATGCAAGGAGAAGTCAGGTGCAAATCAATTAATGTTTGACATTGCTGAGAGCTGTTGGCGGGTATGAAAATGAGAGAATGGGTGAATAGGCCAAATTTTCAAAGCAGCAGTCACCACTAATGGGTAGGAACAGGACAAATTGTTTTGGATTACTGTGCCACCATTAGCCATAAGATGCTGTTTTGGTCTACATTGTATTAAAACCTTATACAGATTTCTCCAATAAAGGACCTGTATGAACAATAATACCATTTGTACATTAATGTAGGCAATATAAGTGCAAACATTTCCAATTCAACTTATTTTTGCATATGTGATACGTTTTATACACCTGGGTACTGGTGATTTTAAAGGTGGTTGCATCTGTCATGCCCGCCTTGTGAACAGATGCATTTGGGTCAACACTCAACGTTGAAAATGCATACAGAAAGTGCTCAGTGCGCAGTGTGCACTACATTCCAGTGCACTCAAAGAAGTGGCCTATGTTTCATGACTGTGTTTAGAATTGCACTATCTGCTCTGTAGAGGAGAAATGGCTATAGTGGTGGTTCTGGTGAGCACTGGGATTTAGGTCCACTCATGTGAGATTAATGCAGGTCCGCTGTGGACCCGGGTCGCCGGAGCGAGTGATCCACTCATCGAGTGCTCTTATGTGGAGCATCACGGTTGACATGTTTTCCTCACGGTTCAGCGCTCACGGAGCATTTAAAATACATCTACACATATGCCTTTAATATGATCACTTTATGTAATATGTATGAATGTTTATGTTAGCCGTAGCAAAGGTAAATACTTTTCTGAATGGGCATGATATTGGTAAGCTTACACACACACACATATCGTCTGGATAACATAACTGCATAGCAGCATAACAGTGAGTCTTAAACAGCTGAAATTGAAGTGGCTGACAAAATTAGAGACAAAAGTGCTCAGCCAGTGCAGTTTTGACTCATGCTCTTTTTATAGGTGCAAATTTAAACTGTGTGGTCCTGAGAAGGAAAGAGAGAGAGACACAGAGAGAGAGTGAGAGAGCTAGAGAGACAAGAAGAAAGAAAGAAAGGAGAAAGGGAGAAAGAGGGAAAGAGAAAAGCTTTGGATCAGGGAGTAGCTCTACATTCTGCCTCTGGCCCATTCTTCCAGCCAGCCCGCCAGCCCCACCCCCTGTAAATCCAGACCTTGAGGTTTTAGCCAGTTTAAAAATACATGTAACCATGGTCTCTCTCTCTCTCTCTCTCTATCCCTCTCTTTATTTCAGAGATGGGGACTCGAGTCTGAGACTTGGACTTGAGTCGCACTTAAGTCGCACAAACAAAGACTTGTGACTTGACTTGAGACTTGCCCTCAAAGACTCGAGACTTGACTCGGACTTGGATGGTGTGACTCGAGAGTCGTGAACAATGTTCATTTAGTAGCATAATTTAATTTATTTCATAATTCGGTTTCCTGGTGCTCTCCAGCGTTTTTTTGCCGTTTCCCTCTTCATTACGCTCGACGTAACGCATGCGTGCAGCCAGCCACAGATTTCACTAAACACTGACACTGAATCCATTGCGGCGGCAGATTTAACTGGAGCTTCTCAATTTGTAGCATGATGGCATTTGTTTTTAAGAACTTAACACAAATTTTTAAGAAGCGCACGGACACTTGCAAGAACTGTGGCCCAAAAATAAATTATCTTGTTTAGATGAAGAGGGGATTTAACTTGAAGGTAACGTTACCTCTAGAAAACCAATCCAACTACATCCCCACAAAATGACCCCAACTGTAGGCTATACAGACTGTATGCCGATTACAGTTTTATCGCTTCCCTTTCAACATTACCGTTTTATTTTATATCGCGCCGGGCACGTGCACACATAGGTCTCATCCTGTGCAGAGCACATGCCCTTTTTGTAATTGCACTTTGTCTTTTAAACAAATATTTAACCAATTAAAGGTATTAAAAAGCGCGTCTCTTAGAACCGCTCAAAATGTCAAACTTAAAGGTCTCCTTCCAAAATAAACCGTTTAATACTTGATTTTTTTTACATTACCATAGGTCAGCCCAAGTTGCACTTGCTCAACTTGAAAATGCTCTCCTACCCCTGTAGTCTGTATTCGCCTGTGATAGAAAACAGCCGGGAAAAACGAGCGAATCGGAAAAGCCGTGCAAGCCTACGTCACTTGACTACGATGGAATGAGACCTTTAACAACTGCGCCCACTGAGCTAGCGCTAGCTTACGTTTCAGCAGTCAGTGATAGAGCAGAAGCAGATGAACACGAACAGTAAAATATCTTGTTTTAAAAAGTGCAATGTTGTCTTTATGAAATAAACACTAGTATGTCTATAAAGATTCATATAATACATACCCACACTGGTGGGATGTTGACATAATGTTCTCGTTGTAATGATATATTAATTGCACACATTCACTGGACAAAAACTCGCAGTGTAACTGCATTTGAGTTCGACACAAAGCAACCGAGTTATCCTTGTCAGCAGTGTTGGGCAGTAGCTTCACTACATAACGAGGTTACTAGATAAACGACATTTTGGAGTAGCGTGACTGTAGTGAAGCTAAATTCCGTCTGATAGCTTTTCATAGTTTAGCCAATTTTTGGCCATGTAATGTGTGTGGTAGCATTTTTAAAGCTATATTTATAGAGCATTAGCTCAATGTAGGCCTGGCAAACTCGATTCCTTTTCAGGATTCGGGTTATTCTGAGTCACTCACTCAAGTGATCCGGGTTATGCGAGTCACTTGAGTCAGTATTGCTAAATCGACAAGAAAACTCAGTCCTAGTGTACAATGGTTATAGAGTTGGCAAGTGACCCGGAAGCCTGTAGTTTTTCTTGTTAGCATTTCACGACATCCGGTTCCTAAGTTTTTTCCCCTATGGGAAATCCAATGTTAATTTTGGAGCTCCATCTCAAATAAGGTGTGAGCAAAAGCATGTGAGTAGACGACCTCCGCATTCGATGGAGGATGTTAAAAAACATGTTATGGACGATGGGTTTGCAAATTTGCAGTCTAATAACAAAATAAATAAGATGTTGCTATCACTAGGCTAAAGCGGAAAGCCCTTTTGACTACAAGTTAGCCGGCTAGTAACCAGAGCTATACAAAACCGCGCTAAACAACATGTCATCCTGCAGTTTTTTTAAAACAAGCTTTGTGAAAGATTTGACAATTGTTGACCGTTGTAATCGTTGTAAATTACACTGAACCATTGTAAATAAAGAACACATTGCATTTTAAATCATTTTACCGTTGTTTTTGAAAATGACGTCAAAGGTAAGAGACAACTCCATGTAATCCTTAATTTTTCGCTGTTAGTAGAGGGATAGCAACATTCATTTATCATCGTTACAATGCGTCTAAAAAACACACCCAGACTATGGTGCTACTCATTTTATTGATGAAAAACGAATGCCTAGGTCCTCGTAGGTCAGACACTGCCATATTTGTTGTATATGTTGTTTTGTTATTTGAGCCATTCATTTTCCCGTAGGGGTTTTTGCTTAGGAACCGGAAGTAGGAAAATGCTAACCCACAGCATACAGAATGACGTGGTTCACTTGCCAACTCTATTACCACTGCTGGATCTACTAATATGCTTATTATGCTAGGCTACTTATGGGATAATAACATAGCCTACATTATATAGACTGCTAATAGAAGTCAACTAATAATGTTATCAATATTAGGCCTATAGCCGGAGTTATTGTGTTTTCCTGAATTTCACCCAGGGGTTTAATTTTACCAGGGGTTGTGTGGAGTAAAAATGACGTGGGTCATAGCATCCATGTCTAGTGCTGGGCGATACAGCAAAATCTGATATCGATCAGATTCCAAGTAAATACATGGTCAGTATCACCGATATCGATACCGATACGATACTTATTACACTTAAAAATGGAGCACAATTTATTTTATATAAATGAGTAGGCCTATGTTTTACAAAGAGAAGGAAGAGGCCTGTTTTAGTAGCCTATACTTTCTTTCCTTCAGATAGGGGTGGGCAATATAAACGATATATACCGTATGCAATATGAATTTTGCCAATGATAGAGATTTTGGGTCATATCGCCATACCGTGATAGGCTCATTGCGTTTCCACAACCATGTGAAAAAATGTTGACCTGTAGCTTCACCTTATTGATAGCACCTTTTCATTCTTATAACAAAACTGTAAGAGCCTATAAATTGAACAGCTACTGCCTGACACAAATGCAGCTTACCAATTTACTTCTGTGTGAATTTGAGAGTCCAATATAACCTCCGAACGATGACTAAACAACTGTTGTACATATTGACTTTATGCTTTGGTAACCATTAAGAAACTGTTATGCTGTAAGTTACGTACCAAAGTATACCGTGATATATATCATCTACCGTCTATGGTTCAAAATATCACAATATAAATTTTAGACTATATCGCCCACCCCTACCTTCAGAGCTATATTTTGGGTGGGATTTGAACCCTGTGTATAGGAAATAGAGTTATAGAGCTTATGTTCCATTGAGTTAGTGTAAGCTGTAAGCTAATTTTTTTTTTTTTTACTGTCCTTGCTATTGACAACACTCACCAAGTTTGTGTAACAGGGCTATGATTAGAATTTCTTTCAAACCATCACTTTAATTTCATCATTTCATCAAAATACGTCCTTTACATTTGTATGTTCACTGTTCACGTTGGGCTGCTGCAGCACTGAACAAGTTACTTGGTATGTCACTTGACAGAACAACAGCGAATCACAGCGGAGAGCCGAGGCAGAGTGTGCGTGTAATAAACTCAGTGGAGTTGGTTGAGCACTGAAGTGGCGGAAAGAAAGTAGATCCTACTAAACATTAAACAGGAAAACTAGAGGTTAAATTATCGATTTCATCTCACTGGTATCGATACGATACGATACCAACTTTAATATCGATTATATAAATACCTTGATCCGCCCACCCCTATCCATGTCACTGATCAATCATGCAGCTGCTCAGGAAAGCCATTTAGTAATGGGAAAGAAAGCATTTTAGCCTTTCTGTTTATTTATTGCATTACCTTAATGCAACATAGGCCTAAACAATAGGCTATATAGGCCTAGGTGTTCAATGTAGACGGAAACATAGAAACAGGAACGGAGAAATGCCAGGAAATATATTATTATTATTATTATTATTATTATTATTATTATTATGCCCTAGCTTAGCTTAGAAACACTAACATCAGTAAAATAGAGTAAACTGTATAATAATTTTAAGGTCATAACAACATCTATAGGCTACATGCACAGAACAGTATATTATTTCAGAAGTGAAAAAATGGCGCTTGTTGTGGATTTGCTATTCCTAACACGAGGAGAGACTCACTCTTGCTCCATGTAGTGTAGTGGCTGACTCAAGGACTCAAGTGATCCAACGTAACCGGTTAATTAGCGCGACCCTAAGGACTCGAGATCCATGAGTTTCCGTCATGTAGCCGGTAAATTCTGCTGACTCAAGGATTCAAGAGAGTCCCTGTCTACATTTTGTAATGTTTCGGACTGTCTACCGGACCAAATTGGCAATTTTATTTTAATACATTACATCTATAGGCTACATGCAGAACATGTTAATTCAGAAGTGAATTTCTAGTAGTTCAGGAATTATTAGACATATTTAATAATACAGTGTTATAATGACAATTTGGCTAGATTTACATATTGCTTATCCGACTGCTACACTGCCACATGCATTTTAAATATGTTGAATATGAGAACAAAACCCAATACACCAACTCCTGGGACAACTGCCTCCTGGATGGATGCCGCCATCTACTGGTGGGACTGTGAAACTGACCTCAAATAGTGTGTCATGGGATACTGGAACTATACCAATGGTGCTGTAAGGATCTGAAATTCCACTGGGGAACAATATAAACACAGAGAGGATGTATTTTTTAAGGAATGTATTTCAATCACAATGAATATAGTAAAATAATCACTAATAACATATCATTACTACTTTGTTTCATGCAGCCTACTACTAAATCATCCTCAGACAACCTAGCCGGTGAAGCTAGGTGAAAGGAAGCAGCAGCAAAATAAAAAATCTTGGAGCACATCTACATTCTACCACTAGAGAGCAGTAGAGCTCCAGAGTTTTAGAAGTAGAGTTTTCAAATGTTGGCACATTACAGCATCATCATTCTGGTTCATTGCCTGAATTTGAACTTTTCTAGGTTATTAATGAGTATCTCTATTAATTTATAGTACTCGTATGCACTTACCTCCAGTTCAAAATGACAGATGATTCAACAATATCACCAGAGCAGGCAAATATGAAAATGAATCACCATCATCAATAAAACAGCAATGCAGAGCTAAAGGATAACATCCTCATGATTTTGACTGAGCCTAACAAGTGATGTCACTAAGTAGATTTGTAGCTTTCTACTCTATGTGAGGATATTTGGACTTGTAAACATTTTGAATGTCTTTTTTAGACAAATATCAACTGGTGAATATGTTAGCAAATACCAAAGATTTCAGTTGAAACACTTAATGAAACATATTATTAATGTCTTCGTCTGCGATTCATTGCACATAAGATAATTCCATCTCCTTCCAACTCCTGTCTTCCCTGTTTACAGTAATATTCTAGTTCAGCAGAGCTACAGGAGTCCCTCTGGCTGGGAGTGGTGCTTTTAGCCTCACAGCCAAAAGACAATGTTACAGCAGAGAATCTCTAGGGCTCAGCCACAGGCACCTATGATACCAATTGATTAGGAGTGAATATTCTTGAGTATTTCTGACTGCCCCCCTGCCCTCCCCATCCTCTCTCTCTCTCTTTCTGTGTGCGACATGTGGGCGGAGTCCCTGCCCTGTGAAAGCACACCAAATGACTTCCATTTGTGCAGGAGAGGGTTCTGCCCAGCATGAGTCTATTTTCACCCTCCCTCTCTTTCTATTTCCCCATCTCTCTCTCTCTCCTTCTCTCTCATGCTCTATTTATACATTTTGATTCTTTGCAATTCTTATTCTGTCTGTCGCTTTCCTTTATCTACACTATATCCCTTGTTGTTACTGCTTTTCTCTTTCTTCCTCTGGCCTCCCCTCTCTCTATCTCTATTTTTCTCTCTCCCTCTTCCCACCAGATAAAAGGCTCTTGCTCTTTTTGGACGATAATTATCCGTCTCCGAAGGCTGATACTCCAGGCAGCGTGTAACACACCCCTTTCCTGTCTGATGCTGCAGCCTGAATTAGGTCCTTCTAGCCAGCATCGCCATCACCACAGCTATAACACCATGGCTATAACAACCACACTGCCTTGACGGAATCAACATTACCATGGCAACAATCCCCTCCAGTAGCAATACTACAACTATTGTGATCATCTTTCCCTGAGTAATAACTCCTGTTACCACTATCACAACTATGTTATTATTACTATCAGAACATGAAGTAGGATGATAAAGAAAGAAATGAAACCGTATTAAACAGTAACACAATGTCTGCAAACAATATTGTATACTAAGCCCACATTTCTGATTGAATCTCACAGATGATCATTCAAAGAGTGTCAGTGACTTGCGGAGGAAGGCAATTTCTCAAATCAATATAGTTGCAATATTGACCTGGCATTGAAGATCCAACCCTTCTGAGATCCTTTACAAGATTCTGGTCTAATCAAGTTGTCATGATACATTTGTTTATTCAGTGGATGTAAACTGATGAGGGGTAGTAAGCTGGGTATAAAATGATGGCAGTATTGCATAGTGTCAGTTTTTTTGTACAGACATTTTTATATTATATTGAGAATTGCCATTGGAACGCAACCCTTACAAACATCACGCAGCGGAAACACATGCCTCACGACTTGGTCACTGGATTCAATGTAGCCAACAGCGTCCGTCTGTGTCTGGGCGGAACGCGCATGCGCCATGCCAGTGCTTGCTTTTGAGGCCAGTGCGGCAGGAAAACCGCAGGGAGAGACCGAGATTTCAGGGAGGAGGACAGTTAGAAAGTTAAAGAAGAGGGAAATCTCCAACATGGAAGACGGGAACTATTTCAATCCCCGACAGTGTTCAAGTAAATGGAATTCGACAAGCCCTCGTATAAGAAACGACGAAGTTTGATGGACATTTCGATGTTGTAACATCCTTGGCAACCTGAGGATAATGTCAGGGAATGGATGAAGAACTACTGCGGATGACTGGATTTAGTCACTGGACTGAGTACTAACGGGAACACATGGAGATGTCACTGAATACCACGGTCTTCATTTATCCATTACACATTAAACGTGAAGGACATCGTTTTCACTGCGAAACGTGATCAGATAGTATAACCACGAAAATGAACATTAATGAAGAGAAAATTTTGCGCATTGAGGTCTCTGGAATGCCCTCGTCATCCACCAGTCTCATTTCATAGTACACCGTCAGCCTTTGAGAAGTGGAATAGATTGCGTTGCAAATCAGAATGGGTGACACAATGGATAACAAGGAGACCAAAAGGACATTCATCGTCCCAGCCATTAAATCTTTTGATCATTATGATTTCACAAGGGCTAAGATATCTTGTAGTCTAGCATGGCTCGTTGCTAAAGCCTTTGGGTCTGGTAGGTGGCGCATTTTCTTGTTTTTTTTAAAAATTATTATTATTTTGCTAATGCTATAGGTTTGTTTAATAACATTTGCTACATTAATTATTAGTTCCAACACATCACCTTTAGAATTACATAATTTTATTGTATTATATATTGATAATGTGCAAAGAAGTATTTTATGTTTGTCAGTTACCTTGGAGTCAGCATCCAAAATGACAAGAAGTCTCCTGCGTGTGGTCTCATCTCATCTCATAGGCCTATGAACAGTGTTGTCAAATGTAGTAAAATGCCCAAAAATAGCAGCATGTAAGGTAAAATACATTGCGCGTTCCCGTATATCCCCGCCGATTATATGACAAACTTTTGCGCGTTTCCTTTCAGGCAAAGAACAGAATGTTTTTAGGACTAGTTTTAACTCCAGACAACGACATGAACGGATACAGCTCCATTTAATTTAAGCTTTTAATATACAGTAATCACTCAAAGTTGAGCTGGTTGACAGACGTACTAGCCTATTTGAAGTAGTGAGTTGAGATGCGCAACTGGTAGCCTATGTGATGTACTCGGCATCATAAAGTTATCAACGAAAATCACTGCCACTGCTATGCAAGCATGTAGTAATAACATTCTATAATCTGTTAGTCCACATGCCTCTGGTATGCTAATGTAAAATTAGATGACACGGTAGTGTAGTAATCTTTAGGCTTCCTCTCATTGGATGTCTTACTGGCCAAGCAGGAGTTTTGAAACTAAAGAATAGTTACAGTATAGTTTTACATTGCAGTTAAACTTGTACCACTGCTATGTCATTATGTAGATAGATCGTCCTGAGAGAATTGGTCTCATGTGTTGTAAATAAAAGGAAAGTAGTGACACTGTCAACATTGGTTTTTCACTCTCTACTCTAAATGCTGTTGCCAAATAAAAAAGCGTTTAGAAAATTTTAAATGTTATGGTTGTCGGTGCAGTGACTGAAATGACTGTCATCCAGTAAAAGCACTCAGCCATCATTTGTCTTTGACCTCTAGAAGGTCAATTCAGTGCTTAATGACGTCTTTTACAGGCCTTTATCTTGTCTTTCTAAGAGTACTATACAGTATGATATTTAAAGGATTGAATTAACTAGAGAGAGAGAGAGAGAGACACGCTGGCACTCAGAGGGAAATTGAAGTTAACTCCAGAGGCCTCCAGTGGTTTTCAGGCCAGCCCACAACAGTGGTGTCCTAGACGGCAGTCTGTAATAGGGACAGGAGTTTGGAGAGGGGCTGCTGGCACCAGATGAACAGTGAAGTCATAGCAGAGGTTAGATGTGCTTTCCACAGCTCATTCTCCCTCAGTTTGCATTGGCCACGGCTTGTGTGCTCGGTGAGCGCTCCAGAACACAGGCTTGCGTCTATAATTATGGGTTAGTGTGCTTGAAGGCTCTGCTGTGTAGTCTGTAGATCCCAAAGTACAAACAATATGTAGTCGCTTACAAACAGTATATAGTCGCTGATAGATACAAGTTGTATTGGTTTTGGAAGCTGGCAGTGGTGTTTGTTTATACCACCAGTGACCCATTTTTGAACACAGGGACAGGAGAGTCTGCTCTGGCCATCTATGCATATGTGACCCTTTGGGTGCAGCAAAATAGACCCGGAAGGAGGTGGGCCGGCGTGAGGGTGGTAGGGTTTGTGGTGGTTGTGGAGACACAGCACCAAAGCACAGGAAGTCCATGGAACACAAAGCAATGTCAGCTTTTCAAAATGGAGGCTCCTGAGCCGATCCAGTGGAGCGTTTGCGGACTGTGCTGGAGTACATTAGAGACCCTCTAATTCAACCAACAGCTGTCCTAAAATATCCCCCACTGCAGACAGACAGACATCTTTTTTTCTTTTTTGGTCATTCCCACTCTCTCACTCTTCTCTCTCTGTCTCTTTTTCCCTGTCTCTCTCTCCCTCTGTCTGTCTCTTGTGTTAACATCTGTGGCGTGCTAGGAATACCAAAGACTGACAGCATTTGTCTCTGTTACATCAGAACAGCCTGAGGGGGCTATGCCACAGTATCAGCAACTTATGAGCACACTGCATGTGACTCACTGCTAACTGGGAGGCTTTGTGTCAATTTGGATTTGTTTGTTTTTAGCGCTGCAAAGGCACTCAACTTTCCTTACAGCTGAGCAATAACTGACTGAAAGACATTATTATACACACCTATTTCAGTATAGCAACAACGAAAAAAATGTGTATTAATGAAATCAAAAGGATATTAAAAAAATCTCTTTACATTATGACAGATTGAGTTTAACCTGTGCATTGTCACTGAGATTTAATGAAAACATTGATCCTAAATTGCACATCAATTCAGAGCAGTTAAATCCCAGCATTTCAGAGAGTGCAGGGTTGTTTCCCCAGCACAATGGGACTC
>JAGFZM010000082.1:1336451-1363951 GCA_017657215.1 Limnothrissa miodon | reverse complement strand
GTGCACACCAAACACAGAGGTCATGTCTGCGTGATGAAATTGAAAAGTGAATTTGGCTGTTTTTTTTTTGTCTTATTTGACATCTAGATACAGGAGGCAACAGAACTACAATGTGTTAGCACATTCTTTGAAAATCTTGTGAACCTTTAAACTACATGTTGATCATTGAGGTGAGATCATTTAATTCCCTTGAATGGCAAGGGGGTGAATTCATCAGTGTAGTACTGAAGGTATTTTTTTTCCATGCTGGTTTAATACTACACTGCCACTATGAGAAGTGGAGTAGCTACAGCGGACAGAGGGCAGAAATCAGCTGTGCTCTTTGATATCTCCGTATTTCTCCTCCACAAAACACTAAACTAGCACTGCACTCACTCAGACTGTTGGCGAGACACGGCAAATTGGAGATCAGTGAGTAGGTGTCTGATTGGTTTGAAAGCCATGCTGGGGTACAGAAATTCAGAGTGACACACACACACAGACAGACGTTTCAGCTTTAATAGATTGATGTACACCTCTCTCCCCTCTGTCGCCATTCATCAATCTCTTTTCTATGCCTTTCCTACCTTTCTCCCTTAAATCCCTTCACCTTCTCTTTCCCTTTTTCTGTCAGTGTTAAAGTCATAGTGAATAGACCCCACCCTTCCCAATGCCATTAGTGCAGTAGGCATGCAGGGCCAACAGGCAGACGAACAAGCGGAGGGCTAATTGGTTTTGTGTGCCTCAGACCACTGGGAGTCTTTAAAATACAGCCTGGCGACACTTTCATTACAGGGCTGTGCGACTCATTCATCTGCTTTCAGCACACTTTTTAAAAAGGGCCTTCTCACACCCGGGGTGGGGTCTGTCGCTGCCGCAAACAGAACACACAAGGAGTGTTTCAGCAAACACCAGAAAACACGTTAGGAGAAAGAAAAAAAAAAACGCATGGCAGAACAGACAAGGGCGACAATGTTTTTATTCTATTTCTGGAGGTTACACTGCGGGTTTGACTGAACCGTTTCTCTAATAGTGTGGGCCTCCTCTCTAATCAATGGAGCTGGCTACACCAGACACAGGCGGCTGCGCACATTCTGAAAAACACACCATTAGACTATTCAGTATGCAAAAGGGAACACTCCAGTTACAGCCCCTGTATGGTCTCCCCAGGGATCCTTCAGCTGAGGCATACCTTCCCACATCTACCTCTTGATAAGCAAGTCAGCTATTGGGTAAGTTCCTGAATAGAAGGGAAAGCTGCCTATGGTCCTGACCCTTATTGCCAATGTTCCACAGAGGTGAATGACGTTCCAGTGTTTTCCAGTAGCCAAAACATGCTAAGTCAGGGGACAAGGAGAGAAAATAATCCTTCCAGTAGATCCTAATGGGAGTTCTACGTAGAGCTTCCTGAAAGACAGGAGCCCGCAGCTTGCTCATTGTCTCATTGTGTTTGTCTGCAGTTAAACTGTGCTGAAACTGAAGGAGACAGTGGGGTCATGGGCATGTCCCTCTGGACTCAAACCTGCTGAGCTGCCCAAACTGTGTCTTTGTGTGTGGGTCAGACCTCAAACTGTTCCAACACATGCACGCACACACATACTGTTGACACAGACACACACTGTACTGACACTCTTTCACACACTGCTGTGTCCTGCATGTGAATTTTTGTGCACAAAAGACCATGAATCTACATCAGACTACGGTCACTGAATCCATATTTTAATTCATGAGAAGGGTGGTATTGCGCGTCCTGTAAAATCAAAACAGTTCCCAAGCAACAAACATCCCCAAGAAAGCTATCTAACATAATGTGAAAACCAGATACCATTCCTATCAATCTCATAGAGAGCCCTAATGTGTTGCTATGATTAGGGCAGCTTCAAAGCCTCACAGTAAGCCGAGGAACTAGGAGAGGATGCCATCAAGCCATCATGTGTTTTCCATTTACATTATGCTACGTAGATGGGCTTTGATTTGGAGTCTGATTAGCCCTTTGTTTGGGAAAAGAAGGGGGCCTCAGAGGGCTTGGAGGGCAGCCTTCCCGTATGCCTGAGCCGCTCTTTTATTTTTTTTTTTGAGCTCACCAGGTCTGTGTATGCTTTCAACCCCATTAACTAGAGAGTCAAATGGAAAACTTGAAACGGTCTTTTTCTGTAGTAAAACCGCTCCCGTGTCTCTGTGCTTTGTCCACTGTGAGTTAACGCCCAGCCATGTGGAGTACTATGCGCCATGCCCCGTGCATGCATCCCGCTGTAAAGGCCCGAGGGCCATATAAGGACATTGTGTCCCTCGCGAGTCCGTCCGTGACATGTCTGTGCAGATGCCTAGACAGCCGCACACAAGTAGTTATGTCTTAGAGGATTACCTCAGGCCACAGCCCCCCACAGAAAAGCTATTATTTACCCATACACACTACCTTTCCACAAAAGGTAGGAGGTTGTGGAAGCTGGACTTGGGATCTGGCTTGTGCGCGTGCAAACATAGGTTGTAGATATAATGCAATGTCTGCATTAAATGCATCCCTTCTCTGCACGTGAGGCAGCTTTTCTTTCTGATATAGCTGCTGAAGTGTTGTCAAGCGCCCGAGGAGCGGGATTCACACTTGCCCTCACAGTGCAGCAGATTTACATGAACTGAATAAAACATCAAGAGTTTTCCTTTTCGCCAGGGGAAGTGTGCTGCTGAGAAGGAGAATACAACACGACCTTCCGTCGTGTAAATTGTGTTGGTATCGTTTACGCGTGCAGCCAACCTGAGTGCTATTTATTTAAGAGTTACGTAATGAATGTGATTCGTGGGAAATGAAGGGAAGGGAAATTAAGTTTGTTGTTTGTTTACTACTGTGCGATTTACAGCATTCTTTGGGAACAGAATAGACCCTGCTTTGAACCCTGCTGGTTTGCATAGACTTGTAGCTCAAGCACACACACATATGCACAAACACATACACACACACGTGTGAAACCAGCCTTAGCTCTAAACTCTCCAACCAGCATGTCAGTGCTAAACCTTGCACTGAAGACACACACACACACACAAACACACACAGATGTTAGATCCTCTGAGCTGCCTGTGCTTACTGTGCCAGGTGTTTTCTCTGGCATTTCCGTCAGACTGACGTGGCTAGGTGCAAATCTATGTTTGGCTTGGCTATTTTGTGCAGTGCTCTGACTGTTTCTTCTGGTTACAAAAGGTTCTACCTGGTAGCCTTGCGGCAGTGAGCCTAGCTACTGGCATTTCCAGGTATTTGAGTTGGCAAAGGATCAACACATCTTAAAGCCAAAATGTGAGCCAAGTCCATTTTTATAGTTTATTTTCTATTACCTCACAGGTTTTTTAAGTAACATTTAAAATGGTTATACACATTTTATTAGTTCAGAATATGATTGTTAATCAGGTTCATTATACCTTTCTTATCAACAGATATGTGCATGCTAGGTTTAATTTCATTTCATTTCCTTTAGCCTGCTGTACCTTGTCGTGTTTTCAGTGTCAGTGGTGTGTTACTGAACCTTGTGAATCCAGTGTCATTATTAAGACTCTTATTCTCAAAGAAATGTTAAAGAGGACCCTCTGACCCTAGTTTGAACCCTGGCTGTTTATTTATACAGTATATATTTATTAATTAAATTGAAGGAACTGGCTTTATCGGCTCAGAGATTTGTAGCGAAATCCTCTTTAGTCTGCCACTACGCTATGAATGCGTTAGCGCAATGTATGCTAGCCATCCGATTCCCACTGAAGCCAGAGCCGCTCCCACTGCAGCCTTTTCCCAGTCACACAAGAGTGCCTGTCCATAGCGAGCCATGGTGTCATATTATGCGCTGATGATTATCTGCACTGGCCTCAGCTTTATGCACTCCTCAGCCACACTCACTGCTCTTATACTTCCACACACACATTTGAGCTGAGTGTTTCACAGCAGAAGTCAAATCAGTTGACATGCCAATACAACACACAGGCATAGATGCAGAAAAGTATTTTGGTTTAACACTATGTTAGTATGTTGGGTCAGTGCATGCATAGTTATACTGTAATAGCCTAAAGCTGAATTATCCTTCTTTGGGAAAAAACAGAAAGTTCTAGTAAACTGTTGAACTCATGGTTGAACTGAAATAGGCACTTTATGGGGTGTGTAGGACGTGAATGGAGGCCTGTGTTATACAGAGTGCCTTGGTCGGATCACAGTACATTGGGTTGTGTTATAGCTTAGGAGTTTCCTAGTAGCTGTTATCCTGCCCTGGATGTTATATCACACGTAATTGGAATAACAGCATCATGCTTTGAGAGGTTTGGGAAGACAGCAGCTCCTTTGTAGAGGTTTAAAAGGCCATCTCAGTGTTCTTTTGCTATTTCTTGTCAGGTCAGTCGTACAATATGAATGGGTTGTGAGTATGCAAAGGACAATATCCTAAAGATAAAGTTGTGCACGTTATAACAGGGCACCATATCTTAAAGTCATCAATAGCTCCTCCCAGACCCTTTGTATCCATTGCTGAGTCTGCAGCGTCATTCTACTGCCACAGTAAAAGGCCAGGAGACTCAGGCAAACAGGAAAAGGCGGAGTTTAACTGAGCAGAGTGGAATGCTATTGGAAAGGCCAGCCAGAATGTCAGGCTTTGTGTTCCTCTTCAGTTCCCCATTTCAAGTGCTCAAGTGCAAGACAAGAATCACATTTTTTCCTGGCTAAATAAAGCAAAGTGACATTTGCCAAAATGTCCTTGATGTCATAATAAGTCTAAATAAGATCAGTGGTTCTTTCTAACACATGGGAAGAGATTACAGAATAATGGCAATGTGTGTTTTGTTTTGTTTTGTTTCAGAGTTGCCACCTGGCAATGCTTGACACGCTGATGATGGCGTACACGGTCGAGATGGTGAGCGTGGAGCGAGTTCTTTCCTGCGTCCAGCGCTACTGTCCGTTCTTCCCTGACGAAGACATCCCGTACGACGCTGAGGATGCTGTGATGACCTGGCTGAACAAGGTGTGTCTCTGCACGAACCTCAGCTCTAACCCCCTTGCCTGAAGCTCCTCCACCATCCCCCCCAAAAATCCTTTATATCCTGTGTGCCTTAGGATGAGTTCAGTTCAGTTTGTTTAGTGGGAGGAATTCTGAGCACCCTGGAGGCCACTGCTGGCTGTGGTCTCCCTCCCGCCAGGTCACTGCGGCCAGCTGCTCAGGACATGTCTGAGATTCTCCTGTGTCTGCATGACACACCAGACAAAACTACCCTCAAGAGATTAGTTTAGTGGGAATGATACACAACACTCTTCAAACCTGAGGGGTTTGATTAAAGCCTCTATGTGTAGGATTTATCTTCTATTTATCTTCGTCTTTTATCAAAAATATATTTTTTATTTTAAAAATATAATGTAAAACGATGGTAATTACCTCCATGAATAAATTGTAATGTTCTGGTAAACTTGGTAATTTCCATTTATATATAGATATGGCTGGGGACCAGAGAAGAATATCCATTTTGCGCCGCCATTTTCAAAAGTACGGGTTCTTGTAGGGGAGAGCAGTATCGTATATTCAGCTCCGCCTTTCGCGTTTCCGCTCAGAGACTGAGTAGCAGAAACTGAGATAAGAGCGAGCGAGCGAGCGTTCGGCCTCCGTAGCAAGAAATTAGGATTGTGGGAAGGGGAGGGCTAATACATTTTATTCAAACGTATGCAGTATACCACTTCGCCGATAGATGGGGAATTCTGATACGATCCTACACAGAGGCTTTAAGACACTAAATACAGAAAAAAGCATGCATAAAGAAACATTTAGTCTTTAGCTCCAGCTTTCAGAATTGAGACAGCCTCGAAAAAAAAAAAACGATTTAAATCCTGATTTAAACTAATCGTGATGAAATTTTAGATCGGCTTACAATCATCAGGATTTTATCGCAGTGTTTTTTAAACAGTGGATTTGTGGGGATTTGACTCCGGTTCAAAGCCAGTTTTGAAAGGACAGCAGCTGTAAGCCGTAGGCCTCCTGCCATAGACAGTCGGCAAGCTTCCACATACTGTAGAGACTTGGTGCTTACATGGGTCTGGCAGAAATGCCTAGTCCAGGTCGGATGAAGGCCAGATTTGACTAAATCTCTTCTGCAGCTAACAGTTGTTAGCATTAGCCTCCATGAGATGAGCTTTTCACACGTCCTGGGTCAAAGTCTTAGAGGGCTCAAAGACAAGCAGTTAGCACTAAAACGTATTGTGTTACTCGACCCTTTGACCAGTCCAAAATAACATCACTGGTGTGCTCTTGCTTTTTTTTTTTTTTTGGGGGGGGGGGGGGGTGTTGGATTTCACAAACAAACAAATCATCAGACAACTCTGAGCCAAGTCCACTTATTGTTTGAAGTCCATTCTCTCTGGCCACACATGGGCCTGATGTAATTTCTCAAATTACACACATTATCTTCCCACAACTCACAGGGCGGGAGATTGGCTCATTGATATGGATGAGTTGGAATGTAACATGCACTGTAGGTAGAGGGGTGGTCTATTGGACTCTTTGGGGAGTGGGGAGGGGTCAGCCTTTTTTTGACAAGCCAAGCTGAAAATGGACGTGTTTGTTTACATTCCACTGAGGAGAAGCTTCCTGCTTCCGCTGCTGGACAGAGGACTCAATGACTCTCTCTCTCTCTCTCTCTCTCTCTCTCTCTCTAGCTCTCTAACTTGATGATACTCACACACTATGTGTATGTTTGTATGTCAGCAGTCACACATGTGCGGCTATGCTCAGCTATGCTTTTTAACCTCCCTTTCCACAGTCACATAGACACACACACAATGCACATCCACACACACACAATCCAAGCCAGACAGCACCCCCCCCCCCCTCCCCTCTGTCACGCAGAGCAAAGCTCCTCGGCCCTTTTGGAGCGTGCCAAACAGTTGGAGAGCTTTGCCTGGCAGCCAGTGTTTTTGCATTGCTAGCTATGGACTCCTTTAAGAGAAGGAAATCCAGAGGAAGTCAGTGGGAGAGGGATTTGCACAGGGGCCTTGGGACCGTGTCTTTTTTATTGGGTGGGGAGTCTCGGGATTTAGAGCTTTTTCTGTTGCACATCTTAGATTTTTCTGTCTGTTATAGAGTGCTGCTCTCTTCCACAGACTTGATGCAGAGGAGCGTAGTCTGAAGCATGGAACCATCCAGAGCATACACTGCCATTAAAACATTCCCATTAAATAATCTTGATTGTCTCAGATTATTGAGTGATAATACTAGCTGATCCACTCTGCTATTAAATGTGAAACTAAACTGAGGACAGAATATCTCCACTCCCCCCAAAATGTTCGTTCTTGTTTCGTTTAATCGTTCATGTGGTTTATTTTGAGGGCCCTGCACCCAAAGTATGACTCATGAGTCCTTGTCTGCCATCCACATCAATATTTAAATGTGCATCGGAGCAGTAGGAGACAGATGACTGACCCTTACATAAGAGGTTTTATAATCTGACCCAGCATGTGTGTGTGTGTGTGTGTGCATGTGTGTTCTCCAGGTGAATGAGCATCTGAGAGACATTCTGGCGCAGGACCAGAGAAGCAGAGAGGCACCCCCAGGCGAGAACACAGGGGCCCAGAGGGTGAGCACACACACACACACACACACACACACACACCTATACACACAAATACACTTGACTCTGCACAAATAAGCATACACGCACATACACGCAAGTACAAATAAATACACACAAATGAGCACACACACATTTACATACACACACATGTTACAGCAGGTGTCTAATAAATGATATGAAAGAAAAAATGAAAATTTGCACGAATTTACACAGGCTTTGGTTCGTTTACATTGCTAAAGCCTTGATATGGAAATTGTTTGCTCATATAACTAATGTATGACTGACAACTCTGACAAGTGTGGGATATAAATCTTGATGCTTGAAGGCTGACTCACCATCAATACACTATTAACTCATTATGAGCACACTGCCTTCCTCCCTCCCTGTGCTCAGCCAAGAATGACAAACCTGTCTCATCCAAGGCAATCATATTCTTTGTCTGGGCTGCTCAAGTGCAGTGGAGAGCAGTGGAAAGAAAAACACGGGAGGCTAAGACGCAGGAAACTGTGAGCAGGTCTTTTCTTTCCTGCCACGCACCACTCACGCATACTTCAGTCGGGTTGATATATTTGAATAATAACAGAGTGCAGTTTGCCTCGAGATCAAGGGTGGCTCTGTTGTGGTAGTCAGCTGTTGTCTGGGTCGGACCACCTGCATGACCTGTGTTAATGCAGGTGATAGATGAATCAGTTTAGGCTAAGTCATCAGACAGGTGACTTTCTCTTGTCTGAAGGGGAGCAACAGGTGCTTGATATATATATGATACTGTAGAATAAACATGCTTTTGTATGCAAAACCATAGGCTGTTTCACCTTTTTAGTAGCCTATATATGCACACACACAGGCAAACACACACACACACTTGTTGTTAGACTTGCGGTGGTCAGACTTGTGTGTCCGCTTGAATCGCAAGCTTTGCGATTAAATGCATATGCATTTACAGTATTCTGTTCCTTAGGCTATAGTTTGTGTGCATAAACATCAATGTAAAGTATAGCTAATGAAAACTAAAGCCATTGTCAAGTAAAGGTTGGGTTACGGGAGAGCGGAGAGTTTCCCAGGGCCAACCTGAGGACATCAGTCAGCCCTTTAAAAGACCCTCAAAGGACTGCAACAAAATCCAATCAGCCCCTCGTGGCCAGGGAGTCTTTCAGCAGGCAGGGGCTGTGGGAACATCTCTCTAAAGAGGCCTATTGTGCTAGTGAGGGAAAGATAGACAGATAGACCGCATGAGAGAGAGAGAGAAAGAGAGAGAGAGAGATGAGAAGAAATTAAAAGAAGAAAGTGGTAGGTGGGTAGGTACTGTAAGACTAGCATTAATTGGTTAAAAGAAACAGATAGACAGCCAGAGAGTGGGAAAGAGAAAGAGAGAAGGAATGTTGTTAAACAGAGATGGACGGACAGATGAAGAGTTAAAGAGTGAAATCAAGGGTTTGGAGCACAAGGGGCATAAGTGACATCTTGGGCAAAAATGAGTTTATCATATCATTATTAGGTCTTGATGAGCTCTGTGAAATGGTCCTAATAATGGTTCGTTTTTAAAATAGAGACTAAAAACAGTAAGTGAAAGTCCCTACCTGCAATGAAAAGTTTGTTTTAGCTCTTCTGTAAAATTCTGTTATGCCCCTTGTGCTCCAAACCCATAACATATTATATTAGAATGTATGTTTATGTAAGGTTAAGGTTACTCAATCAACAACCCACACCTCAGTTTGCTCAGGTTTACTGTTATGCAGTGTTTGCATTCTGTGTGTTTGTGTGTGTGTGTTTGTATCTATACATATCCATATGTCTGTGTGTGTGTGTGTGTGTGTGTGTGTGTGTGTGGGTGTGTATAGATACTGAATGTTTATACACACGTGTATTCAGTAGGATGCTAAATGAATGCGTTGGCGAGCCTTGCAGCTCAGGGCGTTTTTGCTTCACTACGGATTTATTCCCAGATTGCTCCCATTCACTTGTCTGACTCACGCACTTTTCTCTCCACCAAGAGCTCTCAGTCCCTGAGTGCTAATCAAGAAAGGCAATATTCCAATCTCTCTTTGTTTATATTACACTCTATAGTCACTGAGCGGAGCCGCGCACCCTATAGATTAATTTAGTCATAATCTTCCCTATGCCAACACGGCTCTGAAGCCAGAAGTAATTTAGCTGAGTAGCCTTTTGAGCACCAGACACCACCTCATCAAAATGCATGGAGATAGAAGAGGGCTTTTAAAGCACAATTCACCTCTCTTAAAGCCAGTGGCTAATGGTGCAGTGGATTTGATAAAGTGTTCATTGAATTATAGGGTAAATAGAGCTGTGCTGTGCTGTTTCAACAGAAACTCCCGGAGAATCATTTTTCTATATATGGGTGTAGCATCCATATTGAACTAAATGAGATCTGCCGATCTGGATCTGCCTTACCCATGGGCTTATGAGCTCTTCCTTCTAATTCTCCCAATATGGGATTTTATTACAACAGCCATAACTTTACAATGAATGGCTTACAGTATTGGGGGACTACATTGTAGAACTTATTGTGAGTTCTAGAGGAATAGATTATTGGACAAAAAAGAATTTGATATCATTTGATTTTAATTTTTTAAAAGTGAATGGGTCCACTGATATTACAGTAAGGGTAATGGGTCTGTTCCCATTTTGGTTCTGGTGAGTACTTTTCTGGAGCCTTCCATAATCTTCTTCACCGTCACAGCTCAAGGCTGGGAAAAAAGTTCCTCACATCACTGCAAAAAAGTCTACTGGAAGGCTTTTGGAAATCTCAAAGTGGTACTTTAAAGTAGGTCTCCTAACAGTTCCGCAAAGGCCTTTCTACTCAGAACACAGTCTTCTGGGCTTCAGTGACTCTAAACACATTTCCTGCTCTCTGTGCATGTGGGTCATGGCATCATGACAAATTTAGAAATGAGTAGAACAGACCATAAACGTATAGACATAAATCTTAGTAATGTTGAGTGTCTCGGTCTTCATGATCTAAACTGTTTATCATCATCCAAACTCAGTCTTAATGATCATAGTCATACTGTAGGTTGCACCTGCAGTTTCAATTCTGTGTGGCAATGTACAGTATTTGGTGTATTAAATAGTATCCATGGAGAGAAGCATCACTGGTGTATCATTACAGATTACGTACCGTTTACGTAATGTGTAATGATACACACACACACACAGTGATTAAGGCCAGGTATAGTCATTCTACTCCTCTCTAATTCTGTGCCTGAAATCACAGTATCAGAGTTCATTGATTTGACCAGTGAGACTGCAGCAATGTTAATGGCTCTTCCTTTCTCCTCTCCTGTGTTGTGTAACTCTCGTATTTGGTGTCCTCCTGTCGTTTTGTCCATCCAAAGTCTTCAGCCAAATGGTATTGGAAACTGGTACCTGTAAGTCCCACATCAGTTCCTCTACCTCTGCCTCCCCGCCCCCGACTCCTGTTTAAAGCCCTTTTTTGTCTCCATTACCAATCCTGTTTTTTTGAAGGTCTTCTGATGCATGTGTGAACTAGTGGGACGCCCCAGATTACCCCAGTCTGGCCCACCCCAGCCCCTTTCCCCAGTTTGAACCCCCTCCCACCCCCCCACCCACCCTCATTGATTTTACTTCCTGACCCCTTGACTACAGAATAAAATCCTCTCTAAGTTTGATACCTCGCTCTGACCCCTTTCCCTATGCCTTGTTCCCCACTACCCCAAACTCCCCTCCTTACTCCCCAGCCACTAACACTGTTTGCTTCTTTTGAATATAGACAAAAACATGTTGTGAGACAAATATGGCCATTCGGTCCTTTAACAGCTAATAAATCTTTGGTTCAATTGTTCATAGTGAAATGCCTAATTCAGATCAGTCATAAGACAGGTGGAATGATGTTTATGTGAGATATTGGCTGGGGGCAAAGACAGCAGCATAGACCTTCATACTTTGATGAAAGTCTGGCTAAACCTGCCCCCATCCCCACCCCCCTCCCTTGCTAACCATTTAAATCTGACAGTTTCACGGCTCATACGTCTAGACAATAATACAATGATGTATAGTTGGAGCGTTATGGTTACGGATAAGACAGAGGTGTATTTGATGCATTTGAATGTATCCCTCTGCCAAAGCAGCATTATTAAGGTCTAAATCCCCTGTGGATGCTTCAGAACCCACTCTGGGCTAATTTATTATTCCCGGCTCAAGTTTATGGAGGGTGCTCTCAGCTCAGACTCCCTACATTTCTCTGTCTTTTCCACTCTTTCTCTCTTTCTTTCTCTCTCTCTCACTCTCTCTCTCACCTACTCAGCTGAACTGAAGCCCAGCGTAGAATGTCCCTTGCCTCTGACAGACTGATTAACACTTCTCCTTAAGCCGTACGGGATTCAGAGATCGAATCGCTCCCCCTGTATCAACACGAAGGCTGAACAATGCAGATGACTAATGGCAGATGCAGTGTAAAATGTGTTTTGAGGGAGCCCCTATGGTAAGGGGAGCAGATAGGGCGTGTGTAAGGCACAGGTTTCTGTAGCATTAATCACTGAGTGTTATTGCTGCTGCTGGCCTCCTCTGCATGCTGTATTAACCCCTGATGTGTGGATATTGTCCCTTTTTGCTCGGCTTTAGATAAATAAAAAACAGTTGATTCACTCCCGAGCCCTCCACGTATGTGCGTGTGTGTGCGTGTGTGTGTGTGTGACAGAGAGTGACATACTGTGTGGGTGAGATGGAGAAAGAGCGTGTGTTGTTTATATTTATGAATGTTGTCCATATGCATGCCCTACTTTGTATGCCCCTCTATGTATGTGTGTGTGTGTGTGTGTGTGTGTGTGTGTGCGTGTATTTGCATTGTGTAGGTGGCGGGGTGGGGTTGTGTGTAAGTGCCTCTGTTCTGCCTCTGTCTGAGTGCGTCTGTTGGTTGCCTCCTTCCACAGTCTCGCTACAGAAGGGAGGACATCAAGCCCAGGCAAGCTCATTGCCTCCCCCTGGTGGACAACCTACTGAAGGACAACACAGACGGCTGTGCCCTGGCTGCCCTGCTCCACTTCTACTGCCCCACGTCTGTCAGGCTGGAAGGTTAGCACACATGCCTTTAAAGTGACAAAAAATGACCACAGTAATGTGCCACAGTAATGATTTCACCTGCTGCCAAAGGAAAGTCTTTATCTCTTTGACTTGCTTTTCTGCATATCAATGATGCTGCATCCACAGAAAAAGAACAGCGTGTACTTTTTAGTGTTATTGTGGTACATCGGCAAGAAAGGAGTAACATCTAATGTGAACAATCTGTACTGGTGTTGATCGTCAAGAGTACTGTTAACATTGTAAAATATCATACTGGAAGTAGAGGAGTAGAGAAGAGGACCGTATATATATATATATATATATATATATATATATATATATATATATTTCATGGGTTCATTACTGGATGTATATGACAGTGTGAACTAAGTATATGTGAGTGTAAATGATGCATGTGTGAAAAATGTGCGGAAAATCAGGTTGCAGGCATAATGCTGATGCTGTCTGTGTTGGTGCCCTTGCAGTGTCAGTGAGTTGGGGCATATCTTTGCCATGTGCCTGCATGCCTGGCTTACACACACACACACACACACACACTGAGCTGCTGATTGAATCAGACAGCCTTTCTTCTTCCAGTGTCCCTCAGAGGGCTGTGAGTGACCTGACATCCCCAGCACTCAGCACTGCTAGTCAACCCTAGGAGATAAAAAGCTGGTTGGCGCCTGGGTGGTAATGACGATGGTGGTGTGTGTGTTTGAGTCTGTGTGTGTGTGTGTGTGTTTGCACATGTGTGTGTGTGTGTGTGTTTACGTCTGTGTGTGAGTGGGCCTACACTAGGAAACAAAAGAGACTGAGACCTCCTCTGATGTCCAGCTTTCCCAGAGATGGCTGGTCACGGTTGATAAGTCAACAAAGCCCTGCTCCTCTGGACAGGAAGGGTAGTACAAGAGCGCTCCAGTCGTTGGGAAGTTAACTGAGATAGAGGCCAGATGTGCCGTTGCTTCCCGGAGCAATGTGGCCACAGACGGTGCCTGAGCACCACGGCTTGCCTGCTCCTCACACCAGGTCATGACGTAATTCCCCAGCAAACGTCTGTTTAGATTCCTGACATGCCAAAGCAGCAGAGGAGGAGGAGGAGAATGCCTTAGTTGGCCCGGCGTCCATATTTCAATTTTCAAACACAAACAGGGACAGTGAGTTTTACTTATGCTACGTCACCAACTGACTTTGTGTGTGTGTGTGGATGTGTGTGTGTGTTGCTCCACCCCGCCCCTTTCCTCTCTCCCTTCCTCCCCTCCCCTCCCCTCCCCTCCCTCCCACAGATATCTGCCTGAAGGAGACGATGTCTCTGGCAGACAGCCTATACAACCTGCAGCTGGTGCAGGAGTTCTGCACCGAGAACCTCAACCGCTGCTGCCACTTCAGCCTGGAGGACATGCTCTACGCCTCGTCCTCCATCAAGGTAGGCCCGGCTCCCCGAGACACTGCGCTCACACAGACACACACTCACACTTATTTGTGACCTTCTTATCGAGAGCGGTTGTGGGAAGTCATTTTTGACAACTTAGCAGCAGAGTCAGTCAGACGAAAGAGTGGAAAGGTGGAGAGAGTGGAAAGATTATTCACTAAGTGCTGAGGCGATGAAAAGATTGTTTTTTGTGTTGGTAGAAAGTTGGTTGCTAACTTCACAGTTGAAGTGCTGAGCTGAAAGACTGCACAGTCCAAAGACTTGCAGATGTGTGAACTGTTTCTGGAGCAGTTTATGAAGGTGTTGCGTCTACATGCACTTGAATGTGTAGTCTGTTGTAAATGGAGCATAAAGGCACGTTTTTAAAAGCAGTTGAAGAAATAACCACTCGGAGGGAGTGAGTCACGCAAAGTTTGAATGAGGTTGTGTGAGGGAAGGAAAAGGGGGGGGGGCTGTGTGTGTGTGTGTGTGTGTGTGTGTGTGTGAGAGAGAGTGTGTATGTGGTGTCTGCTCTGAACTGCCTACTGTACTGCCAACTCCAATGAGAGGCTGAGTCACCCAAACACAACATGAGCAGAACACTCGCTCCCTCTGGGCTGGGCCTGAGGAGGGATTCAGATGGCTGCTTTTTTTTCTCCTCCTTTTTTCCCTCGATTTCTTTCTCTCTCTCTCTCTCTCTCTCTCTATGTATGTATATATATATAGATTGTGTCCTGTGTCTGTTTGTGTCCTAGCAACATAAAGTAACTTTATGGAGAGTTTTCCCTCTAACTCAGTTCACTTGGAACTACTTTAGTCATGACAAATATGATTTTAATTATATTAATAAATATATTTATATTAATACATTTAGTGAAATATACTATAAAAGGAATGTTTGTGGCTGAGTTGCTGATGTTTAAATACGGTTTAGGCTGTTTAGCGGCAATCTTTAGCTTCTACAGATCATTTTTGCAGGTTTCTCTTGTTTTCTTCTGTGACTGAGTTTCGAGTTGGGGAGGTTTGTGTCACTGGCACAGAGGAAAAGTGAAAGAGAACAGAAGTGTGTAAGCAGGCTTCAGGCACATGACACTGGGCAACATGACTTCTGGATGAGAGAGAGAGAGATGGTAAAAGAAAGCCTATTAAACAGATACACATAAATAGAGAGGTGGGAAAGAGCGAGTGGGTGAAACAGATGAAGAGAAAAACAGGAGAAAGAATGATAGAGTGAGAGAATAACAGAGAAAAAAAATGGAAAGAAGCGAGCAAGAGAGAGAAAGAGGCTTGGCAGAGCTGTGGTATTCAGGCATTCATCCCACACCACATACTGGAGAGCCTCTATGCCTTGTGAATACAAACCAGTTGTGCCTTCTCCCATTGGCTGTGAAAAGCAAAGCTCATCAGCACATGTACACAGAGACTCATTTTGATTCATTAACACAAGCCAAACATTTGACAAAGGGAAACTTATTTAACCATTTGTAACAGAGAGCAGAGGTGGACAATTCCAGGTTCATAAAGTAAAAACCCTGCCATGTTTTCCTTCTAACACAGGTGAGTTCAGTGAGAAGTTGATGTACCTGTCTTGAACGTTCATTACCATCAGCTGTGTTAAAAGGAAAACATGGCAGGATTTTTACTTTATGAACCTGGAATTGTCCACCTCTGACAGAGAGAATAAGTTTAAGTGAACAACGAGTGATTTGTACAGTTCAGTGCAAGTTCTGTTTGCCTCAGACATTCACAAACATTAAAAACTGGTGCAAAAAAGTTTTAAGTATTTTGATGACATCTATTTTGAATGTCAAATAATGAGGGTTGTCTGAGCTTTCTTTCTTTTTGGAAACTGGGCTTATGCAATGGCAGAGATCTGAATAGCTTTAGTCTTTGACCCTCAAACAAACAAATTGCAAATTCTGCTTGTTGTGGTGTAAATAATGAGTTACAATGTGTTGGACAAAGCTCTGTTGTTCAGAGACTGCCAAGAGATGAATTGTGACCTGTGGAGACATCCTCTGGACAATCTTGGCAACTGCAATTGGACCGCAGTAACTCCTATTTGGGGGAAAACATACACACAGCCTCTTTTGTTTCCGAGAAGACATTTCATTGTCACCATTATCTTCTCTCACTGGTCTCTGTTGTGTGTGTATGTGTGTGTGTTGTTATCTTGCAGAGTAACTACCTTGTGTTTATGGCCGAACTGTTCTGGTGGTTTGAAGTGGTGAAGCCTTCCTTTGTACAGCCCCGTTCCTTTGATGCCAAAGGTGAGCATATTCAATCCATGTGTGTGTGTGTGAGAGAGAGAGCGAGAGAGAGAGAGAGAGAGAGAGAGAGAGAGAGGGAATAAGAAAGAGAAAGAGTCTGTGTTAACTCGTTGAGAATTTGTAGTAGTGGAACGTTTATGTATCTGTCTTGTGCAGAGCCGACCCAGTCGTCAACAAAAATGGCTCCGATTTCCAAAACCAAACCCAGTTTCTTGGAGAGATCTTGTAGTCCAGAGCAGACATGGTGTGTATGTTTGGTTATTTGATTTGATTTTAAATAACTACAACTGATATGTACGCATTTTTAGTTTACCAACTGTTTCTTTGGTTTTAAATTCTGGCAGCTCACAACCAAATGCAACTCCCTCAGGTAAGTCATCAATTACTTTTAAAACATTTTGTAGTTTTTGTATAATTTGTTAATGATGCTAAAATGAATAAGCAACCTGGTTTCCTTTTTATTTTTGTTGTAGCTCTAATAAAACGTTCCTCCTCCATGTCGTATGTGGACGGCTGTGTTGGAACTTGGCCCAAAGAGAAGCGGTAAGACGTGCTTTTGGAACACTGTCTTTATCTCTCTGTTTTATGTTATAATGTGATTACATGCAGAGGATTCATAGGTGTGTTAAGGAAATGAAATATTTTTTATGATTCATTTTTTTCTTTGCATTACTTACTGAAACTGCCATTTTGTTGTATGTTAATGACATAATTTCACAAAATGCATGTGATAGAGGTTGTTTAATCTAAAAACCTAATGAACCTTCATTTAATGATGGTAATTAAAATAATAAGTTACTGGTTAAATAATAAATAATATATTATTGTTTTAATAGAATATTTGGTGATGGTGTGTTAAAGAGGGTTGAATGATTTTGTAGATTAAATGACTTCTTAACCTCTCATCCAGGTCTGCAGCTCACGGCATCTCCTTTGAGATTCCATTTGATGACGACGTTGTGCCTGTGCAGCCCTCGTCTATGGGTCGTGGAATGACCCGTTCGGCCAGCACAGAAGGCCTGGGCTTCAAGGTCCACCACACCAACCGAAACATGCGCCGCAATCTCTCCTTCCAGCCCGTAAACGGCCAGGGCGGCTACATCCAGGAAGAGGAGAGTGACAATGCAGCAGAGTCCTTCCGGCGAGCTGGAAGGCCTCGCATCACAACCGACGTAAAGTAAGACACCCATGCAGATGTACTCTGAGCCCCTGCATAAGGGCCAGTGTTAGGAAAGACACCTGTTGTGTCCTACTGTATGCACTGTAGATGGGCTTTGAGGTGGCAGTGCCTGTGATGTGAACTGTTCTAGCGTTTAGCAGTGCGAGAACATGACATGGGTTGTAATGTAATAGAGGTATTTGGCTCAGTGTCACTCAGTGTCAAGGTTTCTTCAGCATAGTATCAGATCTGCTGTTTCAGCTGAGGCAACAGGTTGTAAAAAGGTCTGGCTACAGCACTGATAATTAGCTGTGAGCAGAAATTACAGTTAAAGGGATAGTTCGGTTTTTAACACATTGAGCCCCTTTCACAGGTTGTCTACAATGAAATAAAGTGGTTAACACCAAAATCTTGATGATTGCTCCTGTCTCGGCTATTTGGGAAATATAGAATCGCCTCTGCCTGCCTTTAAAATGGCTATCAATGGGCATGTGTTGTTTCTATCCTTAAAACACTGGTTTTAAAAAAGTGCTACTCATGGAGTGATTAGTGGCGTTTGCTGATGTTCCAACCCAAGTATCGTAGCAAAATACAGTTTCTGTCATGTTTTATTTGCCATTTTGTAAGTCCCAAAGGGATCTATTTGCTCTTTCATATAAACAAAGTGCCAAATAAAACATGACAGAAGCTTTATTTCGCTACGATACATGTTTTGGAACATCATTGAGAACCATTAACCACTTGGTAAGTAGCACTTTTTTAAAACCAGTGTGTTAAGGATAGAAACAACACATGCCCATTGATTGATTTGAAGGAAAGCAGAGGCAATTCTATATTTCCCAAATAGCCGAGACAGAAGCAATAGCCAAAATTTCGATGTCAACCACTTTATTGCATTTTAGACAGCCTGTGAAAGGGGCTCAATGTGTTAAAAACCGAACTATCCCTTTAACATTACACTGACTGAAAAGAGTTCTTATATGATGTCTGTTGAAAAGAGGTGATCACTTTATCCGCTCAAAAATAGTTTAAA
The DNA here is from genome assembly GCA_017657215.1 of Limnothrissa miodon. Classification (NCBI taxonomy): domain Eukaryota; kingdom Metazoa; phylum Chordata; class Actinopteri; order Clupeiformes; family Clupeidae; genus Limnothrissa; species Limnothrissa miodon. The sequence continues at coordinate 1,345,487 of JAGFZM010000082.1, read as the reverse complement.
CTATTGATGAGCCTTTGTTTATATATTGTATGGTTTATAAGAATTTATTTCGAATTATTATTTTTACTTGAGATTTTTACTGTTTTTTTTTTTTTTTTTCCAATTACCTCTCCTTAACAAAAGGACTAAATCTTGAATTCATTTAGTTTCCTAAATGCTGTCATTCCCATTTAAATAGATTTTGATGAGATTTTTATTGAGTATGACAGACTCAAAGACACTGATCTAATTTGTATGTCTTTTCTCAGATATTCAAATGGTCTGCCATCAGAGGACCACACACCCCAGCCCAGCACTCCCAGCATAGAGGAGGCACTGAAGATCATCCACGACACAGAGAGGACCCACGGCAGCCTCCCCTCTGGAAGCGGGAACAGTGGCTTCTACCTGCATGGTCAGGCAACGGGAGATCCTGCCGACACCGCCAACCATGATAATGGAGATGACGAGCCAGGTGATCTCGGCTCCAAGGCACGGGCGGATGACGTCGACCTGAACTCTACGTCCACAGAGGTGGACACAGGCATCCACGTGAGGACAGAGGACATCCAAGATGGGCAGGATGAGGACTCGTCACTGAAGGACTACTCGGACATGGACCAGGACTACGAGGTTCGGTCGTGCCCTCTGCCGGAGTCGGCCAGTCCGTGCGCCAGCCTGATAGGCATGCGCTCCCTGGGCTGCGGCAGTCCCGCCTCGTCCACGAGCTCTGGCGTGCGCATGACCAGCTTTGCCGAGCAGAAGTTCCGCAAGAGGAATCAGGCGGAGGGACGGAACAGCGGCAGCGGGAGCAACACACCGGAGAGCTCCGAGCTCAACCTGCCGAACGCTACGGCGGCAGCGGTGACACAGGGGAGGGCTGTCACTCCGGAAGTTCGGAGTCCGGCCCGTCTGACCTCGCCCCGCGACCCTGGCCACATCCTTGCCTCTGAGATGGTGCACCTGAAGATGAAGCTGGAGGAGAAGAGGCGCGCCATCGAGGCGCAGAAAAAGAAGGTGGAGGCGGCGTTCACAAGACACCGCCAGCGGATGGGCCGCACCGCCTTCCTAAACGTGGTCCGACGCAAGGGTGGCTCCACGTCACCCTCCCCCGTGGCAGAAACGAGCTCCCCGAGCTTCAGCAAGCCCCCCTCTCCGTCACCTGTGGCGGATGCCTCCTCGACTCAGAAACCAATCGCCCGAAGTGATGGTGGTGCTGCAGAGCTGGAGCGATGCAAGCCAGATGGTGCTGCACCCAAGTCTCCCGTGGAGGAAGGGGGTGCTGAGGTGGACCTGACGGAGTACACGCGCACCATCGAGCGTTTGAACACGTCGCTCACCTTCCTGCAGTCAGAGATGCAGCGGCTGGCCCGCCAGCAGGAGGCCATCATGCAGATGCGTGACAACCAATCCTGGGTCATCTCCCCGCCGTCGCAGCCGTCCCCGCAGAGGCACCTGCGTGAGCTGCGCAGCAGCAGCGTGGCTGGACGTGGGGGCTCCGTGGGCTCCCTCTCGCCCATCCTCTCCTCCTCGGCCACCGGCGGTGGGGGCACGGGATCCCCTCGCACCACGCACCGCTCGCCGAGCACCATCAAGAGGAAGTCGGCTTCCTTCCACGCCCGCACGCCGCGCACGCCGCGCCCCAGCGAGCTGAAGATCACGCCGTTTAGCCGCATGCTCAACACGCCCCAGTCGGTGGACAGCCTGCCCAGGCTGCGGCGCTTCTCCCCCAGCCAGACCCAGACCACCTCCTTCGCCTACTTGGGGCACGACGCAAGGCCGTTGACCGCAGCAGGCGGAGAGCAGGAGCTCAAGGACCGGGGGAAGGGACCTGTTGAAGATCAAGCCAAAGACAAGACGTCTCGGGGGGCAGACGCAGCCGGAGAGCCGGAGAAGAGCCAAGCTGCTCCAGCTGGAGAAAAAGCGACAGAGAATGAGGAAGATGGGAAGAAGAGAGTGACCGAAAAATCGGGAAAGAAAGCACCAAGTACCAAACCTGCGTTAAATTCCAAGGTGCTTTCCAAACCAGGGACTGAGAAGACTGTGAGGAAAAGTGACACAACAGAGCAGCAGGCCCAGGCCAGGAAGGACCTGATAGAGGTGCCATTGTCTGTGCTGAAGCCTGAGGAGGGACAGGAATCTGGCTTGGAGTCGGGCCCAGACGGGGAACCAGGACTAGACCAGAAGATGTGCTGTGGGTTCTTTTACAGGGTGAGTCTGCCGGCAAACAGAGCTGTGCATTGGTTGTGTTCATTACAGTATAAAGCATCGCAGAGAACAGTAAAATGACCTTTCATGCCCCTGAATGCTCTGAATGCCATGTTATGTAAACCTGATCCTAATTGGTGAGCAATGCATGCTCACTGTGGGCAGGGGACATCAGGATCTGTGCAGTGGAATGGCAAATTGAATCTCTTCACAAATTAAGGCTGACTATGCAAATGTAGGCCAGAGACCGTCAGTCAGAGGGAGTCAGTCAGCCTTCTGTGATTCAGGCTGCTGCTGCTGCTGGCTGATGAGGCTGCTCCGCTGCCAAGCTCTCGCCTTGAAGTGGGCCAGAGTCTCACAAATTATTGATGCGTGATGGCATAATGCTGTAGCTAGTGGGCTCCTGCTTGAGGAACCTGCAGATTCCATGTATTTGAGCTAAACAGCCAATAAGATTGTACCATTGTGTTGATTAGCTGGGATTGTTTATGGCTTGCTTTGAGTCAATGTGTTTATCTGTTAGCTATCGATTGAGTACCTTGTATTAAATACTTTTATTTTATTAGATAACATATTAATATATATATATATAATAAAATATTTTTAATTCATATTTTTAACTGACCTGCTAGAAGACCATGACAACCAATGCACTAATTCTGAAATTAGACTACACATTTGAAGCAATCACATGACATGCAATTTCTCAATGACAGAAAATTGCTATGGTGGCCATTTTGTTATTTGCCTGATTGTAGCTAAATATAGTAGCGTAACTTTTTTTCTTTCACCATTTATCTTTCATCAAATGTATAACTATTTTGTCATTTCAATGTACATTCAATAGTAACACAGCAAGGCCATTTATACTGCCCAGGAATTCTCATGGTCAGTCCTAATAGACAAAAATCAAGCATTCAAAATGAGATGATGGGACAGGGCACATGATGGCCTTGAGACTTATATTGGTGCCTCTGACTGAACTGACTGTGGTTGTGTGTCTGCCCTGCCTGCTGTCCCCAGGATGACCTGCAGGGGGAGGAGGACATGGCGCAGAAGCGAGCAGCTCTGCTGGAGAAGAGGCAGAGGAGGGAGAAGGAGATGCAGCAGAAGAGACAGCAGCTGGAGGCCGAGCTGGAGCAGAAGAAAGAAGCGGCGCGGTAAGATTGACTAATGGACAACAGGCTAGAGAGAGAGAGAGAGTCCTAAGCTTCTATCTAATTGCTAATAAAAGTGTGTCCCCTCTTTTCAGAATGTTGCTTTATGTGCATGTGTAACCAAATGTCCTTCTAAGCACAAATGGTCACGGTCTTGTTAATAAGATTTTATGCAGTGAGACATAACGTTTGCTGACTGCAGCCTTTAGTCGACATCACTATAAAAGCCTTGCTTAGACAAGTTGTGTTGGCTTCTTGAGTGGACGTTTGTTTCTCATACTGTGGTTCCTCCTGCCTTAACATTACATCTTTTCAGTCTGACTTCAATGACTCACTCTGTCAGACCCAACAGTTGGAGCTAAGGGTGGTGCACTATAATTAGATTGGCGTTACACAGTATCACACCACAAATATGAAATGCACACAGTATAGAGCTCACTTTTATTGCTCTCATTCTCAGAGGGTTTCTCTGAATTAAGTTTAAGCAATCTATTGTTCTTTCTGTACTTTCAGGGTGTGTGCGTGCACACACACCAACACACACACATATCTCAACTTTCCCATCTTGCACCATTTTCTCACACTTTTTCCTCTTTCTTTCACTCTTTTCCTACATATTACCTTGCACATAGCTGAAATACTATAAAAAACATTTTTTTGTCACACTATGCACACTCTAATGCTTTTTGCCTGGTCCATTAGGCTGAAGGCTGAGGAGGAGCGTGTGAAACGCGAGGAGGAAAAGGCACGTAGGGAGTTTATTAAAAACGAGTACATGAGACGGAAACAGCTCAAACTGATGGAGGACATGGACAGTGTCATCAAGCCCCGCCCCGCCAGCATCAAGAAGAAGCCCCGCCCCAAGTCTATGCACAGAGACATCATGGAGTCTCCGAAGCCACCAAGCAAGACCACAGGTATGGCTTCCATGGAGAAAAGCCTGTTCACTGATCAGCCTTGCTAATGAGGCAAGCAAAGAGCTGAAATGCTTTGTGTTTATTTTAGTGACAGTACCTGGCATTCTAAACTTCAAATAGAAGTTAGCTAAAATCAACCTCTGGAGACCTAAAAAACCTAAAGCCTAAAACCTCTAAATTCTGGGCACTTAGTGGATGTCCTGACAGTAAATGAGACAGTAAATTTTGATTCTCTTAGCTTTCTACAAAGTATTGTGTCTTTAAATGTCTGTTTCAATGGGTCTGTTTTTCACCACTGATTATTTGTTTTTAAGGGTCCCGGCCACGGGGATATTCAGTGTCTAGTCTCTCGCTTGCATCTTTGAACCTTGCAGACAATGAGAGTATCCAGTCTGACAGGAGAACTCCTCGGTAAGACATATGACAATCTTACTATCTAATTCCTCTAATCTTTGCTTATTAACGTTATGCTACTGCAGCAGAGATTGTTTTGACATTTTGTCTGTTTCTTCTTACAACTGCACTAAATCTCACTCTTTCTGTCTTTTGTAACTTCCTCCTCTTCCTGAATGAACTCTCAGAAGCAGTAAATTGTCTGCTGGCAATTTAAGCTTCTTTTTGAATTCTCCCAAAGTGAGAAAGGGAAGGTTAGTCTCTTCAGTAAGGCTGAGAGTCACCTCATTATTTCCACCTGTCATTCAAAAACAAGTTAAGCGGAGCGCTCATTGTTTTGCCCCAGATAGGCAAAACAAATGCTCTTATACATAGAGGTTAAATCTGACGAGTCCAGACAACAATGTGATTACTTCTGAGTGATTGGAAAAACATAATTTTTTTCACTCATAAAACATTTGTGAAAAGAACGGGATTTCTTATGAATGGATGTCACTGTCATTCTTCGTTTTCAATCTTTTGTGGTGGACTAATCCATATGCCAATAAGCAACAGACTTTCTAAGTTCAGAAACTAAAAGTCCGCCGATGCAGTTCCTCCGCCTGGTCTCTTAATACAGGGAAAAACACTAATTAGGATCAACAGGTTTATGAAATGGTTGGAACAAGTATGTGGCAGGACTTTTATTTTCGGAACGTGGGACATCCACCTTTGCTTGATAGTTGCTAAGTTTAATAGCTCCACGGATCTTCATAATGTGCTTCAGTTTAACTTTTAACTATAAAATACATGAATGTGATAGCTGGCAGAAAATCTGGATTTGCTTCATTTCATTGCATCCATTATGCTAATTGATACTAGCACATTCATGCCTATGCTTTGTACACTAACGCCTCTAGCTGAACATCAGTGGTTATTAGTTTCAGTGTTGCCGAAGCTATGTGTGTGTAAGTGTGGCTCGAAACATAAAGCTTTGCCATTCACTATTGCTTCTGCTTCCACTGCTACACCTGACAGAGTGTAAATAGTACTAGAGGATATCTAATCCTCTCTCTCTCTCTCTCTCATTCTTTCTCTCTCTCTCTCTGTATGTGGTATGTGTGTGCATCCTGTTCCAGGCCAGATTCTGCAGAAGGATACCTGTCTCCCTGTCAGTCTGTGAGCCGAAATGGAGAAAACTGGGAGAATGAGTCCACCACCTCATCTGTGGCATCCAACACTGAGTACACAGGTACCATCAGTTTAGCTGTTTTTTTGCATAATGATAGCATACAGCTACAAAAGCAAAGTTCACTTCATCAGGAATCATTAATGCAAGGTTACAATAGAATTGTGAACCCTTGCTTTCAATCTGACTGAAGAAGCTGAACTAGAGTCATCAAGTTAGGCTGATAAACAAAATATAAAACAATATGTGGTGTGAAATATAAAACAATATGACGGTGTCATTTTGCTTTAGCTTGAGTGGCAACACTTCAAAACCCTACCTTTCCATTCTGTGTCATCTTTTACTGTATTGATGCTGAAACCTTTGTGACTGTCACATTCTTTTCCAGGGCCAAAGTTATATAAGGAGCCGAGCGCTAAATCCAACAAGTACATCATTCAGAATGCACTAGCCCACTGCTGTTTGGCTGGCAAAGTCAATGAAGGTCAGAAGAACAAGATATTGGAGGTAAGACACTGATGGAGTTTATTCAGTCATAGGGTAGAGTAATGCCTAATTAATGGTGTTACATTATTTTCTTATTACAAGAATAATTCAGTAGTTTACTTAGCTTTTTAATTTAGTGTAGTGTCCTGATATAATTGTGACACAGTATGACTTTGATACAATTTAGTTTCAACATAAATTTGTGAAATGTGCTCAAAATGGTTTGGCTTTATTTTCCAGGCCAACTTTGCACTCAGTCTTTCCATTTTGCTTGCTATTTCACAGGAAATGGAGAAAACTGAATCCAACAACTTCCTCATTCTCTTCCGTGACTCCGGGTGCCAATTCCGATCTCTCTACACCTACTGTCCAGAAACAGAGGAGATTACCCGCCTGACTGGCATTGGACCCAAGACCATCACACTCAAGATGATAGAGGGCCTGTTCAAGTACAACTCAGACAAGAAGCAGTTCAGCCACATTCCCGCTAAGACCATGTCGGCCAACGTCGACGCCATCACCATCTACGGCCACCTGTGGCAGACCAAAAAACAGGGAACGCCAAAAAAGTTTCAGCCTCTTAAATCTTAGTCTAGTTAGGACCCCTGGTTTCTCCACTGATGTAACAAGACTCATTAAGCCAACACCTCACTGTAAACATTGGATTTACGAAACAGCCTAGAAAAAATGGTTTCACCTTTCACAGTATTTCGCCTAGACCACTCACAAGGACAGTGTTTGATGTTAGTGACATGATGATCAACTTGAATGTAAACATTAAGAAAAAATCATTAGGCAGACCTCATCTGATGTCCATTATGCAAAACCAGTGTTGGTTTTTGTGTACTGTGTGTGACACACCTGAGTGTTTGTGTGTAGGTCTGTTTGTGTGTGTGTGTGTGTGTATGCCTACTGTGTGCCAAAATCAGTAAGAGGGAAAGGTGCCTATGTTGAATGGAGGTTTGAAGCACTGAATGTCACTGTGTTTTGAGAGCTACAGTTTCTGTTCATACTGTTTGTTACCTTTGGTGGCCTTTGGCTTGTCTTTGTTCAGTTATGGGCACCCAGGCTCATATCAAAACACATGTAGTCAACATCATACCACATGAAAAGTTAGAAATGTATTCAAGCCTTAGGCCAAAAGGTTTTGCTTTTGGCAAGATATGGTTAAATGGTGGAAAGCGTGAGAGAAACTAAAACCTTTTTTTAACACATTGCCATTATTTTTATGATTCTCAATGGAGTTACTAAGTGGGAAACAAATATCATTTCGTTTACCAGCACTTAAATGTTTCCTTTTGTTAGTCTACACCAATGTGAACTTTGGAATCACTGGTTTCCTTGATAAACAGTGCAGACCATTCACAGAGAACCTGGATGGTAGAGATGAGTAATTGTTTGTATATAATGGTGATTCATTGGAGCAAGCTTACTTCACATAGAATTTGTTTTGTGAATATGAGGCCTTTTCATCTGTGTGTATTTGCAAACAACAGATAAACCTTTTCAGCTTTAGATGAGTACAAATTACCCACGATTCTGCAATTATGCAGTCCATCCTAATTCCTATAGAATATTGCGCTGGTGTGAACAAAAATACCAGTACAAGTTTTTTGTAGCCAACAGGAACACCTTCATTCATCCTTAGCCACAGATGGAACCACAGAAATTCATGTAACACCATAAACAATCCTAAATATCGTATTATGATGCTTCCACATAGTTGATGCCTATAATGTTGCTAAATGAATTGCTAACTTGTATCGAGTAAACTGGTAAAAGTGTGTGTTGAAAAAAATCCATTATTTGCAGGGCTCTGTTTTAATGATTTTTTCTTTTCATTGTCTTCACATAATGAACAGTGAGAGATATCTTTATTTTTTATCTATTAGATCACTTCTTTTGTTTTAACCTGTTTATGATGTACATATATAGTTTGTCATATAAAACTATTTTGGAAAGCCATTTGTTACATATAATTTACATGAAAATGAGAACACTATGTAGATTGTTATGCAAAAATGGATCATTGTACAGGAGTGCAGGACCAATTGAGTGTGACATTTGAGAAGTATTGAGAGAGGTAATGAACTGAAAAGCAAAGATGTATTAAGATGAAATAAGTGTGTCAGACTTTTCCCCCGACATCTAGCATATGATTTCAAGTCTGTTTGTCCATGGTTATGGTCATGTTATTTTGTATTTGTTTATTGGTATGTTTAACCTGTATATAAATACAGATTTACATCAACTGACTAGCACATGTGTACTTTTTAATTGTGAAACATTCGATTTTATAATGACTGAATGAAGATAAACATTTACATGCAAGAAACGGAACTAAATCTAACTAGTTGATCAAATTTGAAACAAGACACGCACACAAAGGGCATTACGGAGATTACAGGCCAACAGGGGCAATGTCCAGGACTATTGATGACATTTGGTAGGAATGGATTCTACTTCATAGGTGTCCTGTCTCTTTAAAGGGATAGTTCGGTTTTTAGCACATTGAGCCCCTTTCACAGGTTGTCTAAAATGAAATAAAGTGGTTGACACCAAAATCTTGATGATTGCTCCTGTCTCGGCTATTTGGGAAATATAGAATCGCCTCTGCCTGCCTTTAAAATGGCTATCAATGGGCATGTGTTGTTTCTATCCTTAAAACACTGGTTTTAAAAAAGTGCTACTCACCAAGTGGTTAGTGGTGCTCAATGATGTTCCAAAA
>JAGFZM010000082.1:1294911-1324074 GCA_017657215.1 Limnothrissa miodon | reverse complement strand
AGGACAAGACCGTGAGGTTCTGGGACCTGAGGGTGCCCAGCTGTGTGAGGGTGGTGGGGACCGGCTTCCACGGCTCAGGTGGGTCCCACTCCTAAACCACTGTTTGCACTTACATTAGAGGTAACAGAATGACAAGACACTGCATTTCGTGAGTTTGTATTTATACATATGTAATGACAATAAAGAAGATAAAAGAAGATAAAAAAAATGAAAAAAAGAAAAGAAACCAGAAGGGTTAAGACAATCAGTAGACAGAGGCTAGCGAGGAAATGATGATGACAGTAATAGACATGAGGTGATGAAATTAGCGCTTTTGTGGGGAGTTAAAGCACAGACTGTTGCAGGACAGAAAAACGCGTCATGCGTCAGCCAGCAATTGAATGCAGCTCCTGCACCTTTCCCTGACTGTGCTGTCCTTGGTGTCCCCTCAGGGAGCCCCGTAGCCTCCGTGGCGGTGGATCCCAGCGGGCGTCTCCTGGCGACAGGGCAGGAGGACAGCTCGTGCATGCTGTACGACATCCGCGGCGGGCGCATGGTGCAGACGTACCAGCCCCACAGCAGCGACGTGCGCTCCGTACGCTTCTCCCCCGGAGCACACTACCTGCTGACCGGCTCCTACGACACCAAGGTCATGGTCACCGACCTGCAAGGTGAGGCTACAGCTGCATCAGGAGGAGACTGGGGCTAGTCAGCTGCAGAGGGTGCCATCTGACTGTGTGTGTTTATGTTAGTGTTTGTGTGAAGTCAGTAGCCAGTCATGCTGGACTGATGACCAATTTGGAAAGCGTGTGTGTGTGTGTGTGTGTGTGTGTGTGTGTGTGTGTGTGTGTATTAGTTAATTTTGTCTATTTCTCATATGTGTCCCCCCTGCAGGAGACCTGACTAAGCAGCTGCCCCTGACTCTGGCAGGAGAGCACCGGGACAAGGTGATCCAGTGCAGGTGGCACACACAGGACCTGTCCTTCATCTCATCGTCCGCCGACCGGACGGTTACCCTGTGGTCGCACAGCGCCTAGGAGGAGCATAGCCGCCTTAAGCACAGCACACGGCCTCCTGGCCACCAGGGGGAGACATAAGAGCTCTGAGACCTAAACACACAACTCTCTTAGCATTGGGGTAAAAGCCAATGTGTTCGTTATGCCACAGTGTATATGCATCTGTGTTTGTGTGTCTGTGTGTGCGTGTGTGTGTGTATGTGTGTGTATGTGTGTGTGTGTGTGTGGGGGGGGGGGGGTGTTTATTGTAAGCAACAGAAGAGACTAAGAAGGGAGGATATGTGTACAGTATTGTAGTTCCTGCACCTTTTGTGTTAACTTATTACATTAGTCTATGCGCTCATGTCAAATGCTTCTAAACATGATGAACCTTTTCTCGACCCAAAACTGTATATACTGGTAACAAGACTTTAAGATGTTTCCTGCCTGTGTACATGCTAAAAAGGGAAAGAGCTTTTCTGACAGCCAATGTAAAATCCTTCCTACTCTCTCGATGTAAACTCTTCAGCATAGTGTTAATGAAAGATGTGATACACATTCCGCTTTAAGGGGGGAATGAAACGACAATAGATGCTTTAGCTCAAATATCGCTCAGTTGGTGCCTTTCATATTAGGTTCCAGTTTTATCCAGTCATAAAGCTTTACTAATAATGATAGAAACACAGGGTACCTTCTGTGAAAAATGTGAATGAAAAAGTATGTGTTTGTGTGTGTGTGTGTGTGTACAGGAGTTCTTGTGTGTCTATTAAAGAAACTTTCTTCTGTTAGCGCAAGCAGATAAAAACAGGTGATGCTCTTATAAACGCTTTCAAGTTGTCTGTATAAACAACTGCAAGTCTCTCTTCTCACGCATTCCATATTACAGCACAGAGCTGGTGCAAAATAATATGTTGACCAAGCATGACACTTTGCCATTCCTTTCTGATTCCATACTGCTTATTCTGGAGCATGTTTGAAGCTGCTATAAACTAAAGATAAAGTGTCAAATGCTGCAGAATTATTATCCATTATGAAGTTCTCAGCTGGGCATATAGACAACAAAAACTTTCTTAAATAGAAGCGGACTCTGAAGCAGCTAGGTCAGAGCTGACAAATAGATAGCATTTGGGCTGACTCTTGAAGGTGTTGCTGAAATTTAATTTGGAATTTGCAAACAGCTACTCTGTCTGAATTCGACTGTCTGTTGTAAAATGTGAAAGTGTCAAAAAATCTGCGGCATTCTGTAATATTGGTAATTGTAAAATAGTGTTCTGTGGAAGCCATCATTGTGCCCTTCTATCCGGCTTGCTTGCATTTGCAGTTCCACAAATGTGAGTATGCATTATGAACCTTTTGGGGTTTGGAATATTGAAGGCTGATAGGATACAGGTTGTTCCATCTTGTTATGGTGTCATACTAAATGCAGTATAGTGGCATTGAAAAAATGTAATTGGGTCACTTGCAGTCATGGTCTCCTCAAAGGGAAATTTTTTCTTTCTTAGAAGCATGTCATTTTAACTTTTTATATTGATTTTGTATGTATTAGTGGTTTGATGTTTTGACATCCAAGAAACTAATATTTTTAAAATGCATATTTAAGTTAATATTTTTGCTTTATGTACAGTCATTTATTTTAACAAATTATCTACTAATTACTGAACTAATTAATATTTATTGTTTTATTTTGATGTACATTTTAATTTTTGGTAGCTGTATTTATTAGCATTTTTTGTAATGAAAAAGCAACAACTTGTGAAAAGTATGACTGCTGCTGTGATGTTGGAGTAAAAGGCCTTTCTGTCACTTTCCACTGGCTGAAGTGCTTTTATTGATGGACACTTGATGGTTGATGGTTCTGTAATGTTTCCAAGCATTTTCCACTGTGAGGATGGGATGCTGTCCTCCATCGTCCCAGCAAATTAAGCATTTTTGCACACTTAATCCGCATCATATTTTCTTCTGACTCACCTGGATCTGAACTGATTGTTTACATTTGTACGTAGGCCAATGCGAACATGTATAAAGCAACCGTAAATAAACTGCAAGTGTAAGACCTGTCTCATATTTACCTAAATGTGTGGCTCCACTATATCAAAACCAATGATGATCATCTTCTACACCTTTCTCTTCCCAGGATACTAGATGCCTGTTATGCCTATGTATGAGAGTGGGTGATTGTGTTAGTAATACAGGCTCAGGCAGTGAGGGATATTGTGGAGCTCGATTTCCAGTTCCCGAGACCGCAGGACAAACATAAAACCTGGCAGTGGCGACCTCTAGTGGATGTTCACTACTACTTGCTGGATGTATGAACACTGAATTGGTTAACTGTAGAGAACACTTTGCTTTAGTGATAATAACGTTCATATTTAATACCCCAGTTTTTTAACATCACAACATTAGTCTTGAGCAGGGCTATAAAACCCTTTAAACTCAAAGGGTGAATGCAATGTATGTGTTAATATATGTGCAATAAACATCTATAGAAATGAATTTGATATGCGAGGCTGTTATTAAGGACTGTACATAGCACAAACAAATAAACTGTGCATGTTGTCTATAAAAGACGTCTCTTAGGAGGAAATGTTAAACCACATCAAAGATTTTACACAAACGAGGTTTTATTCCTCGTGCACCTCCACATGTTAGGTACAAAAAGATAAGAGGTTGCTACATATTACCCAGTTCATTCATTTACCAAACACATAATAGAATTTCCACGTTTTGCTTATACACATACAGACGATTAAAAAAATATAATTACATAGTACTGTACCTCTCTGACCTCTACAAAACAATCGGGACGGGATTAAAAACTTAAGAAATAAAATGGCAGTATGCACTTAAACGTAAAGGAAGACAGGAAAAATTGAATGAAATAAATACATACAAAACTGCAGTCGTGTATCAGAGCACTAATGAAAAGTGGAATACTATGCAGTTAAGTGGAAAAGGAAAAACAGAGAAACTGACTGACCACTTTCGCAAACACTCTTTCAGTACAGTACTGACTGTTCAGAAAGAACGTCAAGAGATGGACCCTGAGTTTAGAAAATCTGAGCCGTTTTGACAAAAACAGCCATTTTTCAACCAGTGTCCGGTTATTTTCCTTGACCTCCTGTAGCAATGAAATAATACTGACCCCAGACTCTCTGGCCACCATCTTGCATTGTCCCATAGACCAGAGTCTGGTGATGTGCCAGGCCATTGCGGCAGGGGCGAGGGGTGGCACGGCACTACAACTGGTGGCAGCTGACGCTGGAGGGCAGGGTGACCCGCTGCTCGTCCATGCGCTTGGCCTGGGAGCGCATTATCAGGCTGAAGAAGTCTTCATCGGGCACTGTGGGGCCTTTGCTGGGGGGAGGCGGTGGAGCACACCGTTGGTCATCCAGACGAGAGCCCTGGGAAAGATTTTTTAATTTATAAAATTCTAATTAAATTTTTGACAGAGATTATTTATTTTGATTATTTCTAAAGTTCAACCAGTTTCGCATCCAAACTATATTATATATATTTGAATACGTATATTATAATGGTTCTTCTTGTTGGTGTCAAAGAGCATTCCTTACCTGGCATTTGACCAGCATGTCGAAGAACTGGTCGTCAGGTTCGTTGTTGTCAGCGCTGGCCATCAGCTGGTTGAGCACAGCTTGGCTCCGGTGCTGCGTCAGTCGCAGGCCCGGCAGGCTACCTCCTGTGCCTGCCCGCTGGTCGTCAAGGCGACGGCCCTGAGTGCTCGCCACCAAGCTGAAGAACGGCTCCTGGCCCGGAGATGCCATTGAGAAGGCTGCGGAGAAATAGTTAAAGTTACAGTAATGTAAAAATTTAAAAAGTAAGTGGCTTCTCTATGGTGCTGCCAATGCACTAGTTTGCACACATTTTCACACTAAAATCACAGAGGCCACTGGCTAGCTATTAATTACTTGTTGATAACTAATCTCAGGGTGTAGATCTCACATGTATGCATTTAGCCTTCCATTCAAAGCAAAAAAGAGGATTAACATTCAAGCTACAAGCAAATCAAAAACCCTTACTAAGAGCACAACTAGCTAGCAGGAAATTGGGAGGTTATGATGCTGCAGAAGAAAGAGTTGTGTCATCTAAGGCCAGCAGTTAATTGAAAGCTTTGGCCTGGCATGCTATGCATAAATTGTTTCTATGTATCATAAATTGTTTCTATGTATAAACCAGTCAGACAGAAAGAAAGGGTGACAGTGGTGGCGTGTACATCCGTCCATCACTTCCCTGCTCACAATGCCCCCTCCATCCATGCTCCAACTTAACTGCACCGTCACCCTCTAGCAGTCTCCAGTTCCCTGACAAGTGGTATTCTTTCTAAGGTTTCATCTCTTTGCAAAAAAGCTGGATAAAAGTATCTGCTGAATGCGCAAATGTCAAATGTCTCCACTAGACTAGACGCAGGATCCCAGAGAGGGGCTCACATTTCTTCATGCCGGTGGGTGGTGTCCGCGAGGGGCTGGAGGGCACCGAAGCACTGCTCTTCCTGTCCTGGATGGCGCAGCGCTGGTCGTCCATGCGGTTGCTCTGGAAACGGCTGAGCAGGTCGAAGAAGCTCTCGTCTCCTACTGTGTCCACGCTCGCCCTCTGGAAGCCAACCCAAGCAGTTTAGAGCACTGGGCAACTTTAACAAACTTTCAATAATCTTAAAACTTAAAAAAACTTAAATATATAGCATTGAACAAACAAATGACAGAAGCTTGTAATTTACCCTTTTGACCAAGCTAAGTCAATGATTTCATTTTTAAAACACTGGAAGGGAATATTTAACAGTCTTCATTAGACCTTTATAACCATATGAGAGAAAATAGTAATGACAGACTTGAAAATAATGTTATATATTGTATTCATCAATGCGGTGTCTTCAATTTCTGAAACCATGAACCACTATAGAAAAGAAATACACTCTGCTATGCATTGTGTGAGACCCTTTGTGTGATCAAACAGATCTAGCCTGAGGACCTTCTGACCTTCTGAGGCCCAGGGCCCTGAGTGGCATCCAGAGTGTTGCTGCTGTCCTGCAGGACCTTGGTGGAGCTACTCTTGTGCTTCTTCCCCCTGAAGCGGTTCACAAAGAAGAGCCTGGACGAGGACTTGGACAGGCTGGGCTTCGATGGCTTGTTTAAGTTATCACTGGTCCATTTCTGTCCCTGTGGGAGAGAGGGGAGCAAAACCATTGAAGAGTGAGATGCAACCAGAAGCTAGAAATAATTCACTGCCCTTGTTGCATGAGAAAATTCTACACCACACTGCCCTTTAAACGGGGTCGAGAGATCTTGCCGATAGACAAAACAGTCGATGAAAAATTGTAGCTAGGGAAGAGCTTACATTGATCTTGTCAGGAGTTAATTTCATCAGCTCCAGGTTCTCCATGCTGTGACGCCTGCTCATTCTTGGCCGTGCCCCTAAAGGAAAAGAAAACACACAGTTTTTTCTCAAGTCCTTTAGGTCTTTCTTTAATGAGCTCAGCCCATGTAAAAGCTATGGACCATAATTATCCTTTGCAGGGTTGAGTTTATTCCAACTCGATATTTTCATGCAATAAGTATGACATATGCCTACACATTTTTCATAAGAAAAGAAATATTCAATTAACTTTTTTGAGGAAGTATCAATTTTTAAATGTGTTTAAGTGTATGCTTCCAAAAACAACATTTTGCGCCAATTTTAACAATTGATATGTTGTCTGTGTACTATTGTCCACCAATAGCTTTTGCGGGCAAGTCCCTCTGAGTGGAGCAGTGTGATCTGTTCGTTACCTGCTCGGTTGTAGTCAATCTCCTTGTTCTCGGACAGGACGGAGTTGTTGGTGCTATAACTCAGACCCAGCACCATTTGCAGGTCAGACACGTTCATACGGGCCGTCAGCTCTCCGCTCCGGTCTCCGGTCTGGAGGGAACACAAACCAAACTGACCAATCAGACACAAGCAAACACCACCAAAGCAATGTCTGGAAAATCTGCAAGGAATGCAAAGTTTATAAACAAACAGATCATACACCACACTGTATACACACAGCAAAGAGGTGTGCGTAATGTGGAAAATCTACAATACCTCTTTACAGATTTCCAGATGCTTCTCAGCAAAGTGCATGGCTTGATCGTGGTTTCCCAGGGCTGTGTGTGCGTTCCCTAAACTCCAACATGCCCGGCCTTCCCCGATCCTACAAAAACAAAAACAAAAGCATTGATTGATTTTGCATGCACAGCTTAACCATTGTGCATATGTATGAATAATATACATACATTATAGATGGAATTCATAAATTGAAATAGATGTATGGACATGGAGAGTGTGTGTATGTGTGTGTATGTGTGTGGGAAGGGCACCTGTCGTTGAGGTCTTGCGCAATGATGAGGTGTTTGAGGTGGTAGTCGATGGCCCGCTCATAGTCGTGCAGGAGGGTGTAAGTGTTTCCAAGGCTGTAGCAGGCCTGAGCCTCCACCGCCCGGTCCTTTAGCTGCCGAGCCAACTGCAGTGCTTTCCTAATTACAGTTAAATCACACAAGTCAATTCATACCGCGCCATTTACACACACCCAAAACACACACACACACACACACACACACACACACACACACACTCTGACGGAATGACTTCACAGCTTGAAGTTATTTCTGTATGGACTATGACATGAGCACAAAGACCAGCGTTTGTAACAGTGCTAGCCTTTTAATTACATTCACACATCTCCCTTGTGTGTGTGTGTGTGTGTGTATTTCTGTCCTTGTGAAGAGGGAAAGGATCCAACTGGGCTTAACAGCTCTGTTAAACTTAACATTATGAGGAAATGACTTTACAGCGCCCACGCCCATAGACCTTTATATAAGCCACTACAGAGCAAGCCAAATAAAAAGTTAGCACACCGCTAGAGTGGTGCCTCCATACGGACCAACAGTGAACACTACTCTTGTTTGAGCAACGGTGGCTTTCAGGAGCAAAAACAGGGAGCAGACGAATGTCTGTCTCCTCAGCCAGGTGGCCAGAGGGGTGCAGAGAGGCTCATTTAGAGGGCGATGAAGGAATGGCTCACTTGTAGTGTTCCGCCGCCAAATCAAATTCCCCCAGGAAGATAAAAGCGTTGCCCAGGTTGCAGCAGGCTCGTCTCTGCGCTGCCCGGTCACCAAACTCCTTAGCTATGAGCAGACGCTGCGCAGGAACAAAGGCAAAACAGACAGTGCCACTCCTTTTAAAATTCACCCAACACCGAACAACTGAAGTATATATGGTCAGATTTACACTAAACATTGGCCTCTCTGATATACAATACTAAATACTATGAAATTGTTTAGGAATTAGTTTAGCCACATAAAATATTCTAGGCCTATTAGACCATTACAATATCAACCTACGTGAAAAGCCTTCTGTGGCTTATAGTGGTGTTCAGAAAGATTCTTAATAGCTTTATGGGTTATATACAGGCTATGATATATTGGTTGGTGGTAGTGGTTTTTTTCGCACTATGATAAAGTCTCTCTCTCTGTCTTTTTCTCTCTTTCTCACTCTATCCATCACAGTAACTAATATGAGCTTGACTCTTAAAAAAAAACCCTTTCAATGCTTACCTGCTCATGGTATGCCACTGCTTTCCGGAAGTTTCCCAACAGGTAGTGTGTGTTACCCAGGTTACCATAGGTCCGGCCTTGGGCAGCCCGGTCTCCAAGCTCCTTTACAATCGCCAGGTTTTCACTGCACCATTCAATCACCACAAAACAAAGTACACATTTACACATGCAGATCTGGGTTTTAAAATGCACTGAGGAGGTCATTGCAGTCATCATTATCTGATCCATCCAACACTCAGAAGCATAGATATGTGCATGCCAAGTCAATTCAGCGACACAGACACACACACACACACACACTCTCTCTCTCTCTCTCTCCCTCTCTCTGTCTGACAGGACTCACTCATAGTAATCAGCAGCTCTTCTAAGTGCCATCATGACCTCCTCTGGGAAATCTCCTGGGTCGGCCCCACTCCAGGAGATACTCTTACCCTTGGCATGGTACACATTCCCAAAGTTATAAAGTGCTCTGGCCTTGCTAACCTGCCGGGAAAAGAAACAAAAACATAGGGTGGACCACACCTTGCACACAGCACGCCAGGAAATCTTTGGTCTGAAAATAACCTCTGTCAGCCCCTGAGAGGAAATTGATTGTCAACATACAGAGCCTGAAACCGGATCTGACCATTACCCTACACAGCAATGTAAAATATACAGTACATACACAATATATGGCTGAAAGAATTGTTTGTGGAAGTTATGGAAGTTTTATTTTTTGCTGACTGAAAGACCTTGCTGAAGCTTAGCTGCACTACATGGAGAGCACACGAGGCATTTTAGGCAAATTTATCTTCACAGCAAACAAATAGATACATTTAAATAAATACATTTAAATCTTCCCACAGGCTGTTATCCTAAAGACTACCTAGACATAATTTACATCAGTTTTCTGAAATGAGCTTGGAATCCTCATTCATTCCGGCAGTTAGCACTAGTAATTCCATCACAACATTCCAAGAGCCGGAATTACCCACCTTATCGTTCAGGGCCTGGGCTATATCCAAGTGCTTCTGACAACAAACAATAGCTTCATCAAAGCGGCCCAGCACTTTCAAAGTGTTCCCAAGGTTGCCACTAGCCTTGGCTTCGCCCAGCTGATCCCCTATGGTTCTAAGAGAAGCAGACAAGAGTTTACCCCAGAGACTTTATGGAGACCCAAAATAAGACCCAAAATAAACCATTATATTCAGTTCATTCCATCATGTATCTGTCTTGGTTAGGTTTATGGTTATAGACTGTATAGCAAAATAACAATAAAAACAAACAAACAATATAATCCTAAAATTCTTATAGTAGAAAAAAATAGAAAAATGTATATGATTCTTGAAGGTAAAACATACAGCATATACTTATGATTAAAAAATGAATTAAGATGAATTAATATTTAATAGGCTATTAATTAGAGTTAGTTAAAATATTGCTCTCGTCCTATTCTACAGGCACAGGTGACTGACCTGGTTACGGTGAGGTCGTGGTGGTGGAACTCTAGTGCCTTGGCGTAGTCCTGCAAGTGGAAGTAGGCATTTCCCAACTGGCTGTAGACGGCGCTAAGCACCTGCAGGTCCTCCGTGCCCACTTGGATGGCCGCCTCGAAGAAAGAGACCCCGGCAACATAGTCTCCCAGCTTGCAGAGGCGCTCCCCCTCCAGGGCCAGTTCTAGGCAGGAGGCCTCCATCCTGGGGAGGAGAGGGGCACAGACACAGGAGATGGAGCCGCGATCAACAACAGCTCACAAGCAACCACCAAAACATCAAACACCAGTTCAACAGCTTGCACTGCCACCATTGGTCTTAAATAGTAAAAAGTAGACACTTCACAAAAAGCTTGGTGAAAGGAAAAGAAAGAAAAGAGGCTTGACCTGCCAGCAGCTCTCATCAGCATTGGATTTCCCTGCACTCTAAGGCAAATTCTCCCAAATACAGCCCTAACTCAGTCCCCACCTCCCAGAGGTTTTTAGGCTGGACACACACACACACACACACAAAGTTTAAATGCCGGTACTGTTGCAGTTGCTATCAATCTCACGCAGCCCAAATTGTCCATAGTTAGCTTGCTACAAAACATTTTTGCATTAAGGTACTAGCAGAGATCAAGAACTTGCACTGGAAGTGAGGGTAGCCCAACACGAGACTTCAGTGGCGTACAATTCTGTCTTTTACGGTAAAGAATGTCAGGCCTGGAGGGAGAAAACTCCTACAGGAGATTAGGTAGGGAGTGCCACTTCTTCCTGTAACTTCTACACTTGAACCGCACTTGAATGAAAAAAAGAAAGTTTAGAAAACAACACAGCCACCTAATCATAGTGCTCATGCAGCACACTATTTTAGTTTCTTCAGGGTCTAGTCTTGTGAGTTTCCTGTACACCACAGACAGACCCAAATGACAGGCTAGCTTTCTTGAGGAGTCCAAATGAAGCATTTCCTTGCTTGCTGCCTCGCATCCTTCATCAACTGTTTGCCAGCACAATGTCTGAAGCAGGCAAACTGAATTCCTCAACCAGTTAAAGTATCCTAACCACCAGCTCAGCCCATCTAGAAACAAAATATTTGTGAGCATAGCAAACTATGAAATGTGTTTCTGGAATTATAGTCACAATGTTCCTTTTGAGCAACCCGACATGAAATCTCACATTTTTCTGGCACAGCTTTTTTGAGCCATAAACCAGGCTCCAAGTCCTCTCTCCGCAGTAAATCCAATCTAGCCTTGACCTTCTGAGCTTTCAGCAGCCTAAACATGTTAACAATTACATGCACTCATTGTTCAAGTGGAACTAAATCCAAAACCAACAAGCTCACAGTCTTGGGCTTGGACATTGTTCTTACACTTGTTACTAAATTGTTACTCCAATCCAGTAACACAAACCACATCACAAAAACATTGGGTGGCAAGTGGGAACAACTCAACGATGGGAATGCAACCCAGCAGTCTTTCCCTGACTCCAGAACAAACCTTGTTGTGACGCATGAGTAATGCAAGAGCAACACAAAGCCTGAAGGATGAATCTCAGAGATGAATCCAATGAGCTGTGTTCTAAGAGCTGCTGACAAGGTGAAAGTGAGGGGGATGATTGTGAGAATCCTGTACCAGATCTGAGGGTTGATCTGCCTGTTGCCAGTTCAGGCAGCAGGCAGTAAACACCCAAACACTGCCCAAATGTTCTTCCGAAAAGCTTTATGCATGGACCCTCAACAGAGAAGACAGACATGGCAAACGCATGTAAAGCTAATGAGCAACAGGCTTTTCAGAGGATTAACCTTATAGGATGGGAAAAAACTAAACGGCTGGCATTTTTCAATTAGATCAATAAGCATATCGCTTGGGCTTTTGGCAGCTCCACATCGAGATCAGACACAAACAACACAAACACACAACAACATTTCCTTGGCTTACTCTTGTGGGCTAATGACTACTGTTACAACCCTACCTGTCGTCATCTGGCTGGACACAACTAAAGCACCCTGCGAGGCACCTGCGAGGCATCTAAAGTGCGTCGGGGCCTTTGCTGCCACAGCCCCACTGGTCTGCCAATGTCTCCCTGGAGGTGGCGAGGGACGGCTTCCAACTGAGACGGCAGTCCAGCACTACTGCTGTCGTGCACAGACATACCAAGGCCTGCCGCTGCATCTGATTCTAAGAGACTGACTACAACTGCCCACCCTTATGGCTTGCTCCAACTGAACTTAAAGTACACATTAATGTACATTCATACAGGACAATGCTTAAAACAAAGTCAGTTTGTTGTCTGCTAATTGAGGCATTAGATCAGAGCTGACCTTCACAGGCAGCATCATTGTTGTTGAGAGGGCAGGAGGAGGATTGGGGAGAGATGAGCCGTCAGCATTTCGGGGATAATCTAAGCTGACCCTTTCCCCTCCACCCGTCACCTGCAATTGCTCTCTCTCTCTCCCTCTCTCTCTTTGTGATTAGACACACTATTAAGAAATATCTGAAATGTCAGGCTTGGTGTTTTCTTTTCTTACATTTTTATTTTGATCAGGGGAGAAAGCAGCACTTAGATGTTTAGATGAGAAAGCAGCATTTGTTGCATACCTCCACAAAACTTATTTGCGGCAAGAATGTCTAAATGTCTAATCAATCTGGTTTAGCCAATAAACATATTTTTGTGAGATCAACCTCTTTCACAGTAACCAAATTAAAACATAAATAATACACTGAATAAATATCATCCTGAGTCAACACCCTTTGAATCAGAATCCAACTGTGAGCCCCCATTTAAATAACCAAGCTTAATTAATTAGTGACTCAAGAGGAACAGCTGTTTGCATTAGAAGGAAGCACTGGAAAAAAAAAAACAAAAATAAAAGGAATCATCATGAATATTTAAGTGGGACATTAAAAATGGAGGAGAGAGGGACCCCTTCAGTGGCGACCCTCTGAAGAGCACCTGGTGAGGCCCTATCACAGCAACAAGACCGTTTTTGTTTTTGTGAGCCACTCCAAATAAGTACATTTTACCATAGGCATGGTGAACAGCAACAACTAATTTCTTTTGTTTGCGCAACTAAGCACCATTCCCTTCAAGAACACTTCATCAAAAGCAAATCATTGCCACGACTGGAATCCCTTGGTGTCAAAATGTTTTAAGACTCTCACGTAACATGCATCCAATCACCATGTCATTAGTGTGATCACGGGTTCATCAGACACAAAGCACAAGAAAACAAAATATATCTGCATGCCTACCTGTAACGAACATGTGAGGAGTTACTTCGCATGCTAACCATAGAGACATTGGCATCCATTGATGGCAAAAGCTGATATCCCGAAGAAGATCCAAAAAACTGGTCAGACATGTTCCATAAAGAGGGCAAGTGGAAAAAAGACATAAAAAAGACCTGCTAGGTGGTCCAGATAAAGTAACATTGGTAAACTTTTTCAGTTGAGGGTCTGGGTTTAATGGTCCCTGTATTGGCACAAACGTGTCCACGGACTGACAGTGCTATCGCTGAGAGGAGGAGCCCAGGCCGCTGCAGGGACTAAAAGAGTGGCGCTTCTTCACACTCCTGTGGCTTAAGCGTTGGTGTGTGTTTAGTGCTTTTTATTCCCTCTTCCATAGCTCTCTGCAAACAGAACACAAGATGCTGTGTTGGAAGCCTCATTTTGAGTGCACAACGCCATGAAAACACCCACTAAGCAGTGTGAACCAGCAGAGTGAAGGCAGGGAGCTGTGAGTGTGTGAGTGTGTGTGTGTGTCTCAGAATCCACACTGTGTGTGCATCTAGGCATGAGATGAGTAAGCAAGCGATGGCAGTGAAAGTGCATTAGCTTGATTGCCACATTTTAGGCTAATGTTTATACCATAAAACCACAGCTAATGACCTAATTGTTGGCTCTATAAAAGACACCATTGTTCTCCCTCCTACAAATGAGAGCAACCGATGCAAGAAAGAACAAGTTAAGTACAAAAACAAAGATAAGGATCAGTACATAAAAGCTTGTCATTTCAGACCCAAAGAGAAACAACATTCAGAAATGGGAAGTTGGACAAAGATAAAAAGGAAAGGTTAAAACGATAGCTGTCTACAGTTAAATTCACTGAGCTCTTAAATATCTTAAATAGTCTGTCTAAACTAGAGATATTAAATTAGTTTGAAGTTGTATGCAATAAACACTGAAAGCCCAGAGCAGACTCATTCTAAATCAATCAATCTTGATTTACTATAAACAGTTTAAATAGCTTGACAGAGAAATGATTAGGCTAGTCTTAAGAGTCATAATTTTTTTTAAAAAGTCCATATGTTTCAGACCCTTTAAAGCCCTTGTGCCTGGAGGCTCCTGGAGCCATCTTGGAAACTCAGAGAAACTCACTTCACCCAATCACGTCATTTCTCAAAATTAACTCCACATGGAGTCACTGGAGTCTATGCCTAGACAGTTGAGGCACTAGCCTATATATTTACTTAAGTCAGTGCAGAAAAAAGGCCAGATTTAGATCATTTGACACACCTATTAAGTGAACACATAAAAGGGATAGGCCTACCAACATATCCCTGAGAGTACTTATTCTATGATATGACAGCATATGACATGTCAGATAGTTTAAGAGTGAAGTTACATATCAGGGATGATTTTGAAAATTATGCATGTGTGAATTAATACAAGCAACAGTTATAGCCAGGCAGCTATAACTATATCTAATCCTCCTTTGAGGCTCTCTCTTCCTGATAGGACATGGTTGTTTGTTTAGGCTGGCTAATGCACAGATAAGTAAGTACACACCCAATAGCTGAGTTTGTAGAGAGTACTGTAACAAAAGGACAATTCCAAACTGGCTGAGGTAGTTTTGCTGGCAACACAATTACTCAATTGAATCTAATGAGCTATACTGCACAAACAAAATGGGGCAAGAATTTGACTAGACTGCAAAATGTTAACCGCCTCAACAAAGCTGTGCCAAAGCCACAACATGCCCATGTGAAAAGCACTGATCATGATCCTTATTTCCTACTTTGGTTCATCCATAAACACTTTTTTGCACTTTTACATGAAAGGGCACCAGATCACAAGAACCATAATCTGAGGAAAGCCTCAAATGCCTTGTCCAGTGACTCAAATAAAAAAATGGTTTACAAAACTAAAGACCTAGATAGAGAATGTGTTCTGAAAAGTCTTGTGGTCACTGTTTTTCAAGGGAGCTAACATACTCTGTTAATCAATCATCCACAATTCACACATGTAAATGCCATGGAAAATTCACCATCAATGCAAAAACTCCCAGCAGTGAGGGTAGTCTAACGTTAGCTCGAATGCTCTACACGTTGTGTTTTTTAAGAGACATTCGCAGTAACGTTAACTTACAGGAAAGGTCTCAAAGCAATGCCCAATAGCAAGCAAACAAGTAAATGTAAAAATACTTACCTAAAGTAATGATGCAGTTTGCGCTATCAGCTGTTGCTTTCTTCCTCCTTAAAAAGAAAAATGCTGTAAAATGGTCTGGAGATGCATGAGGGAAAAACCTATGAAGGCTGTCAAAATGTATGTTAGGGCGAAGGGTTCAGAAAGTTTGAAAGGTAATGTTATAACGTTAGTCAAACCACTAACGTTAACGTTAACCTAGACTACACTATTGCTGCCTTCATATTCTACCTAAAAAACACGTCATATAATGCAATCTTTTTTTTGCCTCAACCGTTGCTTTTTATTGGCTCACCTTAACATTGTAACGTTATTCTCCTTTAGAAAATGCATGCTGCTGTTTAAAATTTGACGGCAACAACACGGCAACTTTCTGTCATTAGAACATGCTAACTTCACCCAGTGTCGTGTCGTGTCCCTTTAGCAACAGAAGTTCAATAGCATGCTAATTTTACTTACAAGAACACTGCCTTCCGGAGCTTCCCACGGCTAACTTCAATAGCATAAAATCCTCCAGTTGTTATACCCTTTATTTCTTACGCGTTACTTCCCTCATACTAAATAAATGGCCCAGAGACTATTGCTTACATAAAGTGCAATTTATTGTAGCGTTGTATTTATTTCTCATAACTTTTTTGCTAACAATACACTTCGATAGAACGTTGCCCAAGTACTCTGTTGTTATTCTACCAGCCAATCAGATCGAGAAATTCAAAGATAGCCACGCCTTCAAACAAAGGCCTACTAGCCAATCAAATTTGAATGCACTATCTCAATGACTTGTATTAAAAATGTTACAATGTAGCTGGTGTGTGACAAATTACATCCTACTGCACGCTTCGAACATCGAAACTTGTGGATAGAGCGGATCACTAAAATCTTTTATCCAAACTGTAGAGAAGTTCGATGATGTCGTTACCTAAGCAACCAAACTCCTCCCTGAATTTCTTTACCTATCTCATGTCTTGTCCAGACGATCTGCGTTTGGGCATACTTTATTATTGATGAGAGAACCAGTAGGGACACCTGGCCTGAGACGAGTATAAGTTAGCAGAATTTAAAGTGCTCAGCTAGTTGGTCACTTTGTTTCATGAAATGCGTCCTGTCAGCATAGTTGAAGATTCTCTGGATTGAAGCTTCATAAAAAATAGACTGCTTTAAAGTAAGTGGACTGGCTGTATAACATTGTAACTCATCCTGCATGGATAGCCTGCTTTCTCATTAGTATGCTAAAAGATCTAGCCTAGCCTTGTGGTCAACAAAAACTCTAAGCTATGTGAAGCCCAAATTACAGTGAATTCCTTTTGATGTAAACAAACATTGTGCCTCTGTAAGTAACAACTTTAGACTTTACTTAAAGTCCTATAATATATGTTATATCAGGACACCAGCATTCATGACAATGCCCAAAGAAGTGAATTTACTTATACATAGATCACAGAGAGACTATTTTAAAGGGTGTCACTTGCTCATGTTACTTTAGAGAGACCACATTATTGACTACTGTCAGAGAACAATGCTTATCCCTCAATAACTGCTACTTTTTCCCCTCAATTCTGTTTGCTTCTCTTCGTTGCTAGGATATGAATAGACAAGCTCCTGAAGGACCACACTGTAAAAGCAATGAAGTGTCAGGTTCAGTTAGAGTCACCCTTTGCAATACACCTCGCCAACACATGGAAGGAGCACCAGAAAACGTTGATGACGAGGCAGAGGCTGACAATGAGAGGCCTTCCTCAGTGTTGTGGGAGAGGTGTATTCAGCAAAGTATATTTGTGGACATAAGTGATGATGACAGCCTGCATTTCAGTGACCTACAGCCAGGCTCTTTCACAATCTGCCTTAATCAAGACTCAGAAGTGTCAGAGACCAGCATAAAAACTAGTGGTAGGACCTGTCATTTCATGTCTGTTAAATTTATGTTGATCTTTTAATTGACCAAAATGATTTAAAACAAAGAGGCCTCTGATTTAAAACATTGAGGCCTTGTCAATGACAAAATTCCAAGCCTAGGTTACAGTCACTTGTTCTTATGTTTGTTGTCATTGCAGTCTTTTCTTGGTTGTTCCGATCATCCTAAACACTATACCTGACAACTTGTTTATTTTTCTCTTTTTTATAAGAAAACACAGAACTGGCTATATTGTCTATTGTCTTGATGCCAATCATGTGTCCACAGTACTTCTTGCACTGTATGCGCGCTGGATGGATATTCTTGTTGCTTGTCTAGAGCGCAAAACACCTACCTTATTCAAATATATGTATATGCAAGTAAACTTGACGAATAAAAACTCTAAAAATTCTGATTCAGGTGATGAAGTTACAGAAAATAGTGTCACCACCAGTAGTGCATCAGGATCTGTAACGGGCAGCAGTAGCGTGAAAGACAGTGCAACTTATTTGTCTCAAACAGCAAGCCAAACTCCCATGAGCCCTAAAAGTAAGCAGATGTGGGGGGATGATGACAATCCTGCAAACACCAGTGATGAAGACCAAGAGGATCTTCCTTATGATGGTGACTTGGTAAAACAGGATACTCTTGATGATGGTCAGCAAAAGACTTCTGATAAGGATAACACAGTGCACAACTGTGCGAATGTAGGTGAAAAAAACGTCATAGATTCAAATATTCAGTGTGCTTCAAGATCACAAGAAGCGGACATTGTAGTCAGTGAGATACCCAATTCTGGAGTTGATGCTGCTCTTGTAAACAGAACTGATGGCAAAGAGCAGTCTAGCAATCAAAGACAGCCAGAGGAGGCTGTTCCCACATCAGACAGACCTCAACATGTAGGAGACTCTGTGATCTCAGACCTCCTGCTGCGGCATTTCACACAAGAGCAATTGCTGAACTCCACTGAGTTTATAGACGCTGAGACGCTTCCAGATGTTTCCTTGATGGAGAGCTTGGACGACACAGTGGTAAGCATGGTTTCTCAGCTCATCCCTCGCCATGATCAGGCTGAGAGTGATCACAGTGATGATGACACTGCTGAAGGCCAACATGAGGTGGACGGCATGAGTGGGGTTATCAGCTCACTGGTGTCAGAGCAAGAGGAAGAGAAGTCATTCAACAGTCAAGAGGGACAAGAGTCAGAGAAAAGCTCTTGGGCAGAAAGCGAACAGCATTCTCTAGAGCTGAGCAATAGATCCACCCATTGCCTTAGCCCTCAGCCACCTAAAGCAGAGGACTTACAGAGATACAGTCTCATCAGGACAAGGTCCTTCAGTGAATTGAAGTATGGACAGGGACAGGTGCACTATCCTTTACCTGACTTTTCTAAGGTGGCTCCCAAGGTCAAATTCCCCAAAGCATGCAGTACCGTGAGGTCTGTGTGTCCCTCTCCAAGCATCCTGAGGGCCCAATCCTCTCCAGCAATGCAGGCCAAGTCCTCCTCATCCAATATGGCCACCATGAACGTGATCAGCAGAGTCCTGGAGGACACCATACCGCCTCCTGAAAAGGTGTTTGTCTTCAAAGAGCAGGAGATGTGTCAGGGGTCTTTTCAGCAGGTGCAGGTAAGCTTGTTTGTACATATAGATATTTTTTAACAGAGGTATGTTTATCTATTTC
Source organism: Limnothrissa miodon (assembly GCA_017657215.1). Lineage (NCBI taxonomy): Eukaryota > Metazoa > Chordata > Actinopteri > Clupeiformes > Clupeidae > Limnothrissa > Limnothrissa miodon. The sequence continues at coordinate 1,305,067 of JAGFZM010000082.1, read as the reverse complement.
TTTTTTATATTAAAAATATGAGATTATATTGTCATGTCGTTACACATGTATACAATATTTGTACATATTTGTTTATGGTGGCTAAATCTCCTTTTAGAAAGATGACCATAGTATATTGGATATTGTAAGGTTGTATAGTCTGACAAAATGAATTCTATAAGTTTTTAAAAAAAAATTTTTTATTGCACTTTTTGACTTTGATATGATCTCAGTGATTCATTATTTTATTATTAATATAATGTAATCTTGCAGTTAATAATACTTTTATAAATAGGTCCTCACACACACTGGACCTTCTCTTCATACAAGCTCTTGTGCCCAAGAAGACAGTACGAGGATAACTTCAAGTGAACCTGAACATACTAAGTGGTCCACCCAGGCGAATAAAAAAGGCATGACATTTTTTCCCTCCTTCCTGTCTTTAGTCTTATAGGGAGGGTCTGTTCTATTTGATACGCTGTCTTGTATCCCAGACGACAAATGACATATAATTGGAAACAGTGCAAAGGAAGGCTGGCGTGTCAGATGACATGAGGTTACCTTCATGGCTGCAGCCTTCATAACAGAAACTAGAGAAGAGGCTTCAGTGCACTCAAGCAAAGTCTATGTGAGCCTGAAGTCGGACCATGCTCTATAACTCATGCATCTTTTACAGTGTGGCACACCAAGAGTAATGTACAGTTCTTGCATAAAGAACATAATATGATATCACCAAGAAGTTCTATATATACACATATTATAAAGTAGTTTCAAAATGATCTATTTAAATTTTAGAAGAGAAGTGGTGGTAAACCCCAACTCTTACTGTTATTAATTCAGTTCTGGAACAAGTCTTCTGTTTTCATCTAGGGTCTGATAAAGATTTTACCAAAGCCGATGAACCAAGCACATCCCCTCTTCCCATTAGAACAAAGGAACAAAGTGAAGGGGAAAAAATGACCGGTGAACTAATGGCTATTATTAGTCAGTTTGTGAACAAGGTAAAACAATAGATTGTAAACACTCAGTGTAAAATTGAGTGGGACTCTGGATTTGTGTTCCTTGTCAAACCAATTTTTTTGGGACTTTTTACAGGTTGCAGAGTTCAAGACCAAAGTCACTACAATGTCAATAAATGTAGAGGAGCAACAAATGGTGATTTTATCTTTGAATTGCTATGCTGGTTCTAAGTAATCGTTTGCTATAATCTTCTTCTAAGTGATCTTGGCTTCAAACATACTGACCGTAATCTTCTTCGAAGTGATCTTTGGCTTCAGACATACTGTATGGTAGTTATGGGCTTGTTTACATGTATCTGTATACTCATTTTAATATACAGATACATACATTTAATTTTAATAAATATATTTTTATTGGTTTATTTTGTTTATGCATGTATCCATCAAATACACCACTTATCAATGATCCGTTTATGAAAATTATGTAGATGTATGAATAAGCCTGTACATTGATAAATGAACAGGGCTATGGGATTGTTTCAGGTCTTTAAAAGTATGATGGATGCCCAGGATCAACTGGAGAGGAATTACATGGCTAAGAAGGAAGAGCACAGGGCTCTGGAGATGCAAAACTACATGGGCATTGCCAAAAACACAGGCGAGTTTGATCCAGACAGGTAAGGCAGATAAACCAAAAGAAAAGAAAACTCATTCTGCTTACAGTAGGCTAAACATCAGAAGCCATTATTGCAGTCAGCAATGAGCAATGTTTTTTAGGTCAAATATTTTAGCTAAATTAATCACAAAGATAGTTATAGGGTGTCTGTGGTACTCAGTGGGGTGTTTTGTATGCTCGGCTGTGTTAAAAGGCAGGTGGAGGGGGAGATCTTCAGGCTAGGTATGCTCCTGGAGGACATTAAGGAGCAGATAGACACTAATGTCTGTCAGAGATTCTCCCCTCCGCCCTCGACCTCCACCCCTGCACCACCCTCTCCCCAGCCACCACTGCATGAGGTAACCCCACTCACCTCCCTGCATGGCTCCTCACGTCCCTTCTCTCAACCCTGTGAGCTCTCCTGTGTTAACACCATAACCCTTTTTAACATCACTAACATATTTACACTTGTATGTTACTCATTGTAGGCATTTTTGTAGTGGTGTTGCATGCATAACTGAAAGTTTTGAAAGTTGAGTGCTTGAGCTGCTTGTTTGTGGACTGCTGTGAGCCTCTTCTCACTGTTCCAACTGGGTCATGTTTCAGATGGTTGAGCCCTGCTTTTCCACAAGTGTTGCGAATGGCACCAGTGGAGATGGGCAAACGTCAGCCGCCTCACCGCTGAACATCACAGGAGACCACAGCATCAGTTTGCAGCACCAACATCATCATGTCACTCATGAAAGGTTGGGGTGCTGTAAATATCACTCAGTGCACTGTTGATGTTTCCAGACACACTGTTTCTGTTTCTTTATTAGCAGGAGGCCCTATAGGTTTAGTTTCCTGGGAGCACATAGGGGTAAAGAGAGTTTCCAGTGCATGTCAGCGAGCTATCAGGTGCCACCACTGATATTGGTCAGGATGTTTACTGCTGTTGAAAGCTGAGAGCGCGTGGCCTGTGTGTTAGCAGGCACACGTTGGTTCTTCCCGTGGGGCGATAGGGTTACTGGGACAGAGGCGGTGTGTGTTTCGCTCGCTCGTGACGAGAGTGGCCCGTGCCCTGGCTCTGTCTCCTCCAACCCTCCTGTTTTTTCCACAGGCGCTCAGACACATCCCTGGAGAGTCTGCTGTGTACACAAGCCCCTGAGGAAGAGGAGGAGAGCCTGTCTGCTCCAGCGGTGGGAGAAGACCATGGAACATTTCCGGAATCTTCCCTATGCTGTGCGACAGAGGACAGACTATGGGATTTAGTGAGGTAAGGAACTGAATAGCTCCCACAGCATTGTGTTTAGCCAGTAAAGTAATCTCAGGAGTTTTGCATATTTTGCATGACTCTTTATGACATTCTTTGTTGCCACAGAAGGATAAGAGAAACGGTTTGTGATTAAGGTTGCATTTAGTTATATTCACATTTACATAAAGAATTGTATGTTATGGCCACATAATACTCAACTATACTCAACTGATCAAGTGCATGTGAAATGCATGAGTCATTCTTCTGGGTTTTATGAGCCAAAACGGAAGGTTTTGTGTTTACAAATCTGAATTCTGAAAACATGCTGTGCTGAATAATTATTTGAAACACTTATGTGTTATCATAAATAATTAGATAGCAGAGCAGCATATTTTTCCACTCACCTTCTCCCATCTCCATCCACAGCCCTGGTTTGAAGCAGCCACTTGCATCTGTGTGTGAGTTGAGCAGGAGGCCACTAGGTGGAGCTCTGCCTTGCTCTAGTAAAATTCAAGACCCCCTAGACCATGCTTTGAGCTCCACACAGGTAATGTACACCTCAGCATGTGAGACCATGGGTGGGAAGACAGCAGTATAGATTTACCTGAGTTTCATAATCTCACATATAGTGACTCGTACTGTATCTATGAAACTAGCACAAAGAAACAATATGCTTTTGTGTCACTGCCATGAGTTGGTATGTAGAACAATTGGAAATGTTAATTTCACACAAATAACCATTATGTGAAAAATATTATATTAAAGTGACACGATGTGTCTGATTTTTCAGAAGACTGTGAGTTCAGAGATAGACAGTGGGTTTGGAAGCACAGACTTGAGTAGGCCAACGTCAGAACAGTCTCAACCACAGTCACACACAGAGAGGTACAGTACACCCACACCCACACACACTCACACACACACACACACACACACACACACACACACATATTCGATAATGAAAACAAACTTATGAGCACATCCTAACCTAAATGATTTTGTGTGAACCTAAATATGTATACTACCACTACACAAATCACCTAGGTGACATAACAGTGTTTCTGTTAACCAGCCATGCAAAAACTCCAGTATTCAGGCTAACTTTCACTGACACACTAGCACACATTCCTGCTGATAAAGAGACACACTTGGGCCACTATCACACAGAGAGACACACACTCACAGAGAGATGGTCCACATGGCCGACTCTTATTCTGGGTCATATAAACACAATGACTCCTCTGTTTACCTGGATGTCGTCCTGCCAGCTCAGCCCATGTCTGTTATTATTGCAAATGGTGGAAATGACCGGACTGATGCACAGCTGAATGCCAGAGGACAAATCATAACAAATTCTGATTGAGTGAAACTGTGATTGAGTCAATGTTTGAGTAAACACGTCAGTTAATGAACGAATGAATGAAGGAAGGAAGGAAGGAATGTCCTTTATAAATAAGTGAAAGTTCTGTGTTGTTTTACAGGCTGCAGCTTCTCTCAGGGCACTGCGGTCCCCTCAGCATGAGTGGCTCTGACAGTGAAGTGTCCGCCTCCCTACTACAAACCACCATCACTGCGGTAACCCCAGTCACCCTCATTCGCCCTCAGCCGCTCCGTATCACTGGAACCAACCAATGGCTGAAGAGCTGCCAACAAGACAGGCCAATCACACATGAAGATGGTATAGTGAGCCCTCTGAAAGGTATGAAGAGGATTGGACGATTTGTTTACAAAAGAATTGTATAGTTGCTTGTTAGTTGTTTACTTATCTGTTACCAGTAATGCAGCTCTTAGCCTTGTTTTCTATCTATTTCCATGACAGCTGTTGAATTGTTATGAAATCGAATGAATATTTAGTTCAAGGTAATTTGTGCCAAATATGATTGTTTTTTTTATGATGTTAAACACATGTTGTGTGTCCCTCCAGAGGGTGGTGCTCTTGTCTCTGAACAGCTCACTCAGTTGACCAGTGAAGACCGCCTGTCCAGTTTCTCACGTGTCACGGGCGTCAGAGAAACTCAGCCCCATGTCTGCTCCTGCCACAGGTCAGTCCTGCCTGCCCCTGATACTATCAGCTACAGAGTCATTTAATAAAAACACCAAGTCTCATACAAGAGTTGTTTCTCCCTCAGTGAGGCCATTCTGGCCCTGCAATGCGAGGTCGCAAACCTGAAGAGAGAGCTGGAGGAGCGCCTCTCCCACCTGCCACACTTCTCCAGGCAGGTGGCCCAGGCCTCCCAGAGCCGGCCCAGGCAGGAGAGGAGGCCCAAGGGCAGGCCTATGCCTCACCACCGCTCCAACTCCAGCAGGTATGCAACAAGCACACAGCTTCAGACAGCACATTGTCCAAGTGTAGCATGTGTGTAGTTAGAGAAACGCACTTCATTCAGTACAAATGTACAGACAGGCAGACACAATAGGTACAACAAGCTTTATGGTTTCAGATAATTGCAATAAAGAATCTCAAAAGAATCTCAAAAGAATCTCAGATATGTGAATGATTAGCTCCATGCCCATTATGTTTAATTCTTATTTTGTTGCAAATGCAGAAAGTCTAATTCAGGTTCCATCAAGGTAGAAGACTGGATCTCATCAAATATGGAGACAAGCAAGAACAAAGGTAACAAAAAAACAGCAAACTGCTATAGATAAAGTATGTTTATTTACAATGGCTACTTAAAGAGGGGTTAAGCAACGTTCTGTTTTTTTCTCTCACGAGCTCCCTCTAAAGACCGGTGTATTGCATTGTATTGCACTGTATTCTATTGGAGGCGGTCCACGCTGCTGAACATTGCAAGTGCTGTATCTACCGCTATTGGCCACGGTGGCGCATTCTACACCGTTCGTTCGCCGTGTAATGACTCATTTTAGCATCCTAAACAGTATGAAACAGATTAATTAAATGAAAAATGTTGCATAGTGGGCCTTTAATATTTGATCTATTTTGATCTATCATTAAACACAAAATAAGCAACTATCCTATTGTGCAGCAGTTTACTGTAAATGGCACTCGTATGAGTTTTAGGGGAAAACTCCATTGTTGGTGGATATGAGGGCCTGTGTTGAATGTCTATTGGTCTCAGTGAACTCTCACTGAAATATAACACAGAAGGGCCAGCAGGAGGAAATAGCCCATTATAGAGGAATGCTAAAAATGACCTCCTTGTGTAACCTAATTGAATGGCTTGTGTACTTGTGTACTCTACAACGGTAGACAAGCAGAAGGCATGTCTAAAGCAGTGTGCAGTGATTATTGTAACCGTATCCCCCTGTGTGTGTGTGTGTGTGTGTGTGTGTGTGTGTGTGTTTGTGGGGCCCCAGGTACAGACAGCGGGGGCTCAGACCTCAGTGGGAGTCTGCAGAAGTCACTCAGCGACACGTCAGGCTTCCTGAGCCCACAGAGGAAATCCCAGATCAGCCAGGCCACTGGTCAGACTCAGGCTTCATGTTGGCTCATCTGAGAGGACACACAAGGGCCTAGTGTGCTCTCCTTTGCTTTCTTCTGACTGAGCTAACTCAATGTGTTCTTTGTACATCAGCTGAAGTACTGAATTATGTATCAAGCATTTAACATTATTTGTAATTCTCTACTATTTATATATTAATTGTACATATACATTTCTACATTTACAAGCCACAAAGATCACTTTTTTGCATAGGATTTTTTCTTAACTGTTTTTATTTTTCTAGGTTATTGTATCATGTTATCATTACTGAATTGTGAATCAGTTTATGGAAGACGTGGTTTCATTGTCCTCTTCAGATTCAGGAGATAGACAGTGGTCTCCAGATCTCCCCTTCTTTCGCTCCTCCAGAAACAGTAGCCCGAGACAGGCCTATCACACCAGCTACTTGCCACACGGTAAACAGAATTCGATCAAGATTAAAGTGTAGTGTAATCTCCTAATACTTTCAGATTGTACACCAAACTTTTAGATATTCCTTGTTCTGTAAATGTATGTTCTTCTTGTGCTGCAGCTGAAGGGATGGGTGATGTGTTGACGAACAACAGAGAACTTACATTCTCAACACAGCCACTGCAGAGGCCCCTGCGGCAGCTCAACTGCGTCTCTTCCTGCAGTCTTCCAACTGGGTACTGTAGATTTCTGTACTCCTCTCTCATCTCTTTGCTAGACCTGACCATAAGTGAAAAGCATGAATAAATATAACTTTCCGCAGTACGTTTTATATTAGCATGGTGTTGCAAACATGACGTAAAAAAAGAACACCCAAACACGCTCTTTCTATCAAAGCAAAATGACCAAACAGAATATACTTACTTTTTTTAAAATCACAATTAGTATATAAACATTAATCACAATGAGATCTCTAATACTGTTTCAGATTCAAAATGCTAGACGGCCAGTCCCAGTCCAGTCCATTCCAGAGGAGGCGCTCCACCCAGTCAGATTCAGCCCTCTTGCCCAGCACTGTCTGTGTCCAGCGGACACCAGCCTCACCCCTCTCCTCCCCTGGGCCTCGGAGCTGCAGGAGTAAACACAGGAACCGGAAGGCAAGTACCGGTAGTGCCCACTTCTGACCCACCACTCCTGGTGAACTTGCCTTTGCAACTTCTCCTTTCAAATAGGGTTAATGACAGGTTAAGGCGCATTTTTTTCATTGACTAAAAAGTTCAGAGAATTGTCTAGAAGTAAGGAATGAGAGTTGGCCCTCAAATCATGCTGATATAAAAGAAAAGATCACATTTAGCTGCCACTGTATTATGTTTCAATATGATGTTGCATTGAGACATTCGTTAGCTTTGGAAAGTGTGTGTGTGTTTGTGTGTGTGTGTGTGTGTGTGTGTGTGTGTCTGTAATGTCTCCTGCTGCTCCTCACTAGGACGAGGACCTCAGTAGGACCCTGGACAAGGCCATCGAGGCAGCCCGCGACATGAAGCGCACCACTGAGCGCATGGCCAAGAGCCTCTCGGCAGACCTGGCCAAGGCTGAGCTGCAGCGCAAGCTCCGGGGGCTCCAGCAGCTGGAGAACAGAACCAGCGCCGAGTCCTGAACCACAGAACACTCTCCCACTGGATCACTCTCAGCAGCAGCGGAATTCACTCACTCCTGTGTGTGTTACTCCACCAGCAATGGGACTGTTTGAGACGAGATTTATATTGAAAAGTTAGAGCTATATGTGAAACTATGCTATTTAATGTGACGGTTTTTGTATTTATATCCATCAGATGGAACTAGTCTACTGGAATGTATTGTCTTTGTGAAAATGAATGAAACTTTGATACATTTTTATCGAGAGCATTTTTCTTTAACCATTGCGGCAAAAAGAAGAGATTATTAGACAGCTGTGTGTAGCAGGATGGGCACAAGAGGGGGCACTAGTCCTCTTGTACCTGTATGTATACTTTACCATGGGACTCTAAGCTCTTCTATTCAACTCCAGCTGGCAGCTATTGCACCAGACGCAGACACCGTAGTCAGTGATCTCATTTTCTCTTTGTCCTACAATGTTGATAAGAGACTCGATAAGAGAGAAAATGACTGAATCATTTTTTAAAAACAGGCCATATTTTGAGCACAATACGCTGTGAAAACCCCAGCCTGTGCTTTATCATTGCCCTCTCCCCCGTAGCGAACTTAACTACCTGACACCTCACCTTTGCCGTCCAAAGGCAACGGTGCAACAAAACATTGACTTATTGAGTTTCTGTCGGCCGCTTTTGTTACTGCTGCACTACAGTCACTGTATTCCCATGTGTGTTTTTTTAAGGCTTGAGATTATGTGTCGCATGTTGTCGTCTCCTGGTGTTAACAGAAGCATTCCTCGCTGCCCTGTGTGATTGTCCGGGTTAGTAGTTGATACCCATGACTTACAGTACAGCACACATACAGTATTTCAACTATGGAAAGAGGAAAGGTAAAGGTTTTGACCTGAGGTCATTGCTCACCTTGCTTTTTTGCCTTAGATACTGTTCTTATTGCCTGAACATTTTGTGAAAGGATAGCTAGGACAAAGATAGTCAGGAACTATCACTATTCTCAGTCCAGTCCTTATGGCACAAGCCCATCCATACTGTCCGGATGCTTCAACCAACAAGACGATAATAACCAACAAGACGATACTGTACATGGTTGTATTACTCTAGACATAAAAAAGGCTTTATATAAATCTGTGTGAAAGCATTTCTTATCCACAAAGATCTTACATTCTTTGTTCTAGAACAAATCCAGTGTTTCTTGATTTAAAGTGATTTAACCAGTACAAAATAAGAGGAGTATTTTACTAGTCAGGAGTCCGGAGTTGTCGGGAGACTGAACATTCAGTGTTTCCACTAGCAAATGGGCTCTGGCCTTTCTGTACATGGTTAAAGCACGCAAAGGAAAGCTTGGTGTGTTTATAATCAGCCAATCTGCAGTCTACTGTTATTTTATCATGTTTCAAATGAAGCACATGTTACATAACACGTTAAGACAGATGGGCACACTCACTTACAAAGACTTTTTCAGTCTTCGTTAAAGCTTAGCCTCCAGATGATTGTGGGACAAATGAATCACATCCTCATGGCCTGCACATCTCTCACATCTTTGCCAAGACAAACAATGTAATTTGATGTGCTGCTTAAGGGGATGACCTGTACAGGTGACAGCAGAATAAAGACGGGACAACTTGAATAGAGGAAAGAAATAGCATTTGCGCAGAGTCTGAATAGAAGTTGGGCTGGTGTACCGTGGCCTTACCCCACCAATGTCACGGTGGAAATCAAGCTGGGCGGCTGGGCATGTGGCCTTGCCTCAGCTATGGGAATAAGAGGAGCACATGATTCATATCTGGCAGACATAGATGAAGTGGATTGTAATGCCGCTCAATGAGTTCACCAGTTTAATGTTTCCCATGATAACAGAAAGAGAAATCACACAAAGAGAAAACTAATTGAGAACACACACAGAAATGTTTCCTCTTGGCAGTTAGCATGGCGTAGCAAAACCTATTGTTAGACGAAAATTAGAAAACAGACAATTTGAGAGGACTCTTATTATTACTTATTGTTAACATTTCGGTCAGTGATTCCCAGGACACTCGGAACACTAGAGCCCCTGAAACCTGGGGGACATGTGGCTCCAGTAGGTTTATAGCGTGTAGTAAAGGTTTGTCCCCAGCAACTGTTCCTTTTCTGTACAGGGCCCTCTAAGACACAGGTTAGTCTTCTGTGGAATATCTACAGAAGTGGCCGAAATTTCAGTGTTACACAAATCTCCAAGAACCACATCAAACGAGCCGTCATGTAGCGCTACTGACAGAACAAAAAGGTTAATCTAGAACCGTAGCAACTGTAATTCCACCTATTGACAAACAACAATTTGTCAAAACTTC
>JAGFZM010000082.1:1278414-1290360 GCA_017657215.1 Limnothrissa miodon | reverse complement strand
CACACACACACAAAACCACTCATATACCCAGGTGTAAAATACAAATGCCAGTGAGTTGTGAATCCCCCTGTCTTTCTCCTCAGACCCATGCCCCCCCGAGTCTGTGTGGGTGGTCGAGGCAGAGGTGGGGATGTGCTCCGTGATGTGGAGTGCGGTGGACTTTGCCGACTTCTACATCGTTTACGTGAAACGGGACGATGGATCGGAGGAGCGATGCAACACCACGAGCACCGTCTGCCGCTTCCACTGCCTCTGTGGCTTCACCTTCTTCCCCACAGTCTTTGGCTACAACCAGGCAGGCCCCAGCCTACCAGGCCCTGTGCTCAACTACACCACAAGTATGAGCCACAGGAACCAAGCCAATTCTATTTTATTAAACAAATTAGATACTTCTAATTTACAGTAAGTAATAAGGTAAATGGTACAATTTTTTCAGACAATACTAGTTAATGTTAGTATAAATAAAGACACTCCTTATGAACATTCTAAATACAGACAGAAAACTAGGGCCCCAGTGATGCTGCAAGTACCTACCACTGTGTTTTATTTTATTAGGCTCTGCTTGACAATGTCCCATTTGTACTTTCTTTCAAATTAAAGATGAAGAAATATTGGGACAAAGGACCTTAGGCCTTGTCTGCTAAATGTATTTTCTTGAACTTGAAGCATGTATTAATGATAAATATTGCGAGAAAATAACAATAAATCTGACCATAAAATGAATAAGTTGACCCTGAATATTACCAAGTAGAGCACACAAGTGCAATGGCATATTATAGGAGATATGTCTGAGGCCAATACAGAGGTGTGATTTCAAATGATTATGCAGGATAGAATATACAGTAGTTATTTGTACATAACTGTACAGATACTTTGAATTGCCAGAAAGTTACGATCAGACTGCTGCTCACAACACAAGGATTAGTTCAGATGAAACATGAGTATTACATTTAGTCCAGAAAGGGTAGTTTACACAGCCCAACGCTCTTTGTTAAGGTGGGGGCCAAGTAATTAGATCAGAGTTGTCCTCCAGTGGCTTGATGCAGACGGATTTCAGTAAATTTTGCCTTACACAAAACATGGAAAAATCACTAAAGGCCAAAATCCCTGAGCTGTGCTCTGAAATATTTCTTTCTCATTTCTGTCTCTTTTATCCAGTTCCTTGTTGTCCAGAGGATGTGACAGTGTTACTGGTTTCCACTGAGACGCTGGACATCACATGGTCAGCAGTGCGCGGGGCCGAACTGTACGAGACCATTGCAGCTGACCAGAGCGACGTGATACACTGCAACGACACAGCACCCATGTGCGCCCTCTCCGACCTCAGATGCAACAGCGGCTACAGCGTGGTGGTCCGACCCTGCAGTGAGATCCGGGGCTGCAACAACACATGCAGAGCTCATACACAGATGACAGGTAACTGCTGCATGTGCATGGCCACCCACACCGTACAAATGTCTCATTATCTTACATGTACATTTTTTTAGGGTCCCAAAAATTACCCCAGGTTATACTAATCTTATAAGAATCAATCTGCTACAAATGTGCTTGTAAAATTAATTAAATTAAACTAAATTAAATTAATTAAATTAAATTAAATTTAAAATTAAATGTCCTGTCGTAAAAATGAAATCACCACCAAATGCCCAAAACTAATCCCATCCGTATATTACCTAATCTTAATAGACACATTCACACTCCTTAAACTCATCTCTCCTTGGTCTTATGCCTGATCTTCCTCTTCCAGCCCCCTGTACCCCAGAGATTCTGAACATCACCCAGGTGGCAGTATCGCGTGTGCTGGTCCAGTGGGGTGCAGCTAACACTGCGGCTAACTACACAGTAGATGCAGTGGGCAGCAGCGACTCCCACAGCTGCCAGTCCTCTGGGAAGTCATGTGAGCTCACCAGCCTGCCCTGTGGCACCACCTATGAGGTCAGCGCCTACGCCAGCACCGCGGCCGGGCGCAGCTTACCCAGCTACTCACAAACCTTGGAAACAGGTAGGATCACCTATATATAACCTATATATGTTGTGGATGTTGTGGTAGGGGTCAGCAAGGTCGGCGCTATTTTCACTTGCCCCTAGTCGCGTGCTCACTGACACTGTTCCATCACTGATGCGTTCACACAATCCCATTGATACGTGCATTGATTCAGAAGGTCGATTTAAAAATAAAATGAACAAATAAAGGATTCTATTACGTTACAACAAGTCATTGAGCCTCAAGCACAATAAGAACGTGGTATGGACATGTGACTAACCAAATGTATAGAGCATGAAGGGATGAAAGAAACATGAGCAGTAGCTGGATTTCACATATTGAAGACAGCGTATCGCCACTGCAATTACTGCATTGAATGTTTTTGTATTGGCTTTCCAAAGGGTGCCAAAATAAGGAAATCAGGAAAAGCTATTTTAATTGTTCATTTGATGTATATATATATATATATATACACACACACACACACACTCACACACATCTTTGTCTGTCTCTCTTCAGAGCCTTGTTGTCCCGCCAGCTTAACAGTGGCGCAGATAACTCAAGCGATGACGCGGGTGTCGTGGTCACCAGCGATAGGGGCTCGCTCCTACATCACCTCCCTCACCTCACCCAAAGGCCAAGCCAAGTGCCACACCATGGACACGCACTGCAGCATGGGATGCATCACCTGCGGCACCAACTACACCGTCACTTTGGAGGCCATCAGCCGAACCGGACACAAGAAAGTGTGCAGCTACCACGGATTCTCCTCCAGTAAGGGCCCAGTGGAAACCATTTTAGGAAGGGATCTTGACCCTTGTCATTTATTTCCTCATTTATAATAAAATAGTCATAAACATGTTCAAGGGATTCAGGGAGTCAGTCAATTTTGATTGGTGTATTTATTGTTAATGTGCTGTACACACACGTCACACATTTTCTGTCATTTGTCTGTGTGTTCTAGGTGCGTGTTGCCCCTCGAGTGTGAAACTGTACCGCATGGCCAACAACACCCTGCGCGTGTATTGGCGCTCGTCTGACAGTCTGCACAACCATGTGGCTGACCTGTATGGAACCAACTCCAACTACACCTGCACGCCACCCACGGGCTCCAACTACTGCGACGTGTCCGAGATCGTCTGCGGGGATGTGTACACTGTGGTGGTGGCGCCTCTGGCCCAGGATGGCACCAAAATCACCTTCTGTCCCAGAAGGATGTACTCAGGTGGGGAAGGTCATATTCACTTGGTTTGACTTGGAAAAGTTACTGAGTACTGAGACCTACTGTAATCAGATACTGAGTACAGTGTGCCTTGTGTGTCTAAAGCTTTATGGTTTATTGGAATTGACGCTTTGAAACCAAAGGGATTTGCCTAACCATAACCTTACTATATCCATAACCATAATAAAACCATAGAGATTTGTCTGTCTACAACCATAACTTGGCCATGAGCATAACCATGTACTTTGTCCCTAATCATTTTTTTTTCTATTCTGTGTGATCTGTTTATTTTAGTGTCCTGCTCGGGAAATATTCTAGGAATGGGTAGGTACAGGCCAAAATTCATATCTGGTGCCTAAAGAAATTATTCTATAAAATCTAGAGTATTATTAAGTCGCTCCTCTTGTATAACCACTGAGCACCTTTCTCTTTCTGTTGCAGTGATCTATCGTGGAAAAAGAAGTGTTGATTAACCACCAAAGTAAGTATTGTAAAATCCTTTTGGTAACATAACAGATACATGAGACTGAGTAGGTTTAGAAAGATGTAATAATATCACAAATGTGCTCTACCTCAGAATAGGCCCACAGCATAAAACTCTGAGCCCTTAGGCAGCCCTTGCCAGTAAAATCTGTGGGACTCTCTGTGTCTGTGTCAATGTCTGCAATGTCTGTGGTCACAAATTCAACATGTACTTGTAATTCTAAACTATAGACCCTTCCCCCATTTGTGGCTCAGATATATCAGTTTTCTGTGTTCTGTAAGTGATAGCATATTTTGTATACTTCTGGAGGATACTCAGAGAGAAAGTTAAGACTGAGGCAAAAATAGCATCCTCGGACACAGGTATAAGCAGTTGAGGTGTCTCCACAAGCTTCTCTAAGTAAATCACAACGAGTGTGGATTGCATTTCTGGCCTCTTTTGTTCGACCTGAACAACACTGATGCTATCATATCGCATCATATGCACAAGTGAGAAATTATGTCTTTCAGTGTAGCACCTGCAACAATAATGAGGCATCCTCTTTCAGAGTGTGCTTATGAATACAAATGCATAGCTGGCTCAATAGGTTGGGGAGCGGAGTGCCCATGAGAATACTGCTCGTGTGCAGGTTGTGCATATGTCCTGTGTAGGTTCTAAACGTGACTAGTGGACACTAGTAACATGACGCAGGGGTTTTATCAGTTGGGACAGTAACATGTGACAACAGGTTGATAACAGGTGTATGACAGCTGAAGAATCCTGTCATGTGCCAAAAGACTGACACAGAAAATGAAAAAGTGAGAAGGCTGGAGCTATGGGGTCTCAACAAGTTGTTATATAAATAGGTGTGATGAATAGATTGCTAATGCTCCTTTTCACTCATTCTTCTCTGTTGAATTACACTAAATAACAAAAAATCCTTCAGATAACCTGCATAATTTGCCATAAGAAAGGACAACATGTTATGCAAATCAGTAGTGGAGCTTGTACATTCTGAGCAATAGAAACATGTCCAGTTTCCTTCTGATAAAGAATTAGGAACTTGAGCTGCGATTCATCCCTTGGTGTCGGTCACAGCACTGTGAACTGATGAGGTTGTTCATGTGTAGCATGAAGATGTCATTGGTCACTTGCAACATGAAGTTGTGTTTGAATCTGAGCAGATGGAAAAATATTTACTGAATGTAGTCACACAACATGACATTCTTATATGCTGAACAACGATATGCCTTTAAACTGTCTTTTTGACAAATCCTGTTCTGCAACTGTACAGGACTTTTTTTTTTACTTTTTAAACTAATGTTTGTGTTTGGTTTGATTCTTTTAGAAACCCAGGACCTAAGAAGTGGAACCAGTCAACTGTCATGAAATGTCGTGGGATTGAATAATTGCTTTGTTTTTTGTTCTCTTGAATAAAATTATTAATTATCTTGAAATGTTAAGATTGGCTAACATTTGATGCCATATTGCTGTAAATATCAATTTGATTCCAGGTTCCAGCTATTGAAGCTTATCCCACTATTATATATCTAGGAATTCCCTTTTCATGGGTCTTTGACACACTGGATGCAGATGTAGGGAGTACCCAATTTGTCAAGAAAAAAAAGGGTCATATTGAAAAAATACACTGTGCAATACCTGGTTGACAACACAGTTTTTTATGCCTAATACATATCTGTGTTATCAGTGTATTGAAGCCATTATGCTGTTATAAAAGTGCTTTAATGTATACTATAATTATATGTATACTGCTGTACACTGTAATGAAGTTGGAATGTCAGGCATCCCCTAATCCTGCACAGTAAGTTTCAGTTATTTCATAAATTGATTGCCAAAGGGCCATTATAATAGCTGTAATCCCCTTGAAGCTTTGTTTCATGTAGCTGTCTGATACTGTTCTGCTGGGGCTTAAATCGAATCTTACATTGGCTATTGCTCGTGAATGAGGAGCTTGCAGATTATGCCGAAATTGTCATAAAAGTCATGTAACTCTGAAACTCAAACTGTGGCCTACATTGGTGCATGAATTTGTGTAAGTGTAAATCAACCCTAACAAAAGATTTCTTGAAGTATAGAACCTCCACAGGATGATTTATGAGGTGTGTTGGTGACTTTCTGTGATCCTGAAAAGTAGGCCAGTGAAAAAAAAACATATGCAACACCTATGGCTGCTTCTTCAGTGTCTCTGATTGCCTCCAGACACACGTCCTTTGGATGATAAAAACAGATTGAATTGCTTCATATGTGTTGCATATTGACTGCTGAGAGCTTGTGGACTGTCCTCAATAAAACACACATACTTGCATTATTGCTGTGTGACACTACTCTGTTATGTCAGTACTAAAACCATGAAACATGCTGCACAATATATGAGTTTATAATTACTACCACTGCATACTGAAGCGATGCGTAATTGTAATTTAAAATTAAATGCAACAATGCAATATTGCAGTGTATTTATGTGCAGTAGGACTTTACAGACTTCGTATGTCTGTTGAAACTGAAAGATCAACCAGCAAGACAATAATGATATCAAGTCAGTTTTATTGTGAATTATTTACATGTACTAGACATACAAAGGAATTGAAATTACATTAGACAGACAATACAGGACAGAACAAACTATAAAGTGCATAGAACAACATAAACTATGTTCTGACAGAAAATATTCTAAATACTCTTACTACTAGAGATGCAGTAGACAGACCAAACAGCACAGACAAGCAAGTGTACAGGTACAGCAGGAGACATGTTTTAACCCCATAGTAGCAGTATGTCTCCTGGTCTGGAATATCAACACACAGCCATGAATATTACTGTTTAATTTGTGAAGAGTCTCCGGGTGAGGGACATCAACACATAGATATGTAAATCATCCTCATCATTGATCAGAATAGTGACTTCTCATAAGGAAAGAAGATAAACAGGTTTCTGGTCATAAGGGAAAGAATGAGAAATCTGTATGAAAGTGAGTTCAGTGCCCCCACTGGATCTGCTATCTGACACTTGTCTTTCAAGGACGACAATACATCACATAGCTTTAAGACAAATGCCAACAGAGGAAGGGAAGGGAAGGGGAAGTGAGGTTGGAGAAGTGGTGAGTGAGAGCAGTGGCATAAGAGAGTACGCAATGTTGGGGTGTGGTTAGGATGCGCTGCACACGGTGACGCCTTCTCATCATTCCTATCCTATCATATCCATGCTTGCTTACAGAATAAGTGGGTGAGGCACAATGGAAGTTGCAGGTTTGACTGTGGGTGATGTAACATAAACCAAATAAAAGATGAACATTTTCAAAGATTATCTCAGTACATTAAATGATATTGATAAATACCCTAAATTCCAGACAAACAAACGTTGCTGTGAATCAACTTGAAATACAAACAAAATGAGTTTGAAGAGGGAAGAGGTAGTTACAAGGAAAAGAAAGGATGTCTGGTATCAGCAGGGCCGGCTTGTCCATTAGGCACTATAGGCAAATGCTAGGGGCGCAATCCATCCAGGGGGCGCCATACAAAACGGAGGGGAAAAAATGCAAACATTCCACTAAAACAAATTGGTATTAACGTGCCTTATAATAAAAAAACCGACTCGCACATGCCTTCATCTATAGTAGGCTAATAATCATAATGATGCATTACTTGGTGCATTACTTTCCTGTGGCGCCCCATCTCCTTCCTTCGTCTTATTACTCTCTACCTGCTACATGGATGAACACAACGCAACCTACCTCACTTCACAATCGCGGTTTTAAAAAATTGTCGCTGTTGGCTATCTTAGTGAATAACAACGCATATTTCTGCGGGTGTTTATCATGCGAGATACAGCAAGTTATAACGTAAAGTTAATGGTAAACTGCTCCTTTACAACATACAGCAAATGGTCAGATATTTTGCCTGCATTTGCGACGTAATACCAGTTTATTTTAGGTAACGTGCATTCCGTGGTTGAAGGCCAATGAGATTGGATGCGTGGGTTTTTTGCTAAGTCGCCTTTGGACTTAAATATAGCCTGCTTCATTGGACTGAAATTTCAGGTGTCAGGCTACTTCTTGTTTGCTTCTCGTGTAGTTTGTTGCCATATGCCTTTTTAAACCCATAAATCCAAGTATTTGTGCATCATAAATTCTCTATGACTATATGGAAGATAAGATTTATTATAGCCTAATTGACATGGAACGTAGGTGAAAATGGCCTTGTTCCAACTTTTTTGGGATTTGGGATTTATATATTAACTACAGAGGTTACTCACACCCACCCCTGCAAATCCTCCTGTCACCCAAACCTCAGTGGCACAATCTAGCAGTGGGTTTTGAATGTGTTAAATTGGTTTATTTAAATAAACAAATGTCTAAGCTATTTAGTTTCTTGTGAGAATGTAGCAGTGGATTTTACTGCAATGCAAGGGGGCGCCACCTAATATCTTGCCTAGGGCTCCAAATCTGTTAGAGCCGGGCCTGGGTATCAGGAAACTACTGCAGAAATGAGTCCCAAAAAAAAAGCATGTGGATGACACTATTCTTATGCATTCATTACTTCTCAGTACCACTTTGGGTTGCTGGGTGTGAATTTCAGGTGCTGAATTTCAGGAGCTGAATTGCAGTTGACATCTTGTCTCTCTCAAAAAGCCACTGATGATTATGTCGTAATCTCTTATTGTCTAGAACAAAACATTATATCTATAGCTGATGCATGGACTTGACGCACAGTCTCTGAGAAAGATCATTTGACATTAAATCAATGTGTTTCTATGTGTTCTTGTATTAATGTATTTTTCTATGTGTCTAGGATATAAAAGCAATTTTTAAGCTTGAGAGAGGGAGAGAGAGAATCAGATAAAGAAATCATCATCATTTTTATCCTTCTCTTTAAATGTGAATCATTGTACTTGGAGCTTTGAATATCTTCTTTGATATCCTTGACTTTTTGACTCTTTTCATTTCTTGACACTGACGTATTTTCAGGAAGAGTGGCTTTATCCAGTAAATACATGCCTTAAGCTATTTTTCAGCTCCTTCCTGTTCCACCTTCTTTATCTCATGTTTCAATATCAGTTTCCACCAAAACCTTTTTTTGACACTTGCTGGCATCAATATAATAATTTCTTCAGTAATATTTCTGTTATTGGTAATCATTTCCCTAATATTTTACCTGTTTACTTGTCATGCATTTTCCATGCCATGGAAATCATGCTAGAATTTGACCCTTTGAATCTGAGCCCACCTCCCACACTTTTCACTCACACGTTCATTCTATCTGACCACCAAAGGCACTGGGATTCCACCTGTCCTCGTCGTCCTGATTGGCCAGGCCATTACTAGATTAGATTATGGTGCTGCTATAACATTTCAGAATTTCCTTCCTACTGGGAGCTTACCTTTTGCTGGATGTAAGGAATATCAATACTCTGGAAAGCAAAAAGGCATAACCTGCAATGGATTTACTGGGAAGATTATTTATTTCAGCATTACTGGCATCTGTGACTCAGGTAATTTCACAAGTTATTTTTTATTATTGATTTATACATTGATACATTTTATATTTATATTATCTCTAACTGCCTACATGGTGTTTGAAACACTGTAATCATATTTTAACTATTGTAAATGTAATACATGTGAGTAATATGATGTTGTTCATCATTTTCAGATACAGAACACATTTGCAGGTAACACTTTACTTTACTGACAAATTCTTATAACAACTCAAGTAAAGTACAGATACTCCCAAAACCTACTTAAGTACGGTAGTGAAGTATTTTTACTTAGTTACTATACATCACTGGCAATAACTAAAAAAATATTAACTACATATAAATATTACATTATATTAAAATAAATACACACATAATCAAATGGACTCATGTCTGAGACAACCTATTTGAGGAATACATGGAAAATTAAGCAATACAAATTTAAAATGACAAAAATATTGCAAAAAAACAACCGCTGGGGTCATTTTTGACTCCACGTGTGCATCGAAGGGTTAAAAATGTTTTTGACAGCTCAATAGTGTCATTCGGGGTCTTTTTTCTGAAAGTTGACACTGTTTAGGGTGAATGATGCTTAATGAAAGCAGTTATAGACAATGATTTGTCACATGAAATTAAGTGTCATGTTACCTATAGGCTCATTTCACACTTACTGTGTTACTGAACAGACTGAACAGACACTTCACTTAACTTCAAGTTGAAATGGGCAGCCTTACATTTCACTTTAGGTCTATATGTATCCACTATAGCCTGGATACATGAAGAATTTAGATTCAAAATACTCAATAGGCCTATCCATTTTCAAAAATAAACATCCAATTGTTTCAATAATAATTTTCAAGTATCAAGTAAAACAAACCAAGCCTAAATAAGCCATATATTTTTAATACCATTATTAATGTTGTTTTTAATTATCAAACAAGAATTTCAAGTGGAGACTGCATAGGCCTACAGCTAGAAGTTGTCGACATTTCATTGTTAATGTTTTTTTTCTCTTTAGCATGTCCCATCACTTCTCTCACGTCCCCTTCTGCATCAACCTTAACTGTGAAGTGGAGCAGTTACGCTGGAGCTACCAATTACTTTTTGGACTTACGAATAATAAATGATACAAGTGTTGCGCCTGTCGTGGTGACCTTAACAGCATCCAGCACGGAAAAACCGGTTCAAGGATTAAGACCTGGAAAACTTTACCAAGTCACATTAAAAGTTTTTCAGTTTTACTATGTTGTCTGCACAAGTAGTGATCAGTCGTATACTGGTAAGATTGAAAAAAATAAATCAATCAAGTCTTGTGGATCGATTGATAGATCGATTAATTGATTGATTGGTTGTGTGATTTTTCCAATTCTGATCTGATTCTGAACATTTTTCCTTATTTTTTACAGTTCCGGCGACATCTCAACTAACATACTCTAAAGCTATATCTAGTACGACAATAAGTCTGCAATGGTCAAGTGTGACTGGCGCCCAAAATTATCTAGTAATCGTAGAAGGAACGTTTAATAAAAATTATTATCATAACTTCACCACCACATCTCAAAGTGCGCAAGTGGGTGGTCTCCAACCACAAACGCCATTTGACTGCTATGTCTTTTCATCTAACCAAGCTGGGTTTGGAGCCAAAAGTATAGTGAAGACAGTTACAACACGTAAGTGATAGAAATCCTCCCCATATTTTTACAACAAAAGTAGCCTATATTTTTCTGACAACATGTGACACTAATCAGTTCGAAATTAAGTGCTCATCTGATTTACAGTGGTGCAGCCGCCAGGTGGTGTAGCGGTGACCGCAAACGGCAGAAACGCTGCGCAAATATCATGGAATCCTGTGCAAGGCGTGCTGTTGTATGAAGTGAAAATTACAAATAACGGCAATTCAGCCGCAGCACCTATAATCCAGAAAACAAGTTCAACAAGCCTGCAAGTTACAAATCTACAGCCATGCTCTTCATACACAATAGGAGTGTCATCTCTAAATGCCTTTTTAGAGCCTGGCGAGCCTTCAAACGTCACCCACTTAACAAGTAGTAAGTAGACTTAAGTCATAGGGCCACTAGCCTACAGTCCATTTGGTTCTTTTTCAGCCATGGGCGTTTATATAAAATAAGCGAATACCTTATAACATAATAATCAATGCCTAATACTTCCCATCTTTACCAATTTCTTCCTCATTAGCAATAAACGGGGTTACGTCTGTAACAGTGAGTTATAGTTGTTCAAGTGGCATGGCCAATGTTACATGGGACCAGGTGTTAGGAGCGGACTCGTACAAGGCCACGGCGAAGGACGGCAATGGAACCACGCTGAGCTGCACGTCCACATCGACTAGCTGCCAGATAACCATGCTGAAGTGCGGCACGCTCTACCTAGTCTCCGTCACCGCCATCTCGAACGCGTGCGAGAATACCTCCAACTACACAGCATCGTTTCAAACAGGTGAGCCAGCCCCTAAGGAGCGTTTAACACGCAATGGTCCCGTAAAAAGATTCTTCCTATAGGTATCCAGTAGTCAGTATTCTCAGTTGAAGATAATAGAACACACCCAGGTATTTATTTGGAATAGAATTAGGCCTAATCTCTGTTTAATTGTCGAAATGTCTAGTAGGCTATGTTTAGACAATGGTTTCAAAGGTCACAGATTGTTGCACAGAGTATGCTTCACAGCATAATAACTTTGTAACTTAATCTCTCTCTCTCTCTCTCTCTCTCTCACCCCCTATCTCTCTTTCTCTCTCTCTCTCTCTCTCTCTTTCTCTCTCTCTC
>JAGFZM010000082.1:1258889-1270173 GCA_017657215.1 Limnothrissa miodon | reverse complement strand
TACTAAAGGCTGTCTTTTCTCCTCCTCTAGAACCTTGCATCCCGCAGAATGTGACCGGGTCTCAGAGCTGCGGCTCCAACTCCCTGGTGACGTCTTGGGGCGCCTCCCCTTATGCCAGCGGCTACTGGGCACGGTTGACGGGCGCCAATGGCTTCTCTGAGCTCTGCTCCACCGCCAGCCTGTCCTGCACATTCAGGGGCCTCCAGTGTGCCAGTCAGTACAGCCTAAGTGTGGCCGCATCAAACGCAGCCTGCAACAGCAGCTACAGCTCAGTTGTAACACTGACCACAGGTATGTCTGTGTGTGTGTGTGTGTGTGTGTGTGTGTGTGTATGTGTATGGGTGTGTGTGGTGGGTTCTTGAGAGGGATACATTTTGCAACCAACTTACATGAGCTTGTAGTGTGTGTGAGTAACAACTGAATTATTATTAGTCACGGAGTAGGATGAAGCAAGCTGTTAAGAATAAAAGGCTTGTCAAATGTAGCAGCATTTAGTATCTCACCTCATCGCATGTCTTCACAGCTTCCTGTGATGTGCAGAACGTCACTGCCGTGCCCGTGTGCGGCTCTGACACTGGCCTGGTGTCGTGGGTGGCCAGCTCTGGGGCGGGTTCATACACCGTGCTGGCGCAGGGCGAGGGCCAGCAGACGTCCTGCCGCAGCAACAGCACTTCCTGTGTGGTGGGGCGTCTGGAGTGTGGGAAGGTGTATAACATCACCGTGCTGCTGGACGGAGGGATAGGCTGCAGCGACACGTCTGCGCCCAGTGCCACCCTCCACACAGGTAACGAGGCCCTCAGCGTTACAGTCAGTTATTTACAGCAACACTGACTTCAGTTACAGTAATGCATTTAAAGGGGATTTAATATGCCAGTGAACATCAAATTGACAGTTTTTGAACCTTTATAGATGAAGAGACAGTTTAGTCAGTCGATGGCTTTCTGTTGATGTATTTTCTTCAGTCAATGTTTGTACTCTGTCACAGTTCTCTCTTGCTCCCTCTCTTTCTATCTCTCGCTCTGTTTCCCTTTCTCCTCTCCATCTCTCTTTTGCACTGTCCTCCATAGCTCCCTGCGCTCCCAACATCACCGCCACCCGTCTAGACTGTGACTCCAGCAGTGCTGCCATCTACTGGACGGGTGTGGCCGATGCAGTCAACTACCAGGTTAACGCCACATCCAGTGACGGCCTCACGGCCTCCTGCAGATCTGCCAACCTAAGCTGTGCCCTGAGCCAGCTGCAGTGTGGCCACACATACGCCGTTTCTGTCACAGCTCAGGGCAAGCAGTGCAACAGTGGCCCCAGCGCAACCACTAATGTCATCACAGGTGCGTCCGCAAAGGGAGATTGATCAGACCACAGCAGTAAAATGAGAGGAGAGGGAGAGACACACACACACACACCACACACACTTTATCTTGCTCCTTTCTACACACACCTATTTTTTATGCACAATAGAGTGAAAACGTGAAATTTTTTTACATCCATTTTTCTATTCTATCCATTATTTCATCCATCCAAACTTCCTTGAATACATGAATTCTTGGTTAAATCTTTCCAGGTCTTTATATTATGTGTTTGAGCCAGTAGAAGCTGAATAACAGCCTCCTTGTTTGACCCACCTTCTTCCCCCAGCCCCATGCCCACCGTCTGCAGTATCCACATCCTATGACTGTGGCACCAACGCCGTCACCATCGGCTGGGGCGTCAGCGATGGCAGCGTGACGTTCGTTGCCGTGCTACAAGGGGCCGGGGGCACGAACTCATGCCAGACGAGCGGCAGTAACTGTTCCGTGACGGGCATGCAGTGCGGACAGAACTACAGCGTGGCTGTCAAAGCTGTGTCTATCTACTGCAACAGCAGCCAAAGCACGTCTTCAGGGTTCCGCACAGGTAGAGCACACACATCAATAATCAACCTGTTAGAGTTACACGCAGGTATAGCACACACATAAACCATCAAACTGTCAGTCATGGATGAAATATCAGTCAGCTGCAGTAATATATCAGTCACATTTTGATGAATAATGCTGTATGCGAGAACTGGGAAAAATGGCATGCTTTTAAAAGAGATAAAGTGCAAAGGAGTGAAATGTGTTCTATGTGAGCTACGTCAGTAGGATCTACATTAGTCATACGCTGAGGCTGAATGAATGAAGGAATGAGTATGATTAAGCTCTGATGGATCTTTACCAGACAAATGGCACACACACACACACAAACACTCACACAAAATTTTAGACCCATCTGTGCTTTCCTGCTTCCAGTGCCCTGCACGCCTCAGTCGGTGCAAGCCTCGCTGGTGTGTGCCAACAGCTCGGCTCTAGTGAGCTGGAATGCCAGCGCGGGTGCCATGGCCTATAACGTGTCTGCGGTCGGCAGTGGTGGAGATGCCAGTGAATGCCAGTCGTACGGCACCAGCTGTCAGGTGTCAGGCCTGCGCTGTGGGCAGACCTATGCCATCACTGTGACGCCATACACAGCCAGCTGTGCTGGAGTCCCAAGCACAAGCATCTCTTTGAATGCAGGTACTGAAATTGGAATAAAATAAATGCATTTTGCCTGGCTCAAGCTAAGCTAAGCTAAGTGTTAGTAGACAGCTAGCTTTGAGTATGTAATGAAAGTACGTGAAGTGTATTTTGAGGTAACACACAGTAATTTGTGCATTTATTCCATGTTTTTTTTTCCGCATTTTTACAAACTCCCCCCCTCATCCGACAGCACCCTGTAAACCTCAGGGGAGTTCTGTAGAGCTGGACTGTGCTTCGAATGTGGCCACGGTACGCTGGCAAAATGGCAGTGCAACCGAGACGTACACAGTCACAGCGGTGGACGGCAGCGGAGGCCTCCAGTCGTGCAGCTCCAACCAGACCAGCTGCTCCTTCAGCCAGCTCAGCTGCGGCACTCGCTACAACTTCAGCATAGTGAAGCTCTCAGGGCAGTGCGTGAGCGAGGCCAGCTCCAGCATGCAGCTGCTAACAGGTACACAGCTCCTCTGTATGCCTCCTTACACACACACACACACACACACACACACACACACATCACAGCGTATTATCTTAACAGTGTTGGAAACATTGGGTCCAGACATTATTAGTCACAAATAATCACAACTAGTTCCATATAGGAAAAGAATTATGTTAATGCCCATTGTTTTTCAATATCCAGCCCCATGTGTGCCCGTGTCTGTGACACCTGTCGTGGACTGCAACAGCAGCGTGGTGTCCATCTCCTGGGGCAGTGCCCTGGGCGCCAGCGGCTACTTGGCACAGGTGGTGGGCAGCAGCAGTGGGCTCCGGAGCTCCTGCAACAGCACAGACACCCAGTGCTCCTTTAGTGGCCTGGGCTGTGGAGAGAGGTACACCGCCACCATCCAGGCGTTACGCGCAGACTGCATCAGCATGATCAGTGCACCTGTGACTTTCAGCACAGGTAAGCGGAAGGGCTATGAATGGAAAAGATGTTTTGACATTAAGAGACATGGCTTTCAAATATGAGGATACATGTCAGGCCACAAGTGGATTCCTTTTATAATTCTGCCCATATAATAAAATTCCAGTATGTCTTTGTAGCATGTAATGCAGTTGAATGAGCTTTGAAACATTCATATGATTACTTTATATAGCACTTACTATACCAGGCCAACAAGCACAAAATATAGTCCTATTGATCTGCTAAGTGTTTGCAATGTGGAAGAGTAGTGATTTTTAGGTGTGCAATGTTGATAGAATGGTAAGGTTTTCAGATTAGTATCACAAGTAGTAAGAGTTCTGCTTCCCCCCTCCCTCCACCACCCCAGTGCCCTGTCCTCACTCAAACCTGAGAGCCTCGCTAGACTGCCTCACCAACTCTGCCCTCATTACCTGGTTGCCGGGCAACGGCTCCATCTCCTACAATGCCACGGCCGAGAGCCTCTATGCCTCCCCCCACCGTCTTGGCTGTTCCAGAGTCAGCGGCTCCTCCTGCAACATCACTGGTGTGCAGTGCGGCCGGCGCTACAGGGTCTGTGTCAATGGACAGGGAGACAACTGCCCTGCTCCCCCTGGAGAATCTGCCTACATCTACTCAGGTATGCTTGGGCACAGAGGGTGGGGAAGAGGGCGAGATGGAGGTCTGTCCTGCAAGCGTGCACTATCTATGGATGTTAAAGACTGTGATTTGTACAAGGAAGTTCTACCGTACAGTATGAAAGAAAGAGTTTACTTAAGTGGGTGTGAAGCGATGCAGGTTCCTGTGAAGTTTTGACCTTTAACCTTTTGCCATGCATCCCCTTAGCTCCATGCCCCCCCACAAATGTAAGCGTGACATCAGCATGTGGATCAGACTCGGCATCCGTCTCGTGGACAGATGCGGATGGAGCGATCCTCTACCTGGTTTCTGCCAAGGCTGCTGACGGTCAGCTCCTCACCTGTGGCACCAACAGCAGCTCCTGCAACATCGCTGGCCTGCAGTGCGGCCGGAACTATGAGGTGTCCGTCACAGCCATCGGCAACAGCTGCAATAGCACCAGGAGCACAAGCCAGACATTAAAGACAGGTGAGTGGATAATAAGACTGCACTGAGACAGACATGAAGCACACAGCTCAGATGTCTGTAGTAGAATCAATATGTATATTATCTGAAAATGACTGATAATGGAATATGAGATGAAAGGTGAGTAGCACCTTTTTAAAACTATTGTTTTAAGGATAGATACAACAAATGCACATTGCTAGCCATTTTAAAGCAGGCAGAGGCGATTCTACATCTCCCGAATAGCCGAGACAGGAGCAATCGTCAAAATTTTGGTGTCAACTATTCAATTGCATTTTAGACAATCTGTGAAAGGGACTCAAAGTGTAAAAAACCGAACTAATCCTTTAATCATTTGTTGTGCCTCTGCAGCTCCTTGCACCCCTCAGGTTGTGTCCTCTCAGCTGGACTGCCAGGCTGGAGGGCTGAACGTGAGCTGGCAGGTGAGTAGCGGCGCAGTGGGATACTGTGCCTGGGCACGGGAAGGCACAAACACCCCCCTGAGGTGTGAAAGCAGGGATGGAGCCAGCAGCACCTGCACCATCCCTCAGCTGCCCTGCGGACGCTCGTACAACCTCACCGTGGTCGCCCTGGGAGATACCTGCAACAGCTCCAGGAGTGCACCTCAGGAGATCATGGCAGGTAGGGGGCAAAATGCTGTAGCCCATGTTTGCTTGGGAAATATAGTGAAATATATATTTATATAGTATATATAGTAAATATATAAGTGTTTATAAGTGTTTAAGTGTTATAATCTGTTATTTTATGTTAAATACTGTGTCTTGAGATGACAATACTGTGTTTTCTATTACTTGTAATGAGATGAAGTAATGCATGTAAAAAAGTAGACTAGATATTTTTTTCAAATGATCAAAGTAAAATTATATAGTGGCTCTGCCGAGGAAGCCAAACAGCTGTGAGATAAATAGTCTTTATTGACCTTCAGTCATTACATCATTTCATCTCATTTTACATTCTACATAAAAGTTCATCTCATTTTACGTAAGTCCACATAACACTGTTACAACCATTGTGTAGATCTTGACCTCATTTTACTCTCTTATCTGCCACTCAGCCCCGTGTCCTCCGTCGTCCATCTCCGCCTCACTGGACTGCGTCTCCCAGGTAGCACAGGTGTCCTGGGCCCAGGAGGAGGCGCTGGGCGTCACCTTCCTGGTGAACGTGACGGGCAGCGTGGGCACGGCCTCCACATGCAGCTCCAGCAACTCCAGCTGTTCCCTCAGCGGGCTGCAGTGTGGACAGCAATACAACGTCACCGTCACTGCCTCGGCTCGCGGCTGCACCAGCGCCCCTAGCGCACCGCACCCCCTCATGCAAGGTCAGAGGTCACTCACGTAGACACAACAGACTTCAGTAACCTTCTACTATTTATAAATCACAGAAAAATGACCTGAGGGGTGGATTGACAGTCTGACTGATTTATTAATTAAATCCTTGATAATGTGGAGGATAAAAACTTCAGTGACCGGTGCCAAAAGAACTGTTGCACATAAATAAACTAAATATCTCAATTAAATAAACTAAATATCTGTCTTCTGTCAAATTAAAGCTTGTGGACGTCAGCATAGCTGGAGTACTGCACTACCCCTCTGACATCAATAAGCAATGCTCTCTCCTTCTCCTCAGGCTCCTGCATGGCCAGCTTGTCTCGGGTGGATATACTGTGCCAGTCGGGCACTGCGCAGGTGGCGTGGGACGGGTCGGGCACGGGCGAGTACACGGCCACAGCGGAGGACGGCCAGGGCCGCAGGCTGAACTGCTCCTCCACTAACGGCTCCTGTGTGATCAGCGCCTTGCGCTGCGGGCAGCTCTACAACTTCAGTGTGACGGGGTCGCAGTGCAAGAGCCAGCCCAGCAACACAATACAGAACTACTCAGGTAGGGCACCTGGTTACATTAGAGATGTTTTGCTCTGCCGGAAAGATGCTTTAGAAAGTTCTGGAACGTTTCATAGACTGAACACATCCTTGCATTGTGTCCACAGCTCCGTGCCCGCCCGAGAATGTCCAGTCCTCCCTGAATTGTGGGAACAGCTCGGCCACTGTCTCCTGGGCACCAAGCTCTGGAGCCATGTTCTACACCGCCACCCTGACGCAGGCGAATGGGCAGCAGACCCACTGCAACTCCTCCGGCTCCAGCTGTGACTTCATTGACCTGGCCTGTGGACAGATCTACACAGTTACAGTGTCCGCTGGAGGACAGTCCTGCAGCAGCTCTCAGGCCACAGGCCCACCTCTCATGACAGGTACATAACACACACACACACACACACACTTGATGTACTTATAAAATCATTATTTTTTTCCAGACAAAATGAAGTGAGGGACAAGTACATCATATTTCGCTTCTGATATTTCTTTTTGCCTTGGCAGCACCATGTGTACCAGCAAACCTCACAGCCAATGTCAGCTGCAGCAGTAACATAGCAACAGTGAGATGGGAGAGAAGCGACAGCGCAGAGACTTATACTGTGGTTGCCATTGGTAACGGTCACTCAGCCACCTGCAACGCAACCATGCCTACCTGTGACCTCTCAACTCTGCTCTGTGGGCAGAACTACACCATCACCGTGTCTGCTGAGAACAGCAACTGCAGCAGTGGCTGCAGCCCACCTGTGGAAATCCGCACAGGTGAGCCAACACCTGAACGACAACTAATTGTCAGTAACAAGAGTTAGACTATTAGAAGCACAGGTACGGTTGTATATTTCCTATTGGTAGACCATGGACTGTAGAAGCACAGATACACATACTGTATTTGTATGCTATGCTTACAATTCTATGCTATGCATATGCATATGTATATCTTAATGTGTGCAAGAGGAATGCTTTATAAAAGATTTTAGCTATTTAGTTATTTATTATATTATTATTAGATTTATTTTATTATTATTATTATTATTATTATTTATATTTGTTTAGTTTATTCGTATTTATTAATTCATTATTTCTTTCCTAGTGCCATGTGTACCCAAAGATGTGAGGGCATCAGTCCAGTGCCTGTCCAACTCCATGACGGTGCAGTGGACGCCGAGCTCCAGAGGAGACGCCTACACAGCCACACTGTTGGACAGCAACGGCCAGTCCACCAACTGCCAGTCCTTGGGCGCGCAGTGCAACGCGTCTGGCCTCCAGTGTGGGCAGATCTACCGCGTGTCAGTGACGGCCGCCGACGATCAGTGCAGCAGCTCTGCCAGCACAGATGTCGCTCTTCGCTCAGGTCAGCACACGCAACGCACAGTCATGGGCGCTCTTGTGATGCGACGATGAGTAACTTTCTATTTTAACTCTGCTTTTATTATTTTGTTTCCCACCATATTTAGAGGGGATGAGGCTCTGAGTCATGCCCAGTTTAGTCTTATTTGTCTCGGCTTTGTCTTATTTGAATTGACATAAGTCCTGTGAGATAATGAGAGCAGCATTGTGAAATAACGTCAATTACGTCATTTCAATTACGAAAAAATGTAATTGAACTGAGTTGAAGCTGATATTGAGTTGAGTTCAGTAGGGTTCAGACTCATTGAATGTCTTAAGGTGATATTTAATTCATCTAATGCTGTCAATTAATAGTAGATTAGATTGATCTGATATGAGAAATGATTAGGTGTTAGGTGCCACTGTTTGAAATTCTCGTACTCTCTCTGTCTCGTCCAGTGCCCTGTGCTCCTACGGGTATCCAGGCAATCTTAGACTGCCAGCTGGGCACGGCCACTCTGTCCTGGCAGAACAGCGCTGGAGCAGTTTCCTACACAGCTGTGGCAAAAGCAGCATTGCTCGGGAACAACGTCACATGTGACACAAACGCCACTAACTGCAAAATGGACATGCTAGTCTGTGGGGAGGAGTATAGTGTGACCGTGGTGGCCCAAGGAGACACCTGCTACTCTTCAGCACAGATGCCCGGATACCTGATCACAGGTCAGTCACTGGCCAGACAAAATAAATAGAACAAATATTACAAACAGAAATCTCAACATGATAAATCACCCCTTTTTTTCACACCCTGTTTTTTCACAGAATGACTCATTATGTCTGTCAGAATAGTAGATTTAATTTAGAACTCATTAATCACACAATACTCAGTGATATTACAGTCTTTCGTTGTGTCTATACTTTGAGCGTAAGCATAGGAAACAAACCAGTGCTATAACCTGCTTTAATTACTTGGTGCTCCTCTAATGACGTAATCGTAATAGTTCATCTTCGGTGCGATGTGTGCTAATGTGAGCGACCTGTGTGTTGTTTCCCACCCAGAGCCTTGTGCTCCTGTGAACCTGAGAGTGCAGTACGGCCTGTCTGTGGCCCAGCTCACCTGGAACTCCACCAGAGGAGCCGTCAGTTTCACTGCAGAGGCCGTGACCCCCCAGGGCGTGAACACCAGCTGTAGCACCAACAGCACCAGCTGTGCCCTCTCCGGCATGGCCTGTGGTCAGGTTTACAACATCACGGTCACGGCACGCAACCAAGTGTGCCAGGGGACGTCTCAGGTGTACACGCTGAAAACAGGTGAGAGATGTGAGAAGATTGTACTTGGCAAGAAAAATGTGTCTGTTGACTGTGATGTAAAGAGAAGCATAGCTCAGTTTGTTGGCAGTTGACAAATCTGCTAGGGCTGTGAAAGTATTGATGGAACGTAAATTGAACCTCTTTGCTGATGAGGTTGCATGGTATTTAAACGTCATTGAATTTGGCCCGTCTTAGTAAAGTACAATACATATTTAGAGGCTGATTAGCATGCATCCATTAGTGATTGTGTGGGTGGATGTGTGGGTGGATGTGTGTGAAAGAGAGAGAGAGAGAGAGAGAGAGAGAGAGAGAGAGAGAGAAACTCAGCTTGTTCTATATTTTCCCGGTAGAACCCTGTCCTCCTCAGAATGTCCAGTCCCACAGTGCCTGCCAGACCAACACTGGCACCGTTTCCTGGGATCAGAGCTTGGTTGCCACGGGATACACTGTCCTCCTGACGGGACAGAATAATCACTCTGCCTCTTGCGTCACCACAAATACATACTGCAACATTGAGGGCCTGATGTGTGCCACTGTCTACTCTGTGGATGTCAGGGCCATTGGCTCCCAATACAACAGCTCGATGAGCAGTGGGCCCAGTCTGATGACAGGTAATTACAGACGGACATCACGGACATCAGTGTCAATGCAGTGGCGTGACTACGAGCGGCTGAAGCCTGCTGTCTTCAAATACACACTTGCATTCATACCATAATATTATACCATGGCCCTACCTCAACGTCCACTTTTACACTCATGTGTTTACGCTACGTTCGCAAGCATTTAAGTGTCTGAGGGCTCCATTGCCCTCTTTAAATCTGAAGTGCCTGAGGGATCTATTGTCAATAGCATTGTGACGTGAAACACTGGTGAAGCATGGAAACATTAAAAAAACACTTAAATGGAAACGGAAGCGTGATTGCAATAAGACATTAGTGATGTTAATTGCTGTGTCGTTAGTGTTGTTAATTTACTCTGTTTGAAGGTGGCCCGAGTAGAAAGATTCATACATGATTCATTCATGAAACAAAAGTTTCAACTGAGAAAATGTATCATTGTAAGGGAAAAATATGTTGATTAAAAATTTCATGATGTCAACAAATCCCAAAAAAGTTGGGACAAGGCCATTTTTACCACTGTGTGGCATCTCCCCTTCTTCTTACAACACTCAACAGATGTCTGGGGACCGAGGAGACCAGTTTCTCATGTTTAGAAATAAGAATGCTCTCCCATTCTTGTCTAATACAGGCCTCTAACTGTTCAATCTTCTTGGGCTTTCTTTGTCGCACCTTCCTCTTTATGATGCGCCAAATGTTCTCTATAGGTGAAAGATCTGGACTGCAGACTGGCCATTTCAGTATCCGGATCCTTCTCCTACGCAGCCATGATGTTGTGATTGATGCAGAATGTGGTCTGGCATTATCTTGTTGAAAAATGCAGAGTCTTCCCTGAAAGAGATGACGTCTGGATGGGAGCATGTGCTGTTCTAGAACCTGAATATATTTTTCTGCATTGATGGTGCCTTTCCAGACATGCAAGCTGGCCATGGCATATGCACTCATGCAACCCCATACCATCAGAGATGCAGGCTTCTGAACTGAGCGTTGATAACAACTTGGGTTGTCCTTGTCCTCTTTGGTCCAGATGACACGGTGTCCCAGATTTCCAAAAAGAACTTGGAGAAGCACAGTGGATTGTGTTCACTGACAATGGTTTCTGGAAGTATTCCTGAGCCCATTCTGTGATTTCCTTTACAGTAGTATTCCTGTTTGTGGTGCAGTGTCGTTTAAAGGTGCTCTAAGCGATGTGGCGCGTTTTTAGGACTAAAACATGTGTTGTTACATACAGCAAACATCTCCTCACAATCTGCTAGCTGCCTGTCCCCTGAACACACTGTAAAAAAACGCGGTCTCTGTAGACAGCCCAGGCTCCACAAACGGCAACAAAAACACAGTGGGCAAACCTAGCATAACAAACGAAAATGAAACATAACAGTGTTCCAGCCAATAAACGACAAGAAGGAAATGCACGTTCATGAGTCTTTCAGGAGGCATGGGAGGGAGGGGGAGGAGTGAGCTATAACTTATAATGCTTGAACCCTCTCTGGAGCTATCCTCCGTTTTGTTTGACAATACTTCGAACGTCAACAAGAAGTGATGTGAAACAGCATCGCTTAGAGCGCCTTTAAGGGCCCGGAGATCACGGGCATCCAGTATGGTTTTACGGCCTTGACCCTTATGCACAGA
>JAGFZM010000082.1:1240252-1258879 GCA_017657215.1 Limnothrissa miodon | reverse complement strand
TTCCAGACAGGTGAGAATGAAATGCTTGACCTGTTTAAATAACCAATGGACTCATGTAAAGAATGACTGACGTGTGTGTTGCTTATTTGTCATAAAACACAATGAGACTCTTCCCTACCCCTAAACTGTCTCCCAATCGTTCAGCTCCCTGTGCTCCTGTAAACATGAAGAGCCGTGTGGACTGCTCCACGGGCATTGTCCTGGTCAGCTGGGACCACAACCCTGGTGCCATCTCGTTCACCGCCAGTGCCCGCGGCAGAGCAGGCTACGCATCCAGCTGCAACACCTCGTCCACCACCTGCCAGTTCAGCGACCTGCTGTGCGGCATGACCTATGACATCACTCTCAGCGCCCAGTCAAACTCAGCATGCTCCAGCCCAATCAGCAGCCCCATCAGCATAGACACTGGTACATGTCAAGGCAACTCGTGTAGTTGACGTGAGGGGTTGTGAGCATGATTTTGAGAGAGAGAGAGAGAGAGAGAGTGAGAGAGAGAGAATTGAAATGAATAGAGAGAGTGTGAGAGAAAGAATGAGAGAGAGAGAGCACAAGTAGGAATAGTAGTATTTGTTGTATGAACAAGTAAGAATGGCTAGAAAATGGCAGTTGTGGCTTCATCAATAAGTCAAAAGCAAACAAAATTTTACTACTATAGAGAAAAACTAGTAAAATGATAGTAGCATGTGTAAAATCTTTGTATTAGAATACAATACTATTGTTATTGTTAGGAAATCTGACTTAGGCTTAACAATCAACCATTAAGTGTTTTTCTCCTGTGACCGTTTACTCTTAACAAACCTGTTCTCCTGTGTAGTCCCCTGTGAGCCTCAGAAGGCCAGTGCCCAGCTGAACTGCAGTACCCATGGTGCCCTGGTGTCCTGGGAGGCTGGCGATGGCTCTGATACCTATCATGTGCAGGCAGTAGGCACGGATGGACACTACATAGAGTGCAACAGCTCATCTAGCGGATGCTTGCTACCCACCATGCACTGCGGCCAAAGCTACAACGTCACAGTCACCGTGCTGGACGGGGTGTGTGACAGTGTCCACACGCAATTCAGTATGCAGTCAGGTGAGTTTGGATGCAGTAAATCAATACAGTGAGCTCTGAATCTGGTTATCAGTTTACTCATAAAGTGCAGTCTTTATATTATCAGTGAAGACAGGGAATTTCTAGAGAAGTCATGGTATATCAATTTTGTCTGTTCCAGACATTGAAAATCATGGAATTTTATAATATTCAATATTATAGTCAGGCAGTATCATTACAACTTGCAAACAGAATAAACAAGATTTTCAAACAGCTTTTTCTAAGCAAGGGGGAAGTTGATATGATATGGATTAGGGAGTAGACTTTACTGGTGAATGTATCTTTCCTTCCTGTAATTTTGGATGTGTTACTGTTCTGAGCGTAACATGGTTTTTATGGGATGTTGTGTGCAGTGCCCTGTCCGCCTAAAGGCCTGTCCCTGGCCGTGGAGTGCAGCAACAAATCCGCAGTGCTGTCGTGGGGTGCGAGCGCTGGCGCAGTGAGCTATAAAGGCTACGCGCAGGCTAACAACGCCAGCATTCGCCACTGTCTCAGCTCCAAGGAGTCGTGTGTGATGGAGGGCCTGGAGTGCGGCACTGTTTACAACTTCAGCGTCCAGGCCTCCGACGGCCAGTGCAACTCGTCATTTAGTGTGCCACTGACAGGCGGACTCGGTATGCTACTTACAGTTGTTTCACAACTCTGTTCAAAACCCTAATGTATGATGATGATTCCACCGTTTAAGATGGTGATTGATGGTTTAGTTTTTTAATTTTAAAGTTTAAATTTTAAATTTTAAATTAAAAAGCTTTTTTAGTGAAAAACAGGAGCAAAAATTGTAATTTTATGGTGCTTTGAGTGTTCACAATATATGTTTGACAGCTTGGCCAGGCCATGCAACACTTATAATTTTGCTCCCCCTCTGGTCCCTCCCTACCTCCCCAGTCCCCTGTGCCCCTGTGGGCCTGCGGGTCAATCTCAGGTCCATGAAGGACGACAGGCAGGTGCTGTGGGCGTCCTGGAGCGCTGCGGATTGCCCTGGAGCGGAGTACTTGTTGGAAATCTCTGGAAAACTGCAGGGAGACCCAAGAATGCTGTTCGAGTTTGCATCCTACTGGACGTCCAGGAGCTTCTTTGAGATGCCCATCCCTTGCAGCTCAACGTACAACGTGACAGTGAAGACCCGGAGCTCAGCGGGCACAAGCCCCCGATCGGTCATGGTCGCTGGAGCTTCAGGTTGTTTTCTATTCTAGTGTTTTAGGAATGCATTGTATAGCTATGTGATTTCCTCGCTGTGTTCTTGTGAATAGCTGAACTGGTTTGACGAGTGTGTGAGTGTAATAGCACCTCATCTTATCTGTCTGGCAGCTCCCTGCCCTCCGCTGGCTGTGACGTACACCGGCTCAAACGTGTCTGCCGTCGTCTCCTGGAACGCGTCTGTGTTTGCGACCGAGTACAGCGTTTATGACGTGTCTGGCTCAGGCCTGGCTGAGATCTGCAACACCACACAGCTCTCTTGCGTTGTGTCTGGGGTCAACAGTAAGGACATTGCAGTGACAGCCAGCAACAGCGTTGGGGAAAGCAACCAAATCTCAGTCACACACGGTGAGAATACATTTCTATATATAATGTGCTTTGGCGAAAAAGGACTGTTGATGAGTCACTTTCCTGTAACATCTGAGTAAGATCAGGTCTATGCCTTTTTTTTAACAGAGATCCTTCAACGTAGAAGAAGAGATCTTGGTGAGTCAAGACTGGCATTTCATCTGTATATCATGAATAGCAGGATAATATCTGCCTTCAAACATTACATTCTGACGGCTCAACAATGTCTTCATCCACAGGTATCTTACCTGTTCCTGAGCTCAAGGTAACCAGGATCTGGAAACACTCCATCCGTGTGGAGTGGACTCCTGTGCCAGGGGCATCCTACTACAAGCTGCAGATGAGAGAGCAGCTAACCACTCATCTGCTCAGGCCTGAAGTGAGGACCGTCTATGGCAAAGCGTTGGATGTGACTGACCTGAAGTCAGCTACGTCTTACTGCTTCAGCGTGGCTGCCATCATGGACTCACTCACCAGTACACCATACTCAGAGCCAGCCTGTGCCACAACAGGAGTTAGCATCTAAGGCAATAATCATCTATACACTGTAACAATTTGCCTGCTAGCATACTAATTTAATGAAGGGTTGGGATCAGTACTTTCCAAGCACACCTTTGGAACCACCTTAAAAGGGCTAGTTACTTCTTCAGGGTGCTGCTACTACCAGTAGCTACTATTTTAGGGAACCAAAGATAGTTGACTTGCGTTATGTGCAAGTATTCTTCTGTAACTTCTTTCTTTAAATATCATGAAACTGTGATGTCATATCTAAACTCCAAACCAAACTTTCTCTGCTTCTGTGATGCATTGTTTCTCAAGCTTTGTGTTTATAATGCATTTTCATGTTTCTTTACATTTTGCATATTACATGAAATTACCATAATATATAAAAGCAGCACATTTTAGACTCATGTGTGTATATACAAATATTTTCATCTGTTGAGTCAATTTAAAGTGTCTTTAAAATGATAAATGCCCCATGTACTATATTACTATCCCAGTATGAGCACTCTTTTGTATTTAAACCAATTAACTTAAATGTACACAAATTGATGTTAAATACAATTTCACTGAATGTGTGTATATAAAATCACATGCAAACATTTGTTACCCCTATTCGTACATTCCCTCATCCAAGTGCTTCAAAAACAGTGCTCTTTGACCATTACTATAACAGACCAAATACCCCTTCCATAAAAGTACTTTTTTTTTATTAGAAAACGAAATGCAACAGAGCAACGAACCAAACACAACACAATTTTAGCACAGCTCAGTGCATTGTACAAATTTGTGGTCGCTCCGTACAATTTAAAATTTTCTCAGAACTTAATGTACAAAGCATTTCAGAGGATTGTTGAAACAATAGAAATGAAATCATAACAATTACAAAGAAAAACGAAACAAAAAAAAAATACAAGAAACTTTGAGTCAGAGATGTTGTGCTGGGGAGTGCACTACAGGGTGGGAACTAGAGAGGCACACATGTAAAAGGGCCAAGAGGAGAGCAAGAGCCCCTGATGCACAACACCTTTGTCATTTCCTTTTGGTTTTACACTCTAGAAATCATCAGTGAGAAGCAACATAAAACAAAGGGGGGAAAAAATAAAGACACTGACGAGAAGAGCTGGCCAATCGAAGTGAAGTGGGTGAGGATTGAGTTTGGGTTATACTGGGTTGGGCAGGGGGGCGAGGGTGAGGGCCATCATCAAGGTGAGCCATCGTCACGGCGATCTGGGCTTTTGCTGCGCCTGCTCCGCTCACGCTCCTGGCTGCGCTTGTGCGGCCGCTCCCTCTCGCGACTCTGGCTGCGGTCCTTCTTCCGTCCGCGTTCCCGTTCCCTCTCCCGGTCGTCTGGCTGCTCGTGGCGGCTGCGGCTGTGACTTCTTGATCGCTTCTTGCCGACACGCTCCCCCTTGTGCCGACGCTCCCGGCTGCGGCTCCGGCTTGAGCGCTTACTCTTCTTCTCCTCCCGATGCCGTGACTTCTCGTCGTCTCTGTGTCTCCGCTCCTCAGCCTCCCCTTTGCTCCTCTTGTCTTTTGAGCGCTCCCTCTCCCTGTCTTTGTCCTTGTCCCGCTCCCGCTCTCTGTCCCTGTCGCGCTCGTGGTGGTGATCGCGCTCCTTCCGCCGGCTGCGGTCGCCGTCCCCGTCCCGTTCCCGCTCCTTCTCCTTGCGGTGCTCCCTGCTGGAGCTCCGTCGACTGCGCCTTTCGGCGCTACGTGAGCGTCTCCGCTCGTGGTCTCCCCGGTCCCTCTCCCTGTCTCTGTCCCTCTCACGGTCCCCACGGTCCCTGTCCTTGCCCTCGCGCTCCTTGCGCTGGCGGTCGCGCTCGCGCTCCAGCTCCCGATCGAAGCTGACGCCACGGCGCTCTCTGTGATGGCTGCGGGAGCGGGAGCGGTTGGGAGAGCGTCTGGGACTTGGACTCCTGCGAGGAGATCTATGGGACACAGGAGGACAAGCACACCAAAAACTCAAAGCATGAGCAATGATTGATTAAGGCCCATTTTGACATCTTTCAGTTTGACCGCTTGTACAGTGCAACTGAATGTCACACAAAAATAGAGAATACCAGGTCCAATTTATCCACAAGACATAATATAAGTAGCATTAGCTGGTTGAAGAAGGAAATGATACTTAAAGTACACAAAATTTTACCTCTAAGTCAATACATGGCTTGTTCCATCTAAAAGTTAGAATGTTTGAGTTTTTGAGTCACCCACCTTGAGCGCCTGCGTTCGCCCTGACGTCCCACCTCTCCCGCCGAGTCTTCAGTCTTCTCCTCCTTCTCTGGCACCTTCCTGGGCCGCGCTTTGAGCTGCTGGTCGATCATCTTCTGCACGGGTACGGGGATGCGTGGGAACAGCGTAGAGAACCACTCCAGTTTGGTCAGGAAGGAGCGCAGCATCTCACCGACGGTCATGACGCAGCCTCCACCAGCCTTCACGTCCAACTCCTGCCAAGGCCAGCGCCACACAAAAAAAAGGGACAGAACACAAATCTTTCAATTATTCAGTTCAACACAAGGCAAGTTACCAACTTTAAAAAATAAATTCATACTGATTTACTATGCTCTCATAAGCAATCTTTTTTTTTTTAAGGAAAAAGGTATGTGATGATCAAATACTGAGACTTCACCTCTGTCTTCATCTAGCTTAATACTGACAAAAAGGCAACAATTACTATGGTGGATAAATTGGGCTGAATGAGATTTCCCCCCCTTTTTTCTTTTAATTTGTTTTTTTAAAACCAACTGAAACTCAATCCTCTTTCGGGTGAGTTTACACTGCAGGCTCCCCCAAAAAGACCTCCCTGAAAAAAAAAAAGGTTGTAACAATAAAATTAGCCAACATTACACAATTCATGTATGGGCTTTCCATCTCTCTCAATCTCCTTTTGGCCAAAGGTCCGTGGAGGAGAGGGCTTAGCTGGGATGGAGAGGGGAGAATCAGGGGGGGTCGGGGGGACTGCAGTGCAAGCACTCCAGGGAGAGGAAGTGAGGTGTGCACCACCAGCAACATGGAGACCAAGTCTGAATGGGTAGAACAGCCGCTTTGCACTCACACACGCAAACCGACTGTGTTGAGATACAATATCCAATTCACCTGCTGCGCAACGGCCATCTAAAGGAGAAAACATCGGAAATTAGCCAGGTGGGTATGGATTTCATTAGATGTGCTTGATATGTTAAGAAAATAAAAAGAAACAAACAAAAACATTGAGGGTAGGCCTGGTTGCACAGTTAGCCAAATTGTCATATTAGGAGGGTTAGAAATTCTGTTAAGATGGGCGTCCAAGACATGTTGAGACCATTTTTTTTAAATAGACCTTAGGGTCCCTACCCCATGTAA
Organism: Limnothrissa miodon; assembly: GCA_017657215.1. Taxonomy (NCBI): domain Eukaryota; kingdom Metazoa; phylum Chordata; class Actinopteri; order Clupeiformes; family Clupeidae; genus Limnothrissa; species Limnothrissa miodon. The sequence goes on along the minus strand of JAGFZM010000082.1, from coordinate 1,252,398 downwards.
ACAAGCCTGCAGATAACTAGAAAAGTCTGACTCTTGACTGTTCAAAAGGGTTCCAACAGGACATTAAAAAGGTCACAGATGTGCAGCCATCACAGATTTTAGCCATTTTAATATTGTTACATGGTTTGACAATTGCAACATTTTGGTTATTATGGGGGACAATGATTATATTGTATTATATTATTATGATTATATATGATTATATTATATTATATATTTTTTTTACAGAGATAAATGTGAATCAGGTGCAACAAGTCCTGAAAACATCTGGGAATAAAACGTTTTGAAGAAATGAAACAAAAAATGAAAAAATAAATAAAAATCATGGCATGCCTTTTAAAATTCCACTACTTCAAATGCTATTAATACTTACCCTGACAACCAGGCTCAGAGCAGCATTTTACCTATTCCACTTAGCATCAAACTCATTAGGCCAAATGAATGCAAAGGTGAATATCAGCAATGCGCATCACAATATAAATAGGACTAGAATAAATCTCCATGCACTACTTCAGCACCAACAGAATAGAAGTTCTTAAAGCATTACCCGTGTCCACATACCTCCTCATCATCAAGGAAACCGTCAAACCAGTCCACAAGATCAGCAGGTGGCTGAGTGTACCTATGACAGAGCAAGAACAAGGAAACGTAGATAGTTAGACAGGCAATTTAATAAAAGCCCTGGCTCTATCAGTGACAAGAAGGATTTTCATGTTGTTGTGGACGAGTTAAGCAGTTAAGCACACCTTATGTACATGAAGCCAAGAGCCCTGATGTAGGGCGAGTCAGTGTGTGTGATCAGGCCCATCACCTGCTTGCGGGTCAGCTTCAAGGTAAACAGCTTGTACAGCAGGCAGAATGCCGTAGACACTATACCTCCGGTTCCAACACCACGGACCTGCACAAGGACAGAGTGTTTGGTGACTTGATATGCATCCTTTACTTAGGAGTTATCCGCTGTGAAAATGAGCCAGGTGTAAAGCTTAAGACTGTGTAGAACAGCTCTTGTTCTCAGGTTGAGCTCTAGTCACACTGAAGTGATAAATTAGGGTTCTGAGGCACGTACTTCTACTTACCCCGCCGCACATGCCAGTCTGGCCAGCGGTCTTTCTGCTGCCCTTTTCCCAAGGCTCCACATGCGTGACCTGCAGAAAGCAAAATAGTGATGTTCAAAGACTAATCTGCATCTGTACTGGAACACATGTTTTTCTAATGGGCACAGCCATCGGCATTTCAAATTCTGCTACTCAGGCCAAATCTGGGCCATAATGCACATTTACTGAGGGGATGTCTGTCATGGTTTCCCAAAGGAGCTATGTTGGAATAGATTCTTCCCATTAACGGCAGATCCATGTAGCCAACAAGGATGAGAAAGAACCATGACTTAAATGTCTGTCCATTCACGCAGTTCGATTCATAATATATGTTAAATTGTGATACAGAACAAACAAATTAAACACTGTCACTGTGATCAGGCTGTCCGTGGTAAGAAGTTAACATTGTAACCTTATGATGTAGCCTACTTCCGCCGCAGTCCATATCACGGCCTGTACAATCTATGATCACGGCAACACGCGTTAGCTTGCTTAGACGTAAACGTAGCACAAACGTATGATATCGATATACAACCCTGATAATTTACGTCAACCAGTCTTATTTCCGTCTGGCACTCCCCAACGTCTATGTCTATCTCAACATAACCACATCCAAATTTAACATCACCACAAAGACAAGTCAAATACTAGAACACAGCCAATACTGTAATTACCAGCGGCAGATCTAACATCTGATGTTAGCTAGGTTCATTTTTAGCATGTCCTTAGCCAAAGATGAAATCGATGTCTAAAAAGTCAAACGTTATGAAAATTACAACGTCAATAGGACTAATCAAAAAGAAGCAACTTTGCACACATTTCGCAAGTTAAGGTACAATACGTATGGCTCGTGAAATGGTTTTAACATGAGGTTTGAATAGCTAATCGGCTAGTGGCCATTTTCGATGTGTTACGTTACCTTGAAGTATATTTCGTCCACAACCTCATGGTATGTCTTGAGTTCATATAACTGAACCTTGAAATATGGAGATGAAAGCACATTCGTGAGGATCATAGGGTTCAAGTTCATTGTTTTTTCGTTGCCCCAGAGAGGTAACACATTCCCATGCTTCCCTGAGGAGGGTTTATTCACGGCCTGCTGTTGCTGCTGATTCCCGACAATTGCGTTGTTTGCCATAGCTGTGGCTAGCTACCCCACTCGAACGGCAATATGCGGGAAATTAGCAGAGTAGCTAGCAAGCTAACTGCAGCTCACACAATCGAAACGTTACAACCTAAGCTCCATGAATTTACGTTCGAGATCCATATATCGTAACCAAAGAAAATCACTAATTGGCTGAAAAATAAAGACTCTTCTTAGAATAACAGAACAACCAATAAATTATTTATAACTCGGTGCGGATTAAATCGATGCCTTCAATGAGCAAGTGTCGGACAAGATGGCCAACGCGCGCAATGATGTAGGAGAAACGGAAAAGGATATTGCGTTTCTGTCAGCGGACCAATAGCATTTTACCTAGACTAGCCACAAACTAGAAGCCAGTTTAAGCTTAAAAGAAAAATACACGTTTCTGGTTGAGTATATTCAAAGTCCTTCTAGGTCCTTCTACTATTAAAACGTCTCTGGTATATTGCAATTGATCTAATTGCAATTGCCGAAATCATGGAGAACTGTTGAAATGTTCTATAGCAAAATTATAATATGGATTATATAAGATCTTTTCATGTATGATGACGTTATTAGCATTTCATAACACAATTCAGTCAAGCAATCTAGTCAAGCTACTGTGCAATTTTTTATTTAAAGTTTTGACAGTGAAACATTAAAATACAGCATAGGGCAGTTGTATGCAATACTTGTACATAACAAAATTACACAACCAGCAACAACTGGCACCTTCCCATTAGATTTATAGCAACCATTTGAAAAACCTTTATTAACAAGTGGGCTAAGCAAACCGGCAGTGAACACATGCAGACATACTATGTGCAAGCATAACTGTATTTCACGTAGCAGAGATGCATTTTTTTTTTTTTTTTTTACAGTGGACACAACTGCCTCCTAACAACAATTGTTACAATAAATAAATAATCAAATATTTTGATAATATAATCTTGTCAAATGTTACTTTTGAAAAGCATTTGAAATACATCAACAAAACTGAATACAACATATGCATACACTGAGGTTACCACAATATGGGCACTCGCTGAACATTTATATCACAAAGTAAAGAGACAGATTTCTGTAAAGAAATGAACGCCTGGGGAAAATGTGCGTTCGCAGTATTTATATGTTTTTACATATTCAATATTTATGACCAGCATAAACTGTTGAATCAAGTGTTTATTTCCGGTATGAAAATACACTGAAAAATAAATAATCTATTTTACGGTTGACTAATTAAAATATTCCATAACAGTGAAATTATTTCACACCCCAGACCCTTTACTTCAAAAACTATTTTAGTCCACAGACAGACTACAATCACTTACTGCAATTAGAATTATCCAACTGTATTACTTAGTTATAAGTAGTATTCAGCTTTACTGCAATGACAAGGTCTGCTATCCACTCAACCCACCTCTCATTAAAGTCCTGACTTTAATCTCTTGTGCTCTTGTGAATCTTTTCACTGGTCCCTCATCTTTTCCTCCATATCAGCTAACTATAGTATACCCTGACTCAATCTGACTAAATGGAGGCAATGCTAATGTTACTTTATGGATTCGCTGGTAAATGCTTCTACACTATCCTCACCGATCCAAGACTTGACTAATTTAGCAGCAACCTATCCTTTAAGGTCCAAATAAATAAGACAAAAAGGTTCTTTACACTCAACTCAGCACTCAACAAGAGTTTGTTTTTATCCTATTTCACCCATGTCCGTATGTAGTCCCCATGACAAGAGTCAATTCTCTGTCTTAATACCAGCTGTTCTGTATCAAGGAGAGTATCTGCTGAAAGCTCTATGAAAGAACCAGCAACTCAAAGACTTTGACACAACCAATTTCAGATCTTTACACAGGCGGGATGCAGACCTTAGTAAATACCCTTTACAGGTTCTCAGCAGCGCCCACTGCTGGAGATGCAGTGATAGTGCAGCTCCATGGGACTCGTGGTGGCCATATGTTCCTGCCTGCGTGTCTGTTCGTATGTCCGTCTGTCTTCCGGCACTGGGTTCTGTTGCAGACCTCAGCCAATGTCTCCGCCTAGCGCTTGATGACCACCTGCTCATAGGCACCCACAGCAACCCTAGAAGAATGAAACGCCACGCCAATGACTTCAGCTGCCACACAGACACACAATCACCATCTCAACATCTAGGCCCTTAAACAGCACAATAGTTTCTCACAAAAAGTTGAGAAGAAATTAGAATCTGGAATGCTTAATAACAGAGTTTACCTCACAAAGCCCTGGTAAAATAGCTTTCCATTCTATGGCTGCTTTCAAAGGTAGGGTAAGAAATGTAAAACTATTTAGAACATGCAGTGAAGTAGGGAGCACTTAATGGATGGATGACCTCTCAAGTGGTTTTGTTTAATCTTTTGCTTACATATAGTGCACATTTTACTGTACAAAAGCATCTGCTAATACATAATATACCCCTCAAGAACCCCCCCCCCCTTGTCAGTTAGCCACTTCTGGTTGCAGATCCATCATAGAGCCACACACTGGGCTCGAATTACATCACTGCAACAGGGGCAGAAAATGCCAGCTGCAGTGCTGACCCCTGCTGAGGGAAGAGGTTAAGCAATGATGCTCACCTGGTGTGCTGGCTGCCAAGGGCTGTGCTGCCACCGGGGCCCACAAACAGTCGGAGGCCTTCCTCTGCAGAGGACACACACGCACACACACACACACACACACACACACACACGTCAGTCAACAAGAAGGGGTCGTGGAAAAGAACAACTCATGGCCCCCAGGAAATCTAAAAATAAAAGGCGTCAACAGGAGGCTTTTCGTCAACGCGCCCCACAAAGTTGTCACAGTAATGAGTCCTTGGCATGTGGTCATTACATTCCTTCCATAATTAATATGCTTACATAATATGGTATATATCGACAATACAGAGACCTGCTTTCTTCGCTGACTGAAGAGAATTATTTCCTAAGATAATGGCAATTTGACAGTTTGACAAGTGAGAATATTAGATAAAGGGCTTTAGATAAAGCCTCCCTCTTCTTAAAATAAGAGCTTCCTATACAACATGTTTTGTCCCCCTGTCAAAGCCTCATCACTGATTCACAGGACAAATGCAAAGCTGAGAATGGAGTGAGTGATTCACAGTGATTTATGACAACCAGTGTTTAAATCCGACACGTGGGCAGCTTGCAAGCTTGCTACCAGTGCTTACATGTTGCATCATTCCTGAGCATGAGCATGCCTCAGGCTGCCCACTGCACTGCCTCCTCCTACATATACACACACATCTCCTGCTCTATTCACACAACGCATGTTGTTTTTTGTTTGTTTGCCATGGTAACCAGGGCACTGTGGGATTTTCACGAGGTTAGCCTTGGCTACGCTAAGACAACAGCAGCAATTTCTTCATGGTCGTCACTTGTTTTGTTGGTGTCAGGGTACCGACAGTTTCCTTCAGTTAGGTTGGTAGTGTAGAAGTGGAAATAGTTCATGTATAAACACAGTTCTAAAAATGACTGACAAGAGTTGTGCAAAGTGTGTTTTTGATCTTGGATTTAGCCTCAGAAATAAGTACAAGGGTCTCCAAAGGTAAAAGAATAAGTGAGCCTGGCAATCATTAAACAACATTTCCTGAAGACAACACTTGACCTTGTTTTGACTTCCGTTGTCTGCACTGAGAATGTGAATAAGAAGCCAACCAACCTTCAGTACTGGAGTCCAGCAGGCCATGGCTGAAGTCCTGACTCTGGAGGATCTTCTCCACAATGTCATCAGCATCTACCCTGGTGGCATCGAAACGTTTCAACTGGCACTCTACAGAGTCCTGCTTTACTGGATGCCTGCCAAGGAAACAATGCAGTCCATTAAAATGAACCGTTATGGGACAAATCCCTCTTCCAATCCTGTTGACCTACAGAGTGATTGATAGATCTGCTCCTATCCACCTCAATACCCTTCTAGAGCTATACACTACCCCCCAGCCTCTCCATCTACTGTAACACTGCTGGCACCTCGCAAAGGCCAATCCAGGCTCTGATCATTTGTTGTTCTACACTGCTGGAACTCCCAGGTGCAACCAGGGACACAGATACCCTTTCCACCTTGAAGGAATTCTTGAAGATCTAGCTCTTCCGAGACAACCCCCCCCCCCCCAAAATAACACACACACAGTTAACCTTGGCAACTTCAGTCTTAAAAATACTTTTTTCTTGAGAAAATAATGAGAAAAAAAATAAAATGATCTCAAATTATACACAGGGTTCTTGCATGTTTCAGTTAAATTTAACTAAGACCTTTTTAAGACCTTTTTAGACCATTATGTTAGAAAATTAAGACCAACACAACACATTGATTGAAACATTCATATGATCCCAGATATTCTCAAAACATTTCATTTTTACTGATGAACAAGCTGGCAAGCTGGTGTTTTGTCAGCTTTGGCATGGGACTCCAGTGCCTTTACGCCCAATGTCGCTAACTGTAGATTATTCTTGCATATTTTGCAGCGAGCTTCATGTTTATTGCCACGGACAGCTTGTAACCAGCTGCAAAACTCGCTGTTATCGAGTCAGGTCTCGTTAAATATACACTTGCCCATGTTCTTATCAACTGCCTCTGAAAACTCAGATTTTTTCAGCAAACAATGCTTAAATGAACGGAGGAAATAATTTTAAGACTTGGGTCAATTAAATTTAAGACCTAGACTTCCGTTTTTTTTAGACTTTTTAAGTCCTTAAATTTCACTTTTTGAATTTTAAACTTTTTAAGACCCCGTGGGAACCCTGTATACACATTTTTTTTCATATAGAAAAAAAAGCGTTTTTTTATATACTAGCTAGCTGGTTCTTCCCTTGTCCAAGCCCCTTACCGGTTGAGTCTGTCAGCTGAGGCACTCTTTTGTGTTCTGCCCAGGTGTTCTGGCAGACGGGCACAAGCTCCTGGAGCAGGTGACACCAATTTGGACTCCTGCTCCTCACTGGGCTCGGGCATACTGCCCACACCTGTGGAGGCGCTCCCCACCGATGCATTTCTCCTGTGCGTGAGCTCTGTTAGGCTGGAAGAGAGTGAATGACCTGAGCTGTAGCCTGTAAGAACCGAGGGGCAGACAAAAAGGATGCAATGATGACTTTGCAGAAATCAAATTACTAAACTGACAGAATTCTCAGTTTTAGATCAAACCAAAAAGAGAAAATTCACATTCTGGGTGACAGACCAAACAGACAAGAAAGCCTTTATGACCTTCAGACTATGTTCACCTAATAGAGACGTTTACAACAAACAAGTAGATAGAGGGAAATCAAGTAAAAACAACAACACAATAGCTAGTGCGGTCATTCATATTGACCAGGCATCTGAGTACAGACACACTGATTGGTGTGAGGGCTGAGCTTTTGACCTTTCTGTTAAACAACAACCTTTTTCAAAGCTGAATGACTGAATGACCGGAAGAGACGAGACTCACCTGAGACTTTGGATTGCTGGCTGGCATAACTTGAAGTTCTGGAGTGACCCCCTCCCCCCAGTTCATCAGGAACAGAACCACACTTCCTCTCTCTCTGCAGAGAGAGCTCTGCAAAACAATAACCAGTTATTCATTAACCGCTTCCTCCATTAGTTACAATGCCCCACAAAACATGCCTGGAACTAGACCACTGTGGAGAAGGGTTTAGTGAGTTAGACTGTGGACTGATGCTGGGATACCTGCTATAGCTGGGCAGGACTTTGGGGTCTCCCCTTTTCGGGACTCCAGCAAGTGTTCATGTTCTCCCTGGATGCCAATGGTCATGGCAGTGGATGGCGCCCTGAGACACAAACAGAGAAACCTTTGTCCATTAGTAATGGGCCGAGTAAAAGCTGAGCCTAGAACTCAGACCAAATGCACTTTAACCTTTATGCTCCTGCAGCATCATGAGGACACAGGCACTGTCTTCGTAATTGTTTATTTCAGGACAGCTATGCAGGTTAAAAGACGAATCATAGCTACGTCTGATAAACCCACCATATTTTCTTGCACTGTAGTCCCTATGTATTTTGAGCGTATCAGACGTACCGACGGAGTGAAGATCAATGAAAATAAGAGCTTACTATACAACTATATAACATGTTTGGGTGCCTTGTAGACCTGATTAACATGACAAACGCAAAGCTGTAACTAGGGTGATTCTAACTACCACTGTTTAAACACAAGCCATCATCAGTTTGAAAGCTTACTACCCGTGCTTACAAGCTGAATCATCTCTGAGTATGAGCATGCCTCCAGCTGCCCACCGTGCTGTGTCCACCCACATAAAGATCCAAGTCTACGTCGATGCACACAATGTCTGTCTCTGAGCACCAATGTGTGACTGAGCACCAAGTGGAGAGTGGAAATCAATGAGATCAATTATGTTGCTAAATAATAATTGTGATAGGTCAGATATGCAGCCTGATGACGAGAAAAGGAACCAGTGTAGCACATGTCAAGTCACAGGCAGACTGCCTGGAGCCCATCTGACCTTTCTGAAGAGGCTCTTTGTTATGGACAAGTGCACAACTGTTACAAAGTCTACACACACACACACACACATACACACTTCTCCAACACACCTGATTTTAAAGCTTTGAAAGTGCACATCAGAGCACCTGTCAAGCATATGCACTGTGTGTCTATGGCATAAACTCATCCCCCTTTACACCAACCCCTTCCATATCGATTAGTGAAAGCTCATGGTCTGTCGAATTGACCCCAACTACTTTTTGTTCAGGTAGAAAGACTGTCTCACGCAGTTGTCAATGACAACCACAAAAGCTAAGCTTTTCAAAGATTTTTTTTTATCATTTTTTATTCATTTATTTATTTATTTTGATGAAGTGGCTTTTGCTAATGGAAGGAATAAATCTGCTCCACACTCAGCTCCTCGATTTCACCCATAAGACAGACCTCTCAGAGTCTCAGGCCGTTTTAATCACCAAGATCATTCACCACTGCCACTAAACCCCACAGCTGCCACCTATGGCAGGCGGCCAGGGATCTCACCTTGGAAGCTTCGGAGTCGAGAGAGAGTTCGGGGTGAGATTAATAGGTTAAGGAATGAAGAATCAGGGATTAGTGGGGGTATTAAATAGGGAGAAAGAGAGCTGGTAGGCACCCTTTTCCTCTGAATGCCTGTCTCTGTGATAGGCCATGCAAGAGCTATGCGTTGGCCAAGCAGTGTGAGGGCTTCCCTCACAACGTTGACGGCACAAATCCAGCACAAAAATGAATATGACTAACTCGCGAAGAGTGGGTGGACGGACTCCTCTGGCAATACACAGCTCAATCTCCCACCCATCCTCCTCACTCACACACAGGCACACACACACACATACACACACAAAGTGAAAATGCAATGCAAATCCTGCCAAACTGGGGAACGGGCAGAGAGTAGGCGTCTGATACTTTCTGAAGCCCTGCCAGCAGTCACTGGCTGCTTGGTTGACTGACACAATAAGAAACTCATGACATCACACATTGCCAGTCCCCCACTCACTCTTTTGCACTGTGGGGCATAGCGAATTGTAATAGCAGGGAGCAAATAAGGACCCAGCATAGCAATTAAGGACCCTGGTTAGCTTGGTTATTGTTGCTCTCGGAGACTAGCCCTTAAGTAACTAATAGTGGCTATGACACGCCTTGGATACAAGCGCCGCTAAATGTAAATTTACATGCAAATTAAAAAGTTGGTGCTACATTTGTGTGTGTGTGCGTGTGTGTGTGTGTGTGTGTGTGTGTGTGTGTATCACAGTAGCAGTCAGCATCAAGGCTGCTATTTCTTGCTAAACGGCTAAACATAGAGCTTTTAATTCAGTTGTAAGGAAAATCCTCTGAAATGTCAGAAGAATGGAAATGCTTGTTATCAACCTTGTTAAAGGTGTTTTGGCCCTCTGTTTAATTCCTGGTTGCTGCACCCCTGGCTTTGCCCTTCAGTGATTCAGCGTTAACTTCCAAACTCCAGTACGTTAGAGGTACAGAGTGGAAGACTTCTATCTATGGCCAGCTCACATGGCTCACCTAATGCCAGATAGGTGTTTTTAAATGTCTCTGCATGAGAGTGAGTGAGTGTGAAAGAGAGAAAGAAAGAAAGAGAGAGAGAGAGATAGAGGGAGAGAGAGGAGTGTATGAGAGTGAGTGAGTGAGTGAGTGAGTGAGAGAGAGAAAGAGAAAGAGAGAGAGACAAGAAAGAGCGTGATAAAAGAGAGTAAAAAAATATGAAGAAAGTGTAGCTCAAGGTAACGTCCAAAGGTGAAAGGGAGATTGTGTGCCAGCTCCAGTGTGCCAAGTAATAAATAGGGAGCAGACAATGAGGTGTGTGATACCCACTGTTCTGTTTCCTTATTTATAGGAAAGGCCACCTCATACCAGAACTAAAAGCAATGGCAATGGAATTTAACTCCAAAGACAAAAACCCAGGTCAACAGAAACTGCATGATAAGTCACACCACCTTATGTGTTTTTTTGAAATCCACAAAACCTGTGAAATATCAAGAACAGTAGCAATAATGCGAGAACAGATTTGCTGTGTTTAAATGCCTCTGACGAAAGCTTGTTTTTCAAATCCATGGCACAGACACCTGAAACCTACTTCAGAAACCTGAAACCCACTTCAGACCGAAACTCACAAAAGACCTATTTCATCGCCTCCATGTGAGACAGGATGCAAGTTAGACAGACAGCTTCCTTTGCACAATGCAGCGAAGGTGTCTGTGGCTACACTGACTTCAAACAGCCAAGTGAGGACAGACTAACAATCATTCCTAGTACTGCAACTACATTTATTCATCTATTATTACATGAAAAAAGAAAGGATGTTCATGAAGGCAAGTGGTAGAATTTCTAGACAGATGCAGAAGAAGTGAGTGGGTGAATTGCTTTGTGTACAGCTGAAGCCGAGCCATTTGTTTTACATCTATGGAGCCATAACTGTAAAATCAACAGTGTTTTTACGAGCACACCTGAGAATCATATTAGAATCGTAGACCTCAACTTTAATCTTGTTGTGCCATGCCCAATGATTAATGAAAGCGGTGGTAGAATGACGTGGAAGCAGACTTGATAAGATGTTTCATAACCCAAACACAGCTAATGGTGCTTACCAATCCTTAAAAGATTATTCATTACGCAATTTCGCTCCGCCAGGTGGTGCAGGGTTTGCGTACAGTATGTTTGCATGCAAGTGTGCAAGTGTGTGGAAATTGACAGAGAAAAAAAGTAAAATTAAAGATGCAAGACAAAAGGGGACATTTGGTATGCTATTCTTCTACAAAAAAAGTGAATATAGGTGAATGTATGGCTCACGTTTTGAAGCAGGGGTCTCCAGACATCAACTGCATATTGATAACCACCTGTGCAAAGACAGAACAAAACAGAAGGCACGGTAGACGTGAAAACATGCAGGTAGCTGATAAGAAACCCAACTAAAGCACATTCACTTTCAGCCACAAGCACAAACACGTCTCCCATTACACTGGCCACATACAGAATGGGCACCATGACACCCGACACCGCACCCTGTTTTCACTCGAGTGCCGGGCCCACACCCCTTCTCCAATCAATGCACTGCAGGTTTGCGTGCCACACTGACAGCCAAATATGTAGCACACAACACGGAACTGGTATGGATGTGGCCGTCAACATGACTATGGATGGAATTTATTTGGCCTGGAGAAATTTCAGGCTCTGCCTGTTAAAACTTGATACACTAATGTTGAGAGCACTCGCTCTCTCAGTCAACCCAAGGAATCAGTGACAAAGGACAAATTTCAGATACTGCATTCAAAAACACAGTGGCAGTGGCAATGGTTTGTACACTATAGAGGTTAACTGCCTACTACTTAAGAGTGAGAGTGAGTGAGTACACAGACTACCTGTTTACCTGACTACACTGCAGTACCAGCTGCCCCCCATCTCCCTCCTCACAAACAAT